>CAJQZJ010036411.1:0-32784 GCA_907164525.1 Lophiomys imhausi
AAACTTAACCCTTTAGGTTCGCAACTGCCTGCGAAACTTAACCCTTTGTTTGCTATTTCTGCAAAACTTAACTGCTTGTTCACTATCTCTGCGAAACTTTATCTTTGGTTCGCTATCTCCGCGAAGCTTTATCTTGTGTTCGCTATTTTCCGTGAAACTTTATTGTCCTGATTTATCCCAGGAACTTACCAAGCGCTTCCCCTGACTGCAGGAGTTCTGAGTCTTTTCTGGTTCCCCGTACGGGCCACCACTTTGTCGCGTCCCCCCTTGTCCAGCAAGGAATGACGCAACTCATAAAAGCTCTTCTCCTGCAGTTTATTCAGGTCCCTTGAAAACAGTCTTCCGAATCATGGGGCAGACCCAACCCACAGGCTAAATACTAATTAGACAGCCAGTCAAGTAAAGCCAAGTGGTGCTATCTTAGAGGTCTGCGTATGCGGAAGCAAGCCAGATCAGCAGTCTTTGCCAAATATGAACTTATTATCAAAAAGAGCACTCACCGTCGGGCTGGTGGAAGGAGGAGGCCAGCGCCATCTTTAGGGCGCGGCACTTCGCAGCTCTCTACACCAAATGGAGAGAAACTCACAAACACAGTATCATCATCATTAATATCTCTCAACATCAGTGGACACAATTTCCACAATAAAAGACACAGGCTGTGTAGATGTACCTTCATATGACTGCTGAACTGTGCTGGGCGGCTGATATGTCACACAGTCCCATCACCTATATCAAAACAACAGGAAATACCAATCCTTTGCTATTAATATCTCTCAATATCAGTGGACTCAATACTCCCAATGAAAGACACAGGCTGTGTAGATGTACCACGGTTAGCCCTCACATGATGCTGAACTGTGGTCGGGGACTGATATGTAGGGACACCCCAGTCTGGAGGAGTAGGGTAGGAGGGCGGAGGTGGGACTAAGATTGGGAGGGGGTGAAAAAGGGCACTGTGCTTGAGATGTAACTTAAAATAAAATGAACTTTTATATTAAAAGACACAGGCTAATAGAATGAATTTGTATACAGGATCCATCCTTCTTTTGCATATAAGAAATACAACTCAGCAACAAAGATAGACTTTACCTCAGAGTAACATGCAGGAAAAAGGTTTTCCAGGAAAATGGACCCAAGAAGCAACCTGGAGTAGCTATCTTAATATCTAATAAAATAGACTTTCAATCAAAATTGATCAAAAAACATATGAAAGGACACTACATACACATCAAAGGAAGAAGCCATCAAGATAACACCTTAACACTGAACATCTATGCCACAAATAACAGGGCACACACATTTGTAAAAGAAACATTACTGAATCTTAAAATCACACATTGATCCTCACACATTAATAGTAAGAAACTTCAATATCTCACATTCACCAGTGAGCAAGTCATCAAGAAAGAAAAAACCCAAATAGAAGAATAAAGAAAGTAACAGATGTCATGAATCAAATGGACCTAACGGATGTCCACAGAACATTTCACCCAAACACAAAGGAATGTCTTTCTTCTTAGCAACTCACAGAACCTTCTCCAAAATTGACCATATTATTGGTCATAAAGCAATCCTCAACTGACACAAGAAAATTGAAATAACCACTTATATCTTATTGGACCATTATGGATTAAAGCTGGACTTCAACAACAACAGAAAGAGTAAAAAGTCTACACAGTCATGGAAACTGAACAACATTCTACCCAATGAATACTTGGTCAGATAAGAAATAAGAAAGAAATTTAAGACTTTCTAAAATTCAATGAAAATGAAAACACAGCATATCAAAGCTTATGGAATACAATGGAAGACACAGAGGGTATGTACGCAATTATAAATGGATATTAGTCATATAGTACTGAATAACAATCCACACACCCAAATAAGTTAACTAATACATAGGGTTCAAGGGAAGAGGCTTGAATCTCACTCAGAACAGGAAAAATATATACATAAATATATGGAGAAGGAACTGGGTGACAGACAAGGTGGGGAATGGAATGGGGGTGGGGATCAGTGGGGGAAAGCAGGGTTGAGAAGTGATAAGGGTGTGAGAGGACCTCAGACAGTACCAGTCAAACCTACATTAAGACACAGGACCCTTTTCATCACCACTACCACTAAGCTCCATAACCAGTCTGCTCACATCTTCTTCCACTGTCTAGCCTGGGGAGTACTCCTGAACATTTGATTAGTAGTTTTTCCTCAATCTAACCATATTAATCTTTGGATCCCACAACCAGTGTAAATCCCTTGCCAGTCTTTCCTTGTCATCAGTGCAGAAGAACTCTAGGCTTGACCAACTATCCTTCCTACCTATTTGTCAAAGCACAGCTTTTCACACCAGACCTATGTACTCTCACATTCTAGGCTTGGAACAGGAAGCACATCCTGTATTTTGACCGAGTCCCCTGTGCCCATCTGCCTTAATTCCCTCTGAGTTACTTTCAACCTCTAGACCCATACTGTCCTGAATTTTCTATATACCCCAATCTACTTTATCAATCACAAACTGAGAACAAGGGAAATTTCATATGCCCATGTATTTTTGTAAGAATATCAATAATATAAAATGGTCTTTGAAAAGTCTATCAGTCCTGTAGAAATGCTTGGCAAGGAGAATTGAGGAACTCCAGGACACAGAAGTTAAAAGGTCAATCATAAACCTCCTGGCACATTTCAAAGAGTTTAAAGAAGAAGCAAAGAAGGTGCTCAGGGAAATCAAGAAGGAAATGATTATAGACAATAAATATGGAGTGATGCCAAAGAAAATACAAGCATAAGGCTGATAGAATTGATGATCCAAGACTTGAGAATGAAATTCAAAAAGGAGATAGAAACTTTGAAGAGGACTCAAATGAAAGCTGGAATGAAGTTGGAATTGAAAATCCCAATACCCCAACTAGAAAACTCTAAGAGAAGATTTAAAAGTGGAATGACTGAAGCAGAAGACAGAATATCAGGACTGAAAGATAAAATAGAGTATTTTGACCAAATAAGCAAAGAACATGAAGATTTACAAAAACAAACAACACACCACACACAGGAAAGTAGCATATAGGAAATGTAGGATACTATGAAAAATCCCAACTTTCAAATTATGGGCAGAGAAGAGAGAGAAGTACCCCACATTCCACATTAATGGCATAGATCAGGTCTTCAATAAGATCTTAGAAGAAAGTTATGAGAAATTGAACACAGCCATGCACATACACACATATAAGAAGCACACAAGAACATCAAAAAGATAATAAGACCAGGAAACAAAATTCCCACAACATATCACAGTTAAATCACTAATTATATATGACAAAGAAAGTGTCTTGATTGCTATTTGAGAAAAAACACAGGTTATATTAAAAGGAAAAAAGACATCAGAATAACATCCGATTTCTCCAATATACAGTTTATCTGGGCAACAATAAATGTAGAAATATCACAATTTAAAAATATATAAAATTACCAAAAACTCATTAATAACCAAGGAAATTGGAATTAAAACTATGAAATACAGTTTCATATACTCTAAATTGGCATATTTCTGATGTTAAAGTTACGCTAATACTAAGAACTGCCAATTATGTGAAAGAATGAATATTTTCTTATTTTTATGAGTTTGATTATTCTAATCAGTTTTAAAAATAATTTAGAATTACATCATGCATCTAAGATGTTTAATATCCTGTTATGACATGATCATTCATCTCTGTGTTTTCACTGGAGGAAAGTTTCATATTTGTATATCGAGATAAATATAAGAATATCCATCACATTGTATTAGAAAAATAGAAGTCATCAATATATTTCCAACAAAATATTGTTTTCTATAAAAATGTATACTACATTTTAATATATTTATGAAAAACATTACATAATAGTGAAAACAAAGCAAAACTATATACTTAATATGAATTTATGTGTAATATAAAAATTTGAGTAGGGTATTCTACCCGTATGGGTATATTAACAATGTGCTTCCATATGTTATCCATTGTTAAGGCATACAAAACTCTAGAATATTTTTTAGTTATAATATATTGATGTAGACTGGAGGACTTTAGAAATATAATATATTAAAGATGCTTCAGTTGGGATTCTTGAAAGGCAGAGTCTTGAACATATCAGTTTTAATTTATTAGGTATTTCTCTTAAGAGAAGGAGTATTCTGGAAGCAGGAGAGCCAAGAAATAAACAACAACTTCAAGTTTCAAGTAGAAACCATACTCAGTATGATTGCACAGGGAAGTTGTAAAGTCAGTATTGAATCAAATATTTGATTCCACCTTCCAGTAAATAGTTACATATTTTGCTATTCTGTGTCTTTTTGTCACTGAGAAAAGTGAGCACCTTATGTCAGTGTATAATACAGACTCTTGTAGGTGGAGTAGCTCATCGTTGGATTAGGGGTAAAAAGAGGCATGGTAATTTATTACTAACAAGTTGATGAAGGAGGAGCGTATCACCCAATAAAGGGTATCTTAATGGGATACTAATTTCTTAAAATAGCTTATTCCATTAGGTAGATTTTCAGGATATTAGTTTGTCATAATCAGTGCGATTTTTTTTTTTTCAAAATGAGACTCCTGGGACAAATTATAGCATTCAGTGCTTCAAGGCATTTGTCTGAGAGACATACTGACACTTTTCCCCAAACCACTTGATATTTCCTTCCCCTATTGTTTGCATTTTCACTATTCTCAGATACTTTCTTTGTGATTTGATACTTAACAGTCCATGGTTGTCATTCCTACTAAACAGATAAAACATAGTATAGGAATTTCTTATCCAATGATTTCTTGAAGACCATAGCGAAAATAATACATAACTATTTATTAAAGTGAATTTACTAGAATGTCTACAAACCAATAAAGGGTTTTTAGCTGGGTTGTTTCTAAAAGATCTTATAGTGGCTCAGTTAATGAACTGTGTTCAGCATTCATAATCTGGAGGATTTCTACAGGGTTGCTGGCCTTTAATCCATGATGGAGTCTGAAGAATCTGGATTTTGACATTCTCCCAGAATGGCATCAGCAGCAGCAGCAGACAGACATAATCACCCTTAATCAGCGGTTAAGAGCACTGGCTGCTCTTCCAGAGGTCATGAGTTCAATTCCCAGCAACCACATGGTGGCTCACAACCATCCATAATGAAATCTGGTGCCCTCTTCTGGCCTGCAGATATACCTGCAGACAGAACACTGTATACACAATAAATAAATCTTTAAAAAAAAAAGAATAAAGACTGGCAGGCAAGTAGCACTGCTTTCCTATCAGATCTCCTTATATTTATTTGTGGTGATTTCAGAAAACACTTGATTAGTGATGACTTGAAATGCTGTGTGTTCATTTAATATAGTTCCTCAGGTTGTGTTGATGCCCAACCATAAAAATTACTTTCATTGCTACTTCATAACTGTAATTTTGAAATTCATATCAATCTTTCAGGATATAATGTTGCTTTATCCAGAATTGTCAGGACTCTAGACAATCTGTGATGGTCAATTGTATGGTTACTCTTAAAAAGAAACAGTATGTTAATAATTTAACTTTGGTTTAAAACTCTCTGAAACTATTTCATATAGAAAAAAATTCAGTGTACGTTTTGAGAGAATATATTCATATGACTCATACAAATGCTAACTAACTTGTTTCTTAAAAGCCACATATTATAAATATTTCAAACAGGTAAAGAAATGATTTACATGTATCAATATTTAAAGCCCCAGATAAGAAATTTTCAGTTACTAGTCTAGAAGAGTATTGGGTTTTCATCTTTGTTTGAAAAAGATCCTGAACATGTCAATTCTTTCTTATATAGTATTATTTTTATAATTTAAATTATAGTTGCTAAATTTTCATTCTTCCCTTTTCAGACTTTAACCACTCTCATGTACTTTTCCATTGTTTTCTCTTAAATTATTGACTTCTTTTTCTTTAATTCATGTGTCTGTACGTGTTTCTAAATGTATAAGTACATTCTGCTCAGAACATGTAATGTTACTTATATGTACACTATTTCAAGATTGATTTGGTACTGAATAGATAATTGTGGAGAGTCCTCTGATCACCTCTCCCGGTATCAGATTTCCTAGCTGCATCAATTTCTTTGTCTAGGGTTAGGACTCAATGAAAATTGCCTGTTTGACATTAACATGTCTAGTAGTGTTCTCGTTGTTCTGATCGTGTTTGGGTACCATGTTGATGAGAGTTTGTGAGTTCAGCCTCCCTAATATTACTAGGGCATACAATGTCATAGCAGACTTCCTGTTACTCTGACTCTTATAATCTTTCTTCCCCATCTTCTGTAATATTCCCTGAATCTTAGGTGCAGGAGCTGTGTTTTATATGCAACAGTAGGGGCTGAGTATCTTATAATCACTTGTTTCCTGCAGTTTGATTGGTTGTGGCTCTCTCTAATGGTCTCTCTCTGTTACAAAAAGAAGTTTAAGTGATGAGGAATGGAAGCTACAGTTATCTGTGTGTACAACGGTAAATATTTAGAATGTAGTTAGTAATTACTTTGATTTAGTAAAGAGGTGGTTGTAAGGCCTAGCCAACTGGCTGGGACTATGAGGTCATGGAACTTGGAGGGGAACCTACATCCACCAATTTACTAAGCAAGCATGATTTCAGTTTTTTTTAATCTTCACTTTACCCAGTAAGAAGCCATCAGCATGTAACAGAACTTTATATGTTTTCCAATATTTCTCTCTACAGCAGTAGTTGACAAGGTATCACCACATTCTGGATACATGATTTGGGAATGAAATTTTATTGAAACACTGCCCTATACATTCATTTTGTATTTTCTATGACTCCTTTTTCATTAAATAAGAGAGTTTAACAGTTCTGTGAGACTACATTGTCCAGAAAGAGAAATTTGTATTGCCACCTTTGATGGTTGCCTTTTTTAACTGTCAACTTGACTCAACCTACAATCACTGAGGAAGAGATACTTAATTGAGTAATTGTCTATATCATGTTAGCCTTTGGGTGTGTATGTGCAGGATTGTTTTTATCATTAATTGATGTGGTAAGACCACAGTAGACTCACTGTGTGTGCACCATTTTGTAGTTAAGTAGTCTTGAACTGTATAAATGTGTTATGGATAATCACATAAGCAAATGATTATGTACACATTCAATTCTCTATGCCCTTGACTGTGGACATAATCTAACCATCTGTATTAATTTCTTGTTCCTAGACTTTCCTGAAGAGGTCACTGTTACCTGCCCCTTTCAAATAGATTATTTCTAACTAATATTCCTTTTTAAAATGTCATATCATTATTTTTGAAAAATCCTTAAATATCAATATCATAAGCATACATATGGTAGAAAATATAGTGTACTCTATGGGACCATTTAAACTATACTACCATTTTTGTCACAAAAGAGTTATTTATAAAGTCTGAACATGACTTTCATTTACATCAGTTAATCACATCTTGTAGCAATAATGGGGTAAAGATAGTATATATTCTGAACACAATTTAATAAAACTTTAAGAATACTCTAAATGTGTTATTTATAATTACAGAAATCATGGCTATTGAAAATTTATTAAAATTATAAACTTCATAGATTAGAATGATGATGACATGGAATATTTGAACTTGTGAGTTTCAGTGAAATTAAGAGAATTTAGAATTTATAGCATAAGATGAAAACACCAGACTTACCTACATGTGCAATTCAAGAATTAAAACAATGCTATTGGCCATTGTGGTCCACATCTCCAATACCAGCATTCAGCTGAATGGTAGCAAAGACCATGTATGTCTTCAAGGACAGGTTTTGTTATATAGAGAAAACTTGTCTCCAAAATAGAATTAGGATAAATGGATTACATTTAAAACCAATGAATCATAAACAGTAGTGATAAGCAAAGAAAGGATGTTAGAAATAATATCATTTAAATTTAGCCATTGCAAAGATTAATCGGTTTAGATAGTCTCTAAGGCAATGATCAGGCTAATAAGGAAAAAAGATTTTCAAAAACTATATTCTATGTGAGAAGCATCATATGACTTCTGTAATAAGAAATATATTAAAACATTCATTTTTACTTTAAAAAACTTAATTACTTTATATAGTACATATTTTATACTATGTACATATTTTAAACAAAAATTAATTCTCATCACTTTTCTCCTATTCTCTAAACCTACTTGAAGCCATCCACACGGACCCTACATATTTTGTCTGATATTTCTCTAGATTACTCAGTGCTCTATCTGATATATGTAGTTTATGACTTCCATCATCTAGGGGAAAAGTAAGCGGGTGCAGATTTTTAAAGCCAGTTGTTGGAGAGTTTTAAATCAATTGTGTACCTATACCTTCCCTTGAATTTAGAAACATATCCTCAACATAAATGTAAAAGAGAATTTGGAAAAGAATTTTTAGTTGTTTACAGAGAAAGTTGGAAAGAGAAATTATTTGATGGATACATATCATTTCTTCTTGTACAGAAAGTGAAAAAAAATAATTGGCTGTGAGAAAAGTTACCCTTCTCTGTGTGTAGTAATTCAACACTGTAAGGATGCTCTTATGGGGGATAGTAAATGATGAAGTGCATAAAACATGCTATAATAATCAAAGAAGGAAAGTTGTTTATATTAGTAATGTGAAAAACTTGAAATAAACAATAAGTACACTTACAATTAACCAGTGATTTTAGACAGACTATTGAATAGAGGTTAAAGGCAAAAATTCAAATGAAATTTTATACATGAACAGCAAAGGAAAGTATACTTTCTGAAAATGTTTTCTAGATTCTCTTAATAATTCAGGTAAATATTTTAGAAGTAAATATATATTGATATATAAAATTAAAAAGCATTCAACTTTAATGTAGCATATACAACATAATTCTAAAACATAAGTCTTTATTTTTTTCTAATCTAATTCTTGGTACCGATCCATTTGTACATATTAAAATCACAATTGATGCCTTAGTCATTTTTCAATAATTACTTGTGTTGTCTGATGTTTAAAAAGTATTTCATCTTTTCATTCCTCTACTTTATTATGGATTTTCTAATCATTTTTCAAATTTTTGGTGAACCTCAGATACTGTATATTACATATTTTATTTTACTTTATTATTTGAGAATTTTGTACATGTCATTATAACTATTAATAACTGCCAAATCAATATAGCTTTAATCACCTGAAAAGGGAGTCTAAATTACTGAATTATCTTTAATGGTTTCATCTGTGCGCTTCTCCACTGTGGTAACATTCCCTAGGTGGATGATCCTCAGCTTTACAAGGAAGATAACTGAGCATGGGCCTGAGAGAGCTAGAGATCCAGCCAGAAAGCACAGTTCCTTCATGGTTTCTGCTGTACTTCATTGGCTGGGCTTCAGCTCTCTGTACTATATGAAATAACAAACTGCGTTGCTTTCAAGTTCCTACATTGAGTTCCTGCCTTGACCTCTCAGTGATGGATTTGGACCATAAGGGGAAGGTGAATAAACCCTTTCCTTTCCATGTTACTTTTGGGCAGGGTGATTACAGCAACAGTAAAAAATGTAGGCTACACATATATTTCGTATAATGATCATATCTACCCACAATTTTCATCAATGAGCTCTCCCAATCATGTTAATTTCCAAATTTATGTCAGATTTTTATAGATTGTAAAAATTTTTAAAAATGTATATTACTTCAAGTTACATCTCCATCACAGTTCCCTCCCTCCACCCCTCCTAGGCCCACCCTCCTGCCCTCTCTCCCTTCTCCCAGAACTCTTAATTCTTTTTTGGAATAATGAGGCCACATTTATGAAAATTATAAGATATAACATACTTTCCCAATGGCCAGTCCATACATATTTGGCAACTGACATTAATATTCTATTATCCATTTATCTCCATCAGTTGAAAGTTCTATACCTAACTCATTTCCCATCCTAACTTTCATTACCAACTTAAAAACATCTTCTTAGACCTAGAACATCCTTTTAATTCCAAAAATCTTAATATTTAACTGTGAGACTATAACTATCTAGTCTTCAACCACATCAGGGACCTGAGAAGCATGAATATATCTGATTATACAGGAAGAACAGAGTCAGCAACTTCAAAAACTAAAAAATGACAGACAACTGGCTGCCTGGACACTCCCCAATTTGATTTTTAAATTTTATATTGCACTGAATCAAATAAGTTCTTCCTCTATGTGAATGATTATAGAGTCATCCATTGGAGGAAGGGCAACGGACTATTGGCAATATACACAAAGAAAAATGACTATCCCTCTGCCAGCTGGTATCAACTATCAATATCTCCTCATTTAGCAGTGGGACCTCATGAGATCCTGCTCCATGATGTAATACTTATGGGTTTTGTCTAGTTTAGGTTTCCTGTAGGGAATTACAGATGCTTTGAGTTCATAAGTCAAAAGGCCATATCATGTCCAGAAGTAATCATATCTGCCCTTTAACTTTTAGATTCTTTTTGTCTTCTCTTTTGGGATAGTTCCTGAATCTTATTGTGGAGAACATGATAAAAGTGTCCCACTTATGGTTGAGCATTCATGCATATGTACAAGTATATATACAGGGTAAAATGACTAAACAAATAAAATTAACATATGTATTATTTACATACTTGTCAGGTGTCGGTGTTTTGTGATATTTGTACAAATATACCATCAACAATATTTCTGGAAGTTTTAATAAATTCATTTGATAGTATAAAATCCATAACTGTAATGCTACTAAAATTAAAACAAATGTCAATTAGGAAAACTGATTTTGTGTTAAAAGGTAATTCAAAATAGAGTAATGAGGTTATAAATAGGTACTATATTAAAGATATGAAAATTAATATAATGTGTTTGATTTTTTTGTAAGGTTCAAGATTATGAAAAATATTTAACACTTCAATTTCAGAGAAGCTAGAAAATATATACAAATATTATAATGATACTTTATTTTTTGAACAGTTCTATATCAAAGCTGTATTCACACTTAAAAATAATACCTATTTTATGAAAATTCCTTTTAAAAAACCTGATAAATTTTCCCAAATAATGTACCGAAAGATTTGCAATCTTTAATTTTAATAATATGAACCAATAATCTTTAAAGGATTATCTATCTATTTTATACACTTAGTTGAATATTACAGTTATATAATTGATTTATGTTGTTATACATACTGATATGGAAACTATAAGATTAGGAAAATGTTGGGTATGACAGACTATCTCTTTAGATAAATTTATGAAACATAGATCTTAAAAGTCTTGTCTTTTAGCTCTGTGTTGGGAAACGATGAACTTATAGTCCTTCATATTTCATTGGTTTACCTAATTAAAAGATCATGTATTACTTTTAATATCAGATAAATATGATCTGTATTTTGAAAGAAACAAAATTCTTCATTTTAATTCTTACATTTATCCAACAAGGATATTTCTCATTAGCTAGTTAATTGACCTTTTTATTTTGTGAAAGTTATTTCTTCTTGCTGTAGACAGGAATATATGACAAACCCATCACTTCTGTAACTTGTTTCGGGTTTAACTTGCTAAGTTGTCTATAGTAACTGCTTTTTTTCATTCAGTTAGTATTCATAAGATTTTTACTGAAGTTCTTGATGACATCTGTACATTCAGACCTATTCTAATTCACAGTCACCATTATTTAAATGGTATAATTCAAAATAAACCAATTAAATAAGTTAAAATTTAATATTCATTTTTAAAGAAAAATTTAACACTGTTAGTATTTATTATTTCAATACAGGAGAACATATGTTGGACTGCTGAAAAAAAATCTTTATCATACTTAGAAACATGTTTTAAGGAGAGGAATTGTATTTTCATCTCAGTTGCCAATGCATTTTTTAGGACCAATTACTAAATTGTATTTACCATGTGCTATTGCTCTTATAAAAGCTTTCCCAACATGGAATCATTTAAACTCACAAGTAATGATCATTTTAAGTAAGGCAACTAATATCAAGTACAATTAATAATTTAATATAATTTATAAACTGGTAATAAAAAATATAAAGTAAATTACTATATCCATAAACATAGATTTATATTTATATACTTAAAATTAATAGAGTTTTAATGTTTTCTCACTGAAAACTACTGTATTTTCTTAGATTTTTTTCCTAGAAATTTATATATAAAATTTAGTTACTTATGAAGTTCTAATTTTGTTAATATACATGTTAATTATAATAATATATTATATTGGTTTACTTTACACTATCATTATTCAGAGAATACACCACTTGAAGATACCTATTTTTATTAAAAATTAAATTTAGATAAACACTATTTCAACTGTTTCCCATCTATGCTTATTAATGTAAAAGTGATATTAAGTGCCCTTTGTTTTTCTTAGAACATTAATTACATTATTGTCAGGTGCCCTTCGGTGATGTTTATTTTTCTTGCACTTTTAACAATACCATTTTACATTTATGCAATCAGATTAAATAAAAATCAATAAATGTGCAGTGAACCTTTATATACTTTATATTTTCTGGCAGAGTGTAAACTCTCCTATATAACATATGGACGAAGCCTCCAACTTTTTAAATTCTACATATATTTTTGTGGGTATATTTTCATTATAATATTTTTTTCAAATTTAGATTAAATTAATTTATTCATACTACTAACAGAAGAATAACATCCTTAGAGACAAACAGCTTGTTGTGTCAAAGGACACTAAATGAAAGTTATATAAGGGGGTCAACAAAGGTATACATTACAATTATTTATGGAATCCACATCTTGGGAAGAAAGTTGTTTTACTTCACTCAGTTGTTTCTCTTTTCCATTGTATAGTAATAAAAAGACCACTTCATCCCAGTCCTACAGCAATAAACAAATTTACAAAAGCAGCAAGCAGGAACACCATTATCCTATTTTTATTAATCAAGACAGTCTGTAATTATTACCATAGCTGTATGAGCCTCAAATTATAAAATGTATCACTGTGTAGAACAAAACTGTCCCATTCTGCATAGGCCCATAATAAAGTTCCAAATTATCCCCAGATAACACTGAAAAAGAAACATATAATACCAAAAAAATCCAGCAAAGCAAAGGAGAAATATCAGTCTGAAGCCAAAGTTGAAATAATAGAGGATATCAAGAAAATTTATATTTACTCCAAATATACATTTGTATATTTAGTCAAAAATGCAATAATACAATTATATATCTAGTACAAAGTTATACTATACCTTATATTTTACAGTCCCAAATTTTTAAAAATATTATATCTTTATGTATAAAGGTAGTAAAAAAAAGGGATGTATACCTTTTAAATTGTTGAAAAAAATTAAAAATGCTGTTTTTGACTCTTTTCCTTTTTGTTTTTTCTTTTAAATTGAAAGTAGATTCTGCTCTTATATTCCAAAAACAACTTCCCTTTCCTCTACTTCTCCTAGCTCCTCTCCATCTCCCCTCATGACCAGATCCACACCCACTACCTTTCTTCTCCAGAAAAGAGCAGGCCTTCTAGAGATGATAACCATATGGGAGAAAACAAGATAAAATAAGACAAGAAGGTGACAGTCCTCATCATATCAAGGCTGGATGAAGCAATACAATAGGACAAAAAGAATCTCATGAGCAACATACACTCCCATCTTTTCAAAACTTATTTAATTTATTTATTTTATTGAGTTATATCCTTATTGTGGCCCCTTCCCTCCGTCCTACCCGGTACCACCTTTCCACCCTCTTCCCCTTCTCCTTCTCCTTCTCCTTGGATGAAGGAAGCCCCTCACATATCAACCCACTCAAGTTCTTCTGTCATATGAGAGCTAAAGGCTTCCTCTTGCACTGGGGTCTAACATGACAGTCCAGCTACGATAAGGTGTTCCACAAACAGACAATAGAGTTCATGTCAGAGACATCCTCCTCTCTTCAACTTCCTAAGGGATCTGCATGAAGGCCAAGCTGTTTATCACATATTAATATATAGTGGGCTGAGGAGCCGTCTATATAAGATTTCTTTCTTCTTGTTTTTTGTTTGTTTGTTTGCTTGCTTGCTTTCTTTTTTGTTCATTTGTTTGTTTGTCTGATTGGTTTTGTGTTTGTTTGGTAAACTTCTAGAAGCCTAGGTCAGTTGGTTCTGTTGTTCTTCATGAGGCATTGTTGTCCCCTCCAAATCCCTATATTTCTCCTCTCTCTCTTTTACAAGACTCCTAGAGCTCAACCTACTGTTTGGCTGTGTGTCTCAGCGTCTGTTTCAATCCAGTCTTGGCTGGGTTCTATCATAGGATAATTATGCTAAGTTCCTATCTCTTTGGGTTTGTGAGTTGTAGGATGATTATCCAGTATTATACAGCTAATATCCAGTTATAAGTATGTGCATACCATGTGTATCTTTCTGTATCTGGGTTAGCTCACTTAGCATGACCCTTTCTAGTTCTATTCGTTTTGGTTGCAAATTGCCTAATTTCCTTGTTTTCAGTAGCTGAGTAGTATTCGATAGTATAACTGTACAACAGGTTTTCTTTTGTTTTTATTTTGTTTGTATCTGTTTTTGTTTATCCATTTTTTGTTTGAAGGACATCCGGGTTGTTTCAGTTTATGGCTATTATAAATAAAGATATTATGAACCTAGTTGAGTCAATGTCCTTGTGGTTTGGTAGAGAATCCTTTGGATATATGCCTAGGAGTGGTATGGGTGGGTCTTGAGATAGGACTATTCTAATTTTCTGAGATATCACCAGATTGATTTCCAAAGTGGCTGCACAAATTTGCACTCCCTCTCAAAGTGGAGAATGGTTCCCCTTTCTTGGGATCCTGGCCAGCTTGTGCTGTCTTCTGAGTTTTTGATCTTATCCATTCTGATGAGTGTAAGATGAAATCTCAAAGTAGGTCTTATTTTCCTTTCCCTGATGACTAAGGGTATTGAACATTTTTAATGTGTTTCTTGTCCATTTGAGATTCCTCTTTTGAGAATTGTCTGTTTAGATCTATAACCCATTTTTCTTCAGATTATTAGGTTTGTTGATGTCTAGTTTCTTGACTTATGTATATATTTTGGATACTAACCCACTGTCAGAAGCGGGGTAGTTGAAAATCTTTATCTATTCTCTATGCTACTGTTTGTCTTATTGATGTTGTCCTTTGCGTTATAGAAACTTCTCAGGTACACGAGGCCCCATTTATTGATTGTTGATCTTTGAATCTATGCTATCTGTTCTCTGTTCAGGAAGTTATCTCCTGTGCCAATGAGTTCAAGATTAATACTCACTTTCTTTTCAATAAGGTTCAGTGTATCTAATTTTATGTTCAGGTCATAGATCTTCCTGGACTTGAGTTTTGTTCAAGGTGATAGGTATGGATCAATTTGGATTCTTCTACATGCTAACATCTAGTTAAACCAGCAGCATTTGTTGATGATGCATACTTTTTTCCAATGTATATATATTTCTGGCTTAATAATAAAAAATCTAGGTTCCATAATGGTCGGATTTATGTAAGGGTCTTAAATTCAATGACATTAATCAACTACTCTGTTTTTATGACAATACCATGAACTTTTTATGACTATAGCTTTGTAGTAAAGTTTGAAATCATACATGGTGATATCTCTAGATATTCTTTAATTGTACAGGAATTTTTAGCCATCCTGGGTTTTATTTTTGCTATTTATGAGCTGTGTATTGTACTTTCAAGATCTGTAAAGAAGTGTGTTGGAATTTTGATAGGGATTGTGTTTAATCTGCAGATTTGCTTTCAGTAGGATGACCAATTTTTAATATAGTAATCCTACTGTTCCATGAGAATGGAGATCTTTCCATCTTCTGATATCTTCTTCAATTTCTTTCTTCAAAGACTTCAAGTTTTTATCATAGTAGCTTGATTAAGGTTATCACTCTATGACACTTAATATTATTTATGGCTATTGTGAAATGTGGTGTTTCCCTATTTTGTTTCTCAGTCAGTTTGTCATTTGTGTGTAAGAGGGCTACTGATTTTTTAAGGTAAATCTTGAATCCAGCCACTTGAGTAATGATCAGCTGTAGCAGTTCCTCAGTATAATTCTGGAAGTTGTATATGCATAATACCATGTCATCTACAAATAGCGATTCTTTGACTTCTTTTCTAATTGGTGTACACTTGAGCTCCTCACTTGTCTTATTGCTCCTGATAAAACTTCAGTTACTAAATTTAATAGCTATGAAAGAATGAACTACCTTGTCTTGTTCCTGATATTAGTGAAATTGCTTTGAATTTCTCTCCATTAATTTGATGTTGGCCATTAGCTTGCTGTAAATTTCCTTTCTTATATATGTCCCTTGTATCCTTAATCCCAATGAGATTTTCATCTTGAAGGGTGATGGATAGTCAGAGTGTCTAATGAGATGATCATGTGTTTTTTTTTCTTTCAGTTTGTTTTCATGTTGGATTATATTATTGATTTTCATATGTTGAACCATCCCTGCATCTCCGGGATGAAGCCTACTTGATCTTGGTAGATGATCTCATTGATGTGTTCTTGTTTGAGAGTATTTTATTACGAATATTTTGGCATTTATGTTCATGAGAAAAATAGGTCTGTAATTTTCTCTCTATGTTGAATCTTTGTCTGGCTTGGGATTCAGTGTGACTGTGGCCTCATAAAATAAATTTGAAAATATTCTGTCTGTTTCAATTTTGTGGAATGATTTGAGGAGTATTGATATTAGCTGTTTCTTGAAAGTTTGATAAAATTCAGTGCTAAAAACTTTTGTCCTCAGCTTACATGATTATGACACTTTTAATGACTGTATCTATTTCGTGAGGGGTTGTAGATCTATACCTTGTTTATCTGATCATTATTTAACTTTGGTAAGTGGTATCCTCAATTAAATTATCCTTTTATTTTAGATTTTCCAATTTTGTCAAGTCCATGCTTTAAAAGAATGTGTTTATGGATTTCCTTGGTGTCTGTTATGTCTCCCTTTATGTTTCTGATTTTGTTAATTTCAATATTCTGTCTGTGTGTCATTTGGTTAGTTTGGATAAGAGTTTGTCTTTTCTATTTTCTCAAAGTACCAACTCCATTTTTCATTAGTTGTTTGTATTTTTCTCTTCGGTTTTACTTCATCGATTTCAGCCATCAGTTTATTTTTTGTGTCTGGATGATATGTCCATTGGTGGGGGTGGAGTATTGAAGTCTCCCACTATCAATGTGTGAGAGTCCATGTATAATTTAAGCTTTATTCATGTTTGTTTCCTTAACAAATGTGGATGTTCATGTATTTGGGGGCATACATATTCAGAATAGAGAGAACATTTTTGTGAAACTTTCCTTTGAAAAATATGAAGTATCTTCCCTTTTCTCTTATACCTTAAACTTCTCTTTTGATTTATTTGGATTTGAAGTCTCTTTTGTTGGAAGGTAGAAAGGCTACCAGCTTGTTTGTTTGGACCTTTGTTTGAAAAAGCTTTTTTTCTATTACTCTACTCTAAGAATTTCCTCCAATTGTGTTTTCCTGGAATTTATTTTTTTACCATTTTTTTTATAATTAGGTTTATTTATTTCTTCAAGTTACATCTTCCTCACAGCCCCTTCCCACCACCCTTCTCAGTCCCACCCTCTGCTGCCTCTTTCATCTATCCTATTCCTCTGTGTTGGGTATCCCCACATCTTAGCCCCTCTTAGTTCATCAGACATATGAGGGCTAAGAGTTTCTTCCTCTTACACTGGGGGCTTACATGGTAGATTCACTAGGGCAAAGTGTCCCACTAACAGGTAACAAAGTCCATTTTCCTGTTCCTTTCTGTCTATTGGTTGCTGGGTAGTTATCCTGTACTATACTGCTAAAATCCAGTTATAAGTGAATATAAGCCATGGGCATCTTTCTGGGCCTGGGTTAGCTAATCTTACTCAGGATGAGCTTTTCTAGTTCCATCCATTTGGTTGCAAATTGTATTCCATTGAGTAAATGTACAACAGATTTTTTTAAATCCATTCTTTGGATGAGGAACATCTTGGTTCTTTCCAGACTCTAGCTATTACAAAAAGATTCTATGAATATAATTGAGGAGATGTCCTTGTGGTTTGATGTATAATGTTCTGGATGCATGCCCAGGAGTGGTATGGCTGGGTCTTGAAGTAGAGCTATTCCAAGTTTTCCAAGATATCATAAACTGATTACCGCAGTGTTTGTACAAGTTGACGCTCCCACCAGCATTGGAAGAGTGTTCCCCTATTTCCACATCATTGCCAGTGTGTACTGTCTTTTGAGTTTTTGATCTTAGCCATTCTAACTGGTGTGAGATGGAATATCAGAGTCATCTTGAGTTGCATTTTTCTGATGAATAAGGATGTTGAGCATTTCTTCAGGTGTCTATCAGCCATTAGAGATTTCTCTCTTGTGAATTCTTGGTTTAGCTCTGTACCCATTTTTTACTGGATTTTTTTTCAAGGCAGTTTTCCTTTTGCAATCCCTGGCTGTGGTGGATTTACTTTGTATACCAGGCTAGACAGAGATCTGACTGCCTCTGCCTCCAGAATGCTTGGATAAAGGCATGTACTACCATGCTGGCTTTCCTTGATTTCTGTAAGGGTTTCTTCATTCCCTTTTTTAAGCACCCCTTTCATCTTTATAAATCTGATTTAAGATCATTTTCTTGTTTTTCTTCTGTGTTGGAATATTCAAGGCTTACTGTAGAAGGATACTTGGACTCTGGTGGTAACATTTTGCACTCCAAGTTGTTAATTTCGTACTTATGTTGGCCCCTAGGGATCTGGATTTAGGGTAATTAGAGGGTAATTCTGATTTTGTCTATGATTGATGGGTGCTTTATCCATTCATTTCTGTTTCATCCCTGGTCTTTGTCCTGAGTGACCTGTGGTTCTTTTTTTTTTTTTCATAAGGCCATGCAAAGCGTGTAACAGCAGCTATTCATTCAAGGACATAGATAAAAGTAGCTCCCAAAAACTAAGAGTGGTGTTTGGTCAGTCCCATCCTCCAAAGGTTCAGTAAGAAAACTTAAAATGCCTTGGGGATGACAAGAGTTAAGACTCATTTTGCTCTGATTTGCCCCCTACCATCATAATTTTATGCTCCCTCATAATCCCGTTAACATTTTCTATCTCTATTATTTTTTATTCACCAATTTCGTTTCATCCTGCCCAGGTTCTCTATTCACTGACTTCCCAGCATGCACTTGGGTCTGCTCTCCCTTCAGTACTCCTAACAGAACTTTTAATCCTTAGAGGATGTGCCACCAAACACTGTGACTACATGCCTGCCAGGAAAGCTTATTAAAAATCTTATTTCGCAGGGTGGTAGTGGCGCACGCCTTTAATTCCAGCACTTGAGAGGCAGAGGCAGGCGGATCTCTGAGTTCGAGGCCAGCCTGGTCTACAAAAGTGAGACCAGGACAGCCAGAGCTGTTACACAGAGAAACCCTGTCTCGAAAAACCAAAAAAAAAAAAAAAAGATCTTATTTCTTGGATATCCAGGTAATTTGTCCATGAAAACTCATTCTTCTTTATTCTTCAAGACATTTGAAAAATACAATTACATTTTGCACCTGAGCCTTAAAGTCTAATAGAGTTATAACATAAATATATCTTTTTGTTTGTTTTGTTTTTCAAGACAGGGTTTCTCTGTGTATCCTTGACTGTCCTGGACTCACTTTGTAGACCAGGCTGGCCTTCAACTCACAGAGATCCCCACCTGCCTCTGCCTCCCTGAGTACTGGGATTAAAGGTGTGCGCCACCACACCAAGCACATAATCCTTAGAGGCCTTTACCCCCCTGGAAAGAAAGGTTTATTGCATAAAGAAATCAATAGCCTAGAGGTAATTAAAATATTTTTTAATAATTTTATGCAAACAAGGCTCATGTGTATAAATTTTTCATTTGTTGTACTATAGAGGTGCTCCAGAAGTTTTGGGGCATTTCAGATTTTCAAGATTAGGGACTCTTAACCTTTTTGGTTGTCTAATTTTTGTTTTCTTTGGAGTTTTTGGTTGGTTTTCTTTGTTCTACTTCCAGGTCTTGGAGGAGATGTCTCAATATATTGCCTTTAACTGTCTTTACCTATATTTTGATAAAACTTTGGATTTAGAGTTTGACACTGACGTGGGATAATAATTTGGCGGCTATCACAATAATAAATATGTGAAAAGGACATGAACTTAGAGTTCTGGAGAGTAGAGAGTTGTGGATTGAATTAGGTGCCTCTAAAACTTACATGTTAGCCTGGTATAGTGGCACATATCTGTAATCCTAGCACTTGGTAGATAGTGGTAGAAAAATTATAAATTCAAGGCCACTCTTGGATATATACATATATATATATATAGTATACTATATATATGTAAATAAATGCTTTTTGCAAACTACACATAGGTATCAATACCTCCCTCTTCTTAGTTGTTAGTTAGGAGAGTTCTAAAAACTCACTAAAAATACAGACTATTGCCATTGTTCTTGTTAGCTCGCCAAAACTTGATGGTTAATAAGACCCCACTACTGAAGACACCTCACACTTTGGTTACAGGAATTGGAAAAAATTCAGCTAGTACTGACCTGGAAACTTTCTCCCTTATGGGTAGAGCTAGAAGATACTGTTCAGGATTTTGGTGGAGGAAATTCCTCAGCATTTTCACTCAACTGAGAATTCAGCGGACTACATTAATGAGAGACTTTGTTGAGACATGGTGGTTGCTACAATAGGAGGATTAAGCTTTGGGGATGGATGGTATCAATAATATTATGATTATATTTGAGGCCTGCTCCACAGGAGCCTCCTAAACTTGCTTCTGAAAATCTAGTCAGGAACGCATGGCTGGGGGGTGTCAAACATCCCTACAGGGGTAATTTAAGTACATAGCATGAAATTGACTTGTAATTATGTATCACAATACCTTTAAAGCAGGTAACATACACTTACAGCTAGTGCAATTATAGAAGGTAAGTGACAGCGGAGTACATAGTTCCAAAGGAATCATCCATATTTCCCCCTCCCCTTAACACTCAAGAAACACAAGGAAAGAAGGGATGGAAATATTGTCAGTGCCAGAATTTAGAGAAGATTATTATGAGATATCATCTTCTTGGCCTACAGAGTTTTGCATTCATAAACACAGAACAACTGTTTCTTCCTATATTAAACCTGAAGAAGGTCAAGCCGGTCAACATTTAAGCAAAGAAGCATGAGTGGTTCACTAACTAAGGAACTATTGGGAGTTGGGGATGTTTGGGAAAGAGAGCAAATTTCTTCAGAGGTGAGATCCCTGCTAGCTTTCCCATGTTGCAGTGGATGCTACCATTTACTATGTGCATATTGTCATCACTTTGTAGACTTTGTGGGTTATAAAATGAGAGAGAAAAGATACTTTAGCTCACAACACTGGTGGAAGCCCTCTGGCCATGTCTGCACGCAGAACCCCAGGTAAATCCCAGGTACAAACCTACAGAACATCCTCAGGGCCTGCCTACCCTTTGCCCAAGAGCCCTCTCTCCCCTTGTCAACATATCTGGGCCCACAAATCCAACTGAAGCGCTTGTTCTACCAGAAGCCATGGCTGTATACAAAACCCTAGGAAACTCCCCAACCACAGACCAACAACATTTCATCAGAGCAAGCCTAGTTTTTTCAAAACAGTCCTGGCCTTTCTTGTTACCATACCACTGTCCATGACTCTGGCAAAAGCCACCTGCTTTACCAGAGGCCACACTGGAATCCAGAACCCCAGAGATCACAGAGGCCACCAGAACCCCACTGGAGGCACCCTTCTATACCAGGGTTCTCATAAACCACAAGAACCACAGGTCACTCAGGACAGAAGACCAGGGATGAAACAGAAGTGAAAGGATAAAACACCCATCAAACATAGACAAAATCAGAAATCAGTACCTAAAATTATAATTACCCTAAATCCAGATTCCTAGGGGCTAACATAAGAACACAATCAACAACTGTGAGGGCAAAATGTTACCACCGGAGTCCAACTATCCTACTAGAGTAAGCCCTGGATATTCCAACACAGAAGAAAAACAAGAAAATTATCTTAAAATCAAATTTATGAAGAGGATAGGGGTCCTTAACAAGGAAATGAATAAACAATTACAGAAATCCAGGGAAGCCAGCATGGTGGTGCATGTCTTTAACCCAAGCATTCTGGAGACAGAGGCAGGTAGCTCTCTGTCTAGCCTAGTATACAAAGTAAATCTACCACAGCCAGGGATACAAAAAGAAACCCTGTCTTGAAAAACAACAACAACAACAAAAAAATCCAATAAAAAATGGGTTACAGAGCTAAACCAAAAATTCACAAGACAGAAATCTCTAACGGCCGAGAGACACCTGAAGAAATGCTCAACATCTTTAATCATCAGAAAAATGCATCTCAAGATGATTCTGATAGTCCATCTCATACCAGTTAGAATGGCTAACATCAAAAACTCAAATGACAGTAAACACTGGCAAGGATGTGGAGACAGGGGAACACTCTTCCAATGCTGGTGGGAGTGCAAACTTGTACAAACACTATGGTAATCAGTTTATGATATCTTGGAAAACTTGGAATAGCTTTACTTCAAGACCCATCCATACCACTCCTGGGCATGCATCCAGAACATTCATCATCAAACCACAAGGACATCTCCTCAATTATGTTCATAGTATCTTTTTTTTATAATAGCTAGAAACTTGAAATAACCCAGATGTTCCTCAACTAAAAATGGAGAAAAAAATCTGTGGTATATTTACTCAATGGAATACAATTTGTAGCCAAATGGATGGAAATAGAAAAGCTCATCCTGAGTAAGATGAGCTAACCCAGACCTGGAAAGATGCACATGGCATATATTCACTTATAACTGGATTATAGCTGTATATTACAGGATAACTACCCAACAACAAATAGACAGAAAGGAACAAGAGCATGGACTTTGTTACCTGTTAGAGGGACACTTGGCCCTAGTGAATCTACCATGTAGGCCCCTAGTGTAAGAGGAAGATCGTACCCCTCACATATCTGATGAACTGAGAGCAGTTGAGATGTGTGGGTACCCAACACAGAGGAATAGGAGATATGAAAGAGGGGGCAGAGGGTGGAACAGAGAAGGGTGGAGGAAGGGAGCTGTGAGAAGATGTAACTTGAAGAAATAAATAAACCTAATTATAAAAAAAAATGGTAAAAAAAATTCCAGGAAAACAGAAACAATTAGAGGAAATTCTTGGAGTAGATTAATACAAAAATAATTTCCAAACAAAGGTCCAACCAAACAAGCTGGTAGCCTTTCTACCATCCAACAAAAGAGACTTCAAATCAAAATAAATCAAAAGAGAAAGGGGAGGACACTTCATATTTTTCAAAGGAAAGTTTCACGAAAATGTTCTTTCAATTCTTAATATGTATGCCCCAAATACATGGACATCCACATTTGTTAAGCAAATGAACATGACTGTAGCTTAAATCATACATGGATTCTCACACACTGATATTGGGAGACTTGAATACTCCACTCTCACCAATGGACATACCATCCAGACACAAGAAATAAGCTGATGGCTGAAATCAATAAAGTAACACCAAAGAGAAAAATACAAAGACCTCATGAAAAATGGAGTTGGTACTTTGAGAAAATAAAAAAGATAGACAAACTCTTATCCAAACTAACCAAATGACACACACACAGAGAATATTAAAATTAATAAAATCAGAAACATAAACAGAGACATAACAGACACCAAGGAAATCCATAAAAAAGCCTGGACTTAACAAAATTGGAAAATCTCAAATAAAAGGAAAATTTAATTGAGGATACCACTTACCATAGTTAAATATTGATCAGATAAGCACGGTATAGATCTCTAACCCCTAACGAAATAGATAGTCATTAAAAGTGTCATAATCATATGAGCTAAGGACAAAATGATTTTAGCACTGAATTTTACCTAACTTTCAAGAAACAGCTAATGCCAATACTCCTCAAATCACTGCACAAAATAGAAACAGAATATTTTCAAATTTATTTTATGAGGCCACAGTCACCCTGACTCTCAAACAGACAAAGATTCAACAAAGAGAGACAATTACAGACCAATTTTTCTCATAAGCATAAGTGCAAAAATATTCATAATAAAATACTTTCAAACCAAGAACACATCAATGAGATCATCTACCATGATCAATTAGGTTTCATCGCAGAGATTCAGGGATGGCTCAATATATGAAAATCAACAATATAATCCACCATGTAAAAAAAAATGAAAGAAAGAAACAACATGATCCTCTCATTTGACACTTAAAATGTCTTTGACAATATCCATCACTCTTCATGATTTAAATCTCATTGAGATTACAAGGATACAAGGGACATATATAATACATGAAATTTACAACAAGCTAATAGCCAACATAAAATTAAATGGAGAGAAATTCAAAGCAATTTCACTAAAATCAGGAAGAAGACAAGGTTGTTCATTCTTTCATAGCTATTCAATTTAGTAATTGAAGTTTTATCAGGAACAATAAAGCAAGGGATGTGATTAAGTGTATACCAATTGGAAAAGAAGAAGTCAAAGAATCATTATTTGTAGATGATATGATATTATGCATACAAAACTTTCAGAATTATACTGAGGAACTCCTACAGCTGATCATTACTGAAGTGGCAGGATAGAAGAGTTATTCAAAAACACTAGTAGCCCTCTTATACACAAATGACAAATTGAGAAAGAAATTACGGAAACAATCCATTTCACAATAGCCACGAATAATATTAAATATCTTAGAGTGGTAACCTTAATCAAGCAAGTCAAAGACTAGTATGATAAAAACCTGAAGTCTTTGAAGAAAGAAATTGAAGCAGATATCAGAAGATGGAAAGATCTCCCATCCTCATGGATCAGTGGGATAACATAGTAAAAAATGGTCATCCTACTGAAAGCAAATCTACAGATTAAACACAATCCCTATCAAAATTCCAACACACTTCTTTACAGGTTTGAAAGTACAATACACAGCTCATAAAAACCAAAAACAAACCCAGGATAGCTCAAACAATCCTGTACAATAAAAGAACATCTAGAGATATCACCATTCCTGATTTCAAACTTTACTACAGAGCTATAGTAATAAAAACTTCATGGTATTGTCATAAAAACACAGTGGTTGATTTATGGCATTGAATTGAAGACCCAGACATAAATCCACCCACATATGGAATCCTAATTTTTGTTAAGTAAGCCAGAAACATACATTGAAAAAGAGTATGCATATTCAACAAATGGTGCTGGTTTAACTAGATGTCAGCATGGAGAAGAATCCAAATTGATCCATACCTATCACCTTGAACAAAACTCAAGTCCAGGTGGATCAAAGGCCTGAACATAAAATTGCATACACTAAACCTTATTGAAAAGAAAGTGAGTATTAATGTTGAACTCATTGGCACAGGAGACAACTTCTTGAACGGAAAACAGATAGGATAGTTTCCAAGAACAACAATCAGTAAATGGGGCCTCATGTACCTGAGAAGTTTCTATAAGGCAAAGGATAACATCAATAAGACAAACAGTAGCATACGGAATACATAAAGATTTTCATCTACCCCAGATCTGACAGAGGGTTAATATTCAAAATATATAAAGAAGTCAAGAAAGTAGACATCAACAAACCTAATAATCTGATCAAAAATAGGTTACAGATATAAACAGCCAATTCTCAACAGAGTAATCTCAAATGGACAAGGAACACATTAAAGATGTTCAACATCCTTAGTCATCAGAGAAAGGAAAATCAGACCTACTTTGAGATTTCATCTTACACTCATTGGAATGGCTATATGAAAAACTCAGAAGATAGCACAAGCTGGCTGGGATTCCAAGAAAGGGGAACCATTCTCCACTTTGGGAGTGCAAATTTGTGCAGCCACATTGGATGATATCTCAGAAAATTAGGAATACTCCTATCTCAAGACCCACCCATACCATTCCTAGGCATATATCCAAAGGATTCTCTACCAAACCACAAGGACATTGACTCAACTAGGTTCATAGCATGTTTATTTCCAATAGCCATAAACTGGAACATCCCAGATGTCCTTCAAACAAAGAATGGATAAACAAAAACAGATACAAGCAAAATAACAACAAAAGAAAACCTGCTGTACAGTTATACAGTCGAATACTACTCAGCTACTGAAAACAAGCAAATTATGCAATTTGCAACCAAAATAAATGAAACTAGAAAAGATCATCCTAAGTGAGCTAACCCAGATACAGAAAGATACACATGGTATGCACATACTTATAACTGGATATTAGCTGTATAATACTGGATAATCATCCTACAACTCACAAACCCAAAGAGACAGGAACTTAGCATAATTATCCTATGATAGAACCCAGCCAAGACTGGATTGAAACAGATGCTGAGACACACAGCCAAACAGTAGGTTGAGCTCTAGGAGTCTTGTAAAAGAGAGAGAAGAAATATAGGGATTTGGAGGGGACAACAATGTCACATGAAGACCAACAGAACTAACTGACCTAGGCTCCTAGAAGCTTACCAAACAAAAACAAAACCAACCAGTCAAACAAACAAATGAACAAAAAAGAAAGCAAACAAACAAACAAAAACAAGAAGAAAGAAATCTTATATAGATGGGACCTAAGCACATTAATATGTGATAAGCAGCTTGGTCTTCATGCAGATCCCTTAGGAAGTTGAAGAGAGGAGGATGGCTCTCACATGAACTCTATTGTCTGTTAGTGGAGCACCTTACCCTAGCTTGACTGTCATGTTAGACCCCAGTGCAAGAGGAAGCCTTTAGCCCTCATATGACTGAAGAACTTAAGTGGGTTGATATGTGAGGGGCTCCCTTCATCCAAGGAGAAGGAGAAGAAAGAGAAGGGGAAGGGGGTGGAAAAGTGGTACCAGGTAGGGTGGAGGGAAGGGGCAACAATAAGGATATAACTCAATAACATATATGAATTAAATAAGTTTTAAAAAGATGGAAGTGTATCCTGCTCATGAGATTCTTTTTCTCCTATTGTATTGCTTCATCCAGCCTTGATATGATAAAGACTTTCACCTTCTTGTCTTATTATATCTTCTTTTGTCCTATATGGTTGTCATCTCTTAGAAGGCCTGCTCTTTTCTGGAGAAGAATGGTGGTGCGTGTGGATCTGGCCATGAGGGGAGATGGAGAGGAGCTAGGAGAAGTAGAGGAAAGGAAAACTGTTGTTGGGATTTATAAGAGCAGAATCTATTTTCCATTAAAAAGAAAAAAAACCAAAAGGAAAAAAATTTAAAAAGCATTTGTAATTTTTTCAACAATTTAAAAGGTATACATCCTTTTTTAGTACCTTTATACAGAAAATATAATAGAGTTAAAAAATTCGGGACTGTAATAAGTATAAGGTTTAGAATGATTTGTGCTAAATCTATAATTGTATTATAGTATTTACATAAAGTTTTACAGCACATTTATTGATTGTTACTTAACCTGATTGCATAAATATAAAATTGTATTTTTTAAAAGTACAAGAAAAATAATCATCATTGAAGGGCATTTGACAATAATGTTATTAATGTTCTAAGAAAAACAAAGGACACTTAATATTACTGTAATACTCTTACATTAATAAGCATACATGGGAAACAATTGATTTAATGTTTATCTAATATAATTTTTAATAAAAATATGTATCTTCAAGTAGTGTATTCTCTGAATAAATAATGATAGTGTGTCTTCATAAAAATAAACCAATATAATACATATTATAATCAACAGGTATATTAACAAAATTAGAACTTCATCAGAAATTAAATGTTATATATAAATTTCTAGGAAAAAAATCTAAGAAAATACAGAAGTTTTCAGTGAGAAGACATCAAAACTCTATTCATTTTAAGTAAATAAAAAGAACCTATGTTTATGGATATAGTAACTTAGTTTACCTCTTTTCTCACCAGTTTATAAATTATATTTAATTATTAATTGTACTTGATATTAGTTCCTTACTTAAAATGATCATTACTTGTGAGTTTAAATGATTCCATGTTGGGAAAGCTTTTATAGCAGCAATAGCACATGGTAAGTACAATTTAGTTATTTGTCCTAAAAATGTATTGGCAACTGTGATGAAAATATACTTCGTCTCTTTAAAACATGTTTCAAAGGATGATAAAGATTTTTCAGCAGTCCAACATATGTTCTCCTGTATTGAAATAATAAATACTAAAAGTGTTAAATTATTCATTAAAATATGAATATTAAATTGCAACTTATTTAACTGGTATATTTTGAATTATACCATTTAAATAATGGTGACTGTGAATTAGAATAGGTCTGAATGCAAAGATGTCATCATGAATTTCAGTTAAAAATTATGACTACTAACTGAATGAAAACAAAAAAAGCACTTACTATACACACTTAGCAAGTAACACCTGAAACAAGTTACAGAAGTGATGGGTTTGTGATATATTCTTGTCTACAGCAAGGAGAAATAACTTTCACAAAATAAAAAGGTCAATTAACTAGCTAATGAGAAATATTCTTTTTTTCCATCCAAATTCACTTCATAATTGGTTGGATACAAATTAATGCACAGAAATTAAACAAGATATATGTAAAAATTTAACAGAACCTGATGATCCAATTTCTGTATTTTCCAAATTCATATTTAAGTCTTTCCATCACGGGGTTCATCGGGAAATTAAGCAAGGTATGAATGCTTCATCTCAATGTCAATCAACTATTTATGGCATAATTTGTTCTGTAATGCAATCATGAAGAACTTTCAAGAAACTTTTGTATGTAAAAAGGTGTCAGTCAAATATTCAACACAATATAAAAGAAAATTTCTCATTTGTCAGGTGGAGAGGGCTTCACTCATCACTTTAACTATAATATCACCGAGTCAAAGGAAATCAGAAACCACCTCGAGAACATAAGGAAAAATAAACACACGCTCAATGGATAAGACGTTACATCTTTACTAGACCGTCTCTTCTCTCACCCTTCAGACGTGTAGAGACTTAGAGATTCTGACGACAGTAATTGCAAGGAAAAGGAGAAGCATCTTTGAGGTCACAACTGTGAAGTCATGTGGTTACACAGATCCTGCTGCACTAATATGCGTAACATGGAACACACTCACCTTTCTTGTCAGTCACCTAGCAAGACTTAACAGACACCTTTCTATAAAAACAGACTACATGTGTTTTCTGTAACTTCAATAACCTCTGCACTACAGTAACAAGAGATGCAGTGTCCTTATTCTATGGTTCCAGACAGTGGGGAAAAGGAGGTCACAGGAAAGAGAATCAAAACTGGTACAGCTGAGAAACTATTTCTTGTTAGGTTTCACCAGAGTGCCACCTTCATTTTTACATAAGCATGGTGGCATAGTTCAAAGATCAATAACTCAGAAATATTAATATAAAAATTTCAACTTTACTTTCAATTATCACCATATTAACAACCAAAACAATAAGATAAAACACACAAGGAAGGGGATATCAAATCCATTTTGCTACTCTTTTTTTCCTAACACATCAACTCATTTTTAATAGAAAAGGGACAGTGCATCTCCGTTTGCTTACAAGCTAGGCGATCACTTGAATTTTGCATTTCCTAACTGCAAACAGAATATAGAACTTACAATAGGTTATAAATAAACCGGGTTTCAAGCATAGAGCCAGCACCAACAATAATAATACACTATTTAAAAAGACTTAAGGCAATGAATTCCATTTCCAATGGAAAAAAGAACTGTGCAAAAAAGCTTAAAATTACTTTTTTTATGCCAGTGTTATAAAATCTATCCTTTAATAAAACCTTGACCCAAATGCCAGTAACTTTTCAGAAAAGAATTTGGGTGGGAGAAGAAACTTTTCACTTAGAAAAAATAACAACTATCTTTTTCCTAATCTTCAACACACACAACTTAAACTTGCATAGTTGCTGTAACACTTTACACAATTCCTATGTATTGGAGCAAGAACAACATCTAATAACATTTATATTTTAAACACTGGGTCAAGGCTTTACCTAAAAATACCATCCATCCTACTCCCCCATAAGTTTCTAAAATACCACATACTTTCCTCAACATCTGCAGCCATCCAGGAATTTTTAGGAAACTTTTGTGCATAATCTTAATTCCTAATCCCTGGCTCTTTGGGCTCAGTGACAAAAGATGAAAACCACCAAAAGTGATTGGTTCATTTGAAGTCAGAAGGAGACCATGGCTCAATTAGTCTCATAGAATGAAAGCAGGGCTGCATCCACTGGCTCCATGATGAGGCCCGTGAAGGACCTCATCAACGGACCAGTCCTCTATACAGTCCAGGTGACAGAGGGGCAGGCACGGCAGACATCGGATCTCTTCCCCATACACAAAGTCCATCATACAGATCACACACCCTCGGATCTTTCCTTTGTTCTGATCCATCTCTTCCAGGGATGTCCTCAACTCCTTTAGGCAGATGCTGTCTGTATAAGGCCTCCTCCTTGTCCTATTCTAATTGTTCCTCTTCAGTCAGCTGAGGTGCTAGCCTAGTCTGGCTGGGTGTTGGATGATAGAAGGGAAGGGGAACTTGTCCCTGATGGGGCAGCAGCAGCAGTGACTTCAGAGGCTCCTGATCTGGCTCTGTCCTCCCCACAGCTAGCCTGGTCAGACTGAGACTCGTGAAGCAGGGAGAGGTCCTCCGAAGTCTGGAGGGGGATGTGAGGCAGTCCCCCCATCTTCCGGAGGCTTGTGTGTGTGAGCGTGAGATCTGGGGGAGGAAGAAAGTGGGGTCACGGTCTGGTCTCTCTTGAAGGCTCTGTAGTCCTTGGTGTGGCTCCCTCTGCGGCTGCTGTTGCCCCTGCACACAGAAGCTGGAGCCTCCCTGCGGCCTGAGCCTCTTCCTCCTGCTCCTCCTCCACCTGAGCGAGGCCAGGGCGAGCTGAGCGGGCAGGGATGGGGGGCGGGGGTGGGGTAGAAGGAGGCCGGACTGGCCTACAGAGAACTGTTCTTGTTGGGTAAATGTAAAAATGAAAACGAGGAATTTTGTTTCTTTCAAAAGACAGATCGTATTTATCTGATATTACAAGTAACGCACGATCTTTTTAATTAGGTAAACCGATGAACTATGAAGGGACTGAAAAATCATCATTTCCCAAAATAGAGCTAAAAAGGACAAGACAAAATTTTAAGATCTGTTTTGCATACATTAATCTAATGAGATAGTGTGTCATACCCAACCCTTTCCCAAGCTTATAGTTTCCTTATCAGTATGTATAACACTGTAAATTAATTTGTATAACTCTAATATTTAACTAAGTGTATAAAAGTGGATAGTTAGCCCATTAAACAGTATTATTTCATAGTATTAAAATTATAGATTGTAAATCTTTCTGTAGATTATTTGGGAAAATTTATGGTTTTTTTAGGAATTTTCATAAAATTGGTGTTATTTTTAAGTGTGAGTACAGCTCTGATATAAAACTGCTCAAAAAATAAAACAAAGTATCATTATAATCTTTGAATATATTTTCTAGCTTCTCTGAAAATGAAGTGTTAAATATTTTTCACACTCTTGATTCTTACAAAAGAGCTCACACACTATATTAATTTCCCTGTCTTTAATAGAGTTCCTATTAATAATCTCATTTCACTATTTTGAATTACCTTTTAACACAACACCAGTTGTGCTCATTAACATTTGTTTTAATTTTTGTAGCATTACAGTTATGGATTTGAAGAAAACTTGCAGAAATATTGTTGATAGCATATTTGAAGAAATATCACAAAAAAGACAGCTGACAAGTATGTAAAGTAATACATATGTTAATCATCTTTGTTTAGCAATTCTAATATATATACTTGTATATAGGCATGAATGCTCAGCCCTAAGTAGGACATTTTTATCATGTTCTCCACAATAACATTCAGGAAATATCTCAAAAGAGAAGACAAGAAGAATCTAAAAGTTAAAGGGTGGGGTCCGATTACTTCTATACATGATATAGCCTTTTGACTTATGATCTCACAGTATCTGTAATTCCCTACAAGAAACCTAAACTAGACAAAATTGATAAGTATTACATCATGGAGCAGGATCTCATGAGGTCCCACTGCTAAATGAGGAGATACTGATAGTTGATACAAGCTGGCAGGGAGATAGTCATTTTTTTTTAGTGTATATTGCCAACATAGTAGGTTGCCCTTCCTCCAATTGATGACTCCATAATCATTCACATAGAGGAAGCACTTATTTGATTCAGTGCAATATAAAATTTAAAAATCAAATTGGGGACTGTCCAGGTAGCCAGTTGTCTGTCATTTCTTAGTTTTGGAAGCTGCTGGCCCTGTACTTCCTGTATAATCAGATATATTTATCTTTCTCAGGTCTCTGATGTGGTTGAAGACTAGATAGTTATAGTCTCACAGTTAAATTTTAAGTTGTTTAGGAATTAAAAGGATTATCTAGGTCTAAGAAGATGTTGTTAAGTTGGTAATGAAAGTTAGGATGGAAAATGAGTTAGGTATAGAATATTAAACTCATGGAGATAGATGTATAATAGAATATTAATATCAGTTGCCAAATATGTATAGACTGGCCATTGGGAAATTATGTTATACCATATAATTTTCATAATTGTGGTCTAGTTATTCAGAAAAAAGAATTATGAGTTCTGGGAGAAGGGGGAGAGGGTAGGAGGGTGGACACAGGAGGAATGGAGGGAGGGAAATGTGATGGAGATGTAACTTGAGGTAATAAACATTTTTTAAAAATTTAAAAATCTATAAAAATATGACATAAATTTGGAA
>CAJQZJ010036412.1:0-32790 GCA_907164525.1 Lophiomys imhausi
AAACTTAACCCTTTAGGTTCGCAACTGCCTGCGAAACTTAACCCTTTGTTTGCTATTTCTGCAAAACTTAACTGCTTGTTCACTATCTCTGCGAAACTTTATCTTTGGTTCGCTATCTCCGCGAAGCTTTATCTTGTGTTCGCTATTTTCCGTGAAACTTTATTGTCCTGATTTATCCCAGGAACTTACCAAGCGCTTCCCCTGACTGCAGGAGTTCTGAGTCTTTTCTGGTTCCCCGTACGGGCCACCACTTTGTCGCGTCCCCCCTTGTCCAGCAAGGAATGACGCAACTCATAAAAGCTCTTCTCCTGCAGTTTATTCAGGTCCCTTGAAAACAGTCTTCCGAATCATGGGGCAGACCCAACCCACAGGCTAAATACTAATTAGACAGCCAGTCAAGTAAAGCCAGTGGTGCTATCTTAGAGGTCTGCGTATGCGGAAGCAAGCCAGATCAGCAGTCTTTGCCAAATATGAACTTATTATCAAAAAGAGCACTCACCGTCGGGCTGGTGGAAGGCGGAGGCCAGCGCCATCTTTAGGGCGCGGCACTTCGCAGCTCTCTACACCAAATGGAGAGAAACTCACAAACACAGTATCATCATCATTAATATCTCTCAACATCAGTGGACACAATTTCCACAATAAAAGACACAGGCTGTGTAGATGTACCTTCATATGACTGCTGAACTGTGCTGGGCGGCTGATATGTCACACAGTCCCATCACCTATATCAAAACAACAGGAAATACCAATCCTTTGCTATTAATATCTCTCAATATCAGTGGACTCAATACTCCCAATGAAAGACACAGGCTGTGTAGATGTACCACGGTTAGCCCTCACATGATGCTGAACTGTGGTCGGGGACTGATATGTAGGGACACCCCAGTCTGGAGGAGTAGGGTAGGAGGGCGGAGGTGGGACTAAGATTGGGAGGGGGTGAAAAAGGGCACTGTGCTTGAGATGTAACTTAAAATAAAATGAACTTTTATATTAAAAGACACAGGCTAATAGAATGAATTTGTATACAGGATCCATCCTTCTTTTGCATATAAGAAATACAACTCAGCAACAAAGATAGACTTTACCTCAGAGTAACATGCAGGAAAAAGGTTTTCCAGGAAAATGGACCCAAGAAGCAACCTGGAGTAGCTATCTTAATATCTAATAAAATAGACTTTCAATCAAAATTGATCAAAAAACATATGAAAGGACACTACATACACATCAAAGGAAGAAGCCATCAAGATAACACCTTAACACTGAACATCTATGCCACAAATAACAGGGCACACACATTTGTAAAAGAAACATTACTGAATCTTAAAATCACACATTGATCCTCACACATTAATAGTAAGAAACTTCAATATCTCACATTCACCAGTGAGCAAGTCATCAAGAAAGAAAAAACCCAAATAGAAGAATAAAGAAAGTAACAGATGTCATGAATCAAATGGACCTAACGGATGTCCACAGAACATTTCACCCAAACACAAAGGAATGTCTTTCTTCTTAGCAACTCACAGAACCTTCTCCAAAATTGACCATATTATTGGTCATAAAGCAATCCTCAACTGACACAAGAAAATTGAAATAACCACTTATATCTTATTGGACCATTATGGATTAAAGCTGGACTTCAACAACAACAGAAAGAGTAAAAAGTCTACACAGTCATGGAAACTGAACAACATTCTACCCAATGAATACTTGGTCAGATAAGAAATAAGAAAGAAATTTAAGACTTTCTAAAATTCAATGAAAATGAAAACACAGCATATCAAAGCTTATGGAATACAATGGAAGACACAGAGGGTATGTACGCAATTATAAATGGATATTAGTCATATAGTACTGAATAACAATCCACACACCCAAATAAGTTAACTAATACATAGGGTTCAAGGGAAGAGGCTTGAATCTCACTCAGAACAGGAAAAATATATACATAAATATATGGAGAAGGAACTGGGTGACAGACAAGGTGGGGAATGGAATGGGGGTGGGGATCAGTGGGGGAAAGCAGGGTTGAGAAGTGATAAGGGTGTGAGAGGACCTCAGACAGTACCAGTCAAACCTACATTAAGACACAGGACCCTTTTCATCACCACTACCACTAAGCTCCATAACCAGTCTGCTCACATCTTCTTCCACTGTCTAGCCTGGGGAGTACTCCTGAACATTTGATTAGTAGTTTTTCCTCAATCTAACCATATTAATCTTTGGATCCCACAACCAGTGTAAATCCCTTGCCAGTCTTTCCTTGTCATCAGTGCAGAAGAACTCTAGGCTTGACCAATTATCCTTCCTACCTATTTGTCAAAGCACAGCTTTTCACACCAGACCTATGTACTCTCACATTCTAGGCTTGGAACAGGAAGCACATCCTGTATTTTGACCGAGTCCCCTGTGCCCATCTGCCTTAATTCCCTCTGAGTTACTTTCAACCTCTAGACCCATACTGTCCTGAATTTTCTATATACCCCAATCTACTTTATCAATCACAAACTGAGAACAAGGGAAATTTCATATGCCCATGTATTTTTGTAAGAATATCAATAATATAAAATGGTCTTTGAAAAGTCTATCAGTCCTGTAGAAATGCTTGGCAAGGAGAATTGAGGAACTCCAGGACACAGAAGTTAAAAGGTCAATCATAAACCTCCTGGCACATTTCAAAGAGTTTAAAGAAGAAGCAAAGAAGGTGCTCAGGGAAATCAAGAAGGAAATGATTATAGACAATAAATATGGAGTGATGCCAAAGAAAATACAAGCATAAGGCTGATAGAATTGATGATCCAAGACTTGAGAATGAAATTCAAAAAGGAGATAGAAACTTTGAAGAGGACTCAAATGAAAGCTGGAATGAAGTTGGAATTGAAAATCCCAATACCCCAACTAGAAAACTCTAAGAGAAGATTTAAAAGTGGAATGACTGAAGCAGAAGACAGAATATCAGGACTGAAAGATAAAATAGAGTATTTTGACCAAATAAGCAAAGAACATGAAGATTTACAAAAACAAACAACACACCACACACAGGAAAGTAGCATATAGGAAATGTAGGATACTATGAAAAATCCCAACTTTCAAATTATGGGCAGAGAAGAGAGAGAAGTACCCCACATTCCACATTAATGGCATAGATCAGGTCTTCAATAAGATCTTAGAAGAAAGTTATGAGAAATTGAACACAGCCATGCACATACACACATATAAGAAGCACACAAGAACATCAAAAAGATAATAAGACCAGGAAACAAAATTCCCACAACATATCACAGTTAAATCACTAATTATATATGACAAAGAAAGTGTCTTGATTGCTATTTGAGAAAAAACACAGGTTATATTAAAAGGAAAAAAGACATCAGAATAACATCCGATTTCTCCAATATACAGTTTATCTGGGCAACAATAAATGTAGAAATATCACAATTTAAAAATATATAAAATTACCAAAAACTCATTAATAACCAAGGAAATTGGAATTAAAACTATGAAATACAGTTTCATATACTCTAAATTGGCATATTTCTGATGTTAAAGTTACGCTAATACTAAGAACTGCCAATTATGTGAAAGAATGAATATTTTCTTATTTTTATGAGTTTGATTATTCTAATCAGTTTTAAAAATAATTTAGAATTACATCATGCATCTAAGATGTTTAATATCCTGTTATGACATGATCATTCATCTCTGTGTTTTCACTGGAGGAAAGTTTCATATTTGTATATCGAGATAAATATAAGAATATCCATCACATTGTATTAGAAAAATAGAAGTCATCAATATATTTCCAACAAAATATTGTTTTCTATAAAAATGTATACTACATTTTAATATATTTATGAAAAACATTACATAATAGTGAAAACAAAGCAAAACTATATACTTAATATGAATTTATGTGTAATATAAAAATTTGAGTAGGGTATTCTACCCGTATGGGTATATTAACAATGTGCTTCCATATGTTATCCATTGTTAAGGCATACAAAACTCTAGAATATTTTTTAGTTATAATATATTGATGTAGACTGGAGGACTTTAGAAATATAATATATTAAAGATGCTTCAGTTGGGATTCTTGAAAGGCAGAGTCTTGAACATATCAGTTTTAATTTATTAGGTATTTCTCTTAAGAGAAGGAGTATTCTGGAAGCAGGAGAGCCAAGAAATAAACAACAACTTCAAGTTTCAAGTAGAAACCATACTCAGTATGATTGCACAGGGAAGTTGTAAAGTCAGTATTGAATCAAATATTTGATTCCACCTTCCAGTAAATAGTTACATATTTTGCTATTCTGTGTCTTTTTGTCACTGAGAAAAGTGAGCACCTTATGTCAGTGTATAATACAGACTCTTGTAGGTGGAGTAGCTCATCGTTGGATTAGGGGTAAAAAGAGGCATGGTAATTTATTACTAACAAGTTGATGAAGGAGGAGCGTATCACCCAATAAAGGGTATCTTAATGGGATACTAATTTCTTAAAATAGCTTATTCCATTAGGTAGATTTTCAGGATATTAGTTTGTCATAATCAGTGCGATTTTTTTTTTTTCAAAATGAGACTCCTGGGACAAATTATAGCATTCAGTGCTTCAAGGCATTTGTCTGAGAGACATACTGACACTTTTCCCCAAACCACTTGATATTTCCTTCCCCTATTGTTTGCATTTTCACTATTCTCAGATACTTTCTTTGTGATTTGATACTTAACAGTCCATGGTTGTCATTCCTACTAAACAGATAAAACATAGTATAGGAATTTCTTATCCAATGATTTCTTGAAGACCATAGCGAAAATAATACATAACTATTTATTAAAGTGAATTTACTAGAATGTCTACAAACCAATAAAGGGTTTTTAGCTGGGTTGTTTCTAAAAGATCTTATAGTGGCTCAGTTAATGAACTGTGTTCAGCATTCATAATCTGGAGGATTTCTACAGGGTTGCTGGCCTTTAATCCATGATGGAGTCTGAAGAATCTGGATTTTGACATTCTCCCAGAATGGCATCATCAGCAGCAGCAGACAGACATAATCACCCTTAATCAGCGGTTAAGAGCACTGGCTGCTCTTCCAGAGGTCATGAGTTCAATTCCCAGCAACCACATGGTGGCTCACAACCATCCATAATGAAATCTGGTGCCCTCTTCTGGCCTGCAGATATACCTGCAGACAGAACACTGTATACACAATAAATAAATCTTTAAAAAAAAAAGAATAAAGACTGGCAGGCAAGTAGCACTGCTTTCCTATCAGATCTCCTTATATTTATTTGTGGTGATTTCAGAAAACACTTGATTAGTGATGACTTGAAATGCTGTGTGTTCATTTAATATAGTTCCTCAGGTTGTGTTGATGCCCAACCATAAAAATTACTTTCATTGCTACTTCATAACTGTAATTTTGAAATTCATATCAATCTTTCAGGATATAATGTTGCTTTATCCAGAATTGTCAGGACTCTAGACAATCTGTGATGGTCAATTGTATGGTTACTCTTAAAAAGAAACAGTATGTTAATAATTTAACTTTGGTTTAAAACTCTCTGAAACTATTTCATATAGAAAAAAATTCAGTGTACGTTTTGAGAGAATATATTCATATGACTCATACAAATGCTAACTAACTTGTTTCTTAAAAGCCACATATTATAAATATTTCAAACAGGTAAAGAAATGATTTACATGTATCAATATTTAAAGCCCCAGATAAGAAATTTTCAGTTACTAGTCTAGAAGAGTATTGGGTTTTCATCTTTGTTTGAAAAAGATCCTGAACATGTCAATTCTTTCTTATATAGTATTATTTTTATAATTTAAATTATAGTTGCTAAATTTTCATTCTTCCCTTTTCAGACTTTAACCACTCTCATGTACTTTTCCATTGTTTTCTCTTAAATTATTGACTTCTTTTTCTTTAATTCATGTGTCTGTACGTGTTTCTAAATGTATAAGTACATTCTGCTCAGAACATGTAATGTTACTTATATGTACACTATTTCAAGATTGATTTGGTACTGAATAGATAATTGTGGAGAGTCCTCTGATCACCTCTCCCGGTATCAGATTTCCTAGCTGCATCAATTTCTTTGTCTAGGGTTAGGACTCAATGAAAATTGCCTGTTTGACATTAACATGTCTAGTAGTGTTCTCGTTGTTCTGATCGTGTTTGGGTACCATGTTGATGAGAGTTTGTGAGTTCAGCCTCCCTAATATTACTAGGGCATACAATGTCATAGCAGACTTCCTGTTACTCTGACTCTTATAATCTTTCTTCCCCATCTTCTGTAATATTCCCTGAATCTTAGGTGCAGGAGCTGTGTTTTATATGCAACAGTAGGGGCTGAGTATCTTATAATCACTTGTTTCCTGCAGTTTGATTGGTTGTGGCTCTCTCTAATGGTCTCTCTCTGTTACAAAAAGAAGTTTAAGTGATGAGGAATGGAAGCTACAGTTATCTGTGTGTACAACGGTAAATATTTAGAATGTAGTTAGTAATTACTTTGATTTAGTAAAGAGGTGGTTGTAAGGCCTAGCCAACTGGCTGGGACTATGAGGTCATGGAACTTGGAGGGGAACCTACATCCACCAATTTACTAAGCAAGCATGATTTCAGTTTTTTTTAATCTTCACTTTACCCAGTAAGAAGCCATCAGCATGTAACAGAACTTTATATGTTTTCCAATTTTTCCCTCTACAGCAGTAGTTGACAAGGTATCACCACATTCTGGATACATGATTTGGGAATGAAATTTTATTGAAACACTGCCCTATACATTCATTTTGTATTTTCTATGACTCCTTTTTTCATTAAATAAGAGAGTTTAACAGTTCTGTGAGACTACATTGTCCAGAAAGAGAAATTTGTATTGCCACCTTTGATGGTTGCCTTTTTTAACTGTCAACTTGACTCAACCTACAATCACTGAGGAAGAGATACTTAATTGAGTAATTGTCTATATCATGTTAGCCTTTGGGTGTGTATGTGCAGGATTGTTTTTATCATTAATTGATGTGGTAAGACCACAGTAGACTCACTGTGTGTGCACCATTTTGTAGTTAAGTAGTCTTGAACTGTATAAATGTGTTATGGATAATCACATAAGCAAATGATTATGTACACATTCAATTCTCTATGCCCTTGACTGTGGACATAATCTAACCATCTGTATTAATTTCTTGTTCCTAGACTTTCCTGAAGAGGTCACTGTTACCTGCCCCTTTCAAATAGATTATTTCTAACTAATATTCCTTTTTAAAATGTCATATCATTATTTTTGAAAAATCCTTAAATATCAATATCATAAGCATACATATGGTAGAAAATATAGTGTACTCTATGGGACCATTTAAACTATACTACCATTTTTGTCACAAAAGAGTTATTTATAAAGTCTGAACATGACTTTCATTTACATCAGTTAATCACATCTTGTAGCAATAATGGGGTAAAGATAGTATATATTCTGAACACAATTTAATAAAACTTTAAGAATACTCTAAATGTGTTATTTATAATTACAGAAATCATGGCTATTGAAAATTTATTAAAATTATAAACTTCATAGATTAGAATGATGATGACATGGAATATTTGAACTTGTGAGTTTCAGTGAAATTAAGAGAATTTAGAATTTATAGCATAAGATGAAAACACCAGACTTACCTACATGTGCAATTCAAGAATTAAAACAATGCTATTGGCCATTGTGGTCCACATCTCCAATACCAGCATTCAGCTGAATGGTAGCAAAGACCATGTATGTCTTCAAGGACAGGTTTTGTTATATAGAGAAAACTTGTCTCCAAAATAGAATTAGGATAAATGGATTACATTTAAAACCAATGAATCATAAACAGTAGTGATAAGCAAAGAAAGGATGTTAGAAATAATATCATTTAAATTTAGCCATTGCAAAGATTAATCGGTTTAGATAGTCTCTAAGGCAATGATCAGGCTAATAAGGAAAAAAGATTTTCAAAAACTATATTCTATGTGAGAAGCATCATATGACTTCTGTAATAAGAAATATATTAAAACATTCATTTTTACTTTAAAAAACTTAATTACTTTATATAGTACATATTTTATACTATGTACATATTTTAAACAAAAATTAATTCTCATCACTTTTCTCCTATTCTCTAAACCTACTTGAAGCCATCCACACGGACCCTACATATTTTGTCTGATATTTCTCTAGATTACTCAGTGCTCTATCTGATATATGTAGTTTATGACTTCCATCATCTAGGGGAAAAGTAAGCGGGTGCAGATTTTTAAAGCCAGTTGTTGGAGAGTTTTAAATCAATTGTGTACCTATACCTTCCCTTGAATTTAGAAACATATCCTCAACATAAATGTAAAAGAGAATTTGGAAAAGAATTTTTAGTTGTTTACAGAGAAAGTTGGAAAGAGAAATTATTTGATGGATACATATCATTTCTTCTTGTACAGAAAGTGAAAAAAAATAATTGGCTGTGAGAAAAGTTACCCTTCTCTGTGTGTAGTAATTCAACACTGTAAGGATGCTCTTATGGGGGATAGTAAATGATGAAGTGCATAAAACATGCTATAATAATCAAAGAAGGAAAGTTGTTTATATTAGTAATGTGAAAAACTTGAAATAAACAATAAGTACACTTACAATTAACCAGTGATTTTAGACAGACTATTGAATAGAGGTTAAAGGCAAAAATTCAAATGAAATTTTATACATGAACAGCAAAGGAAAGTATACTTTCTGAAAATGTTTTCTAGATTCTCTTAATAATTCAGGTAAATATTTTAGAAGTAAATATATATTGATATATAAAATTAAAAAGCATTCAACTTTAATGTAGCATATACAACATAATTCTAAAACATAAGTCTTTATTTTTTTCTAATCTAATTCTTGGTACCGATCCATTTGTACATATTAAAATCACAATTGATGCCTTAGTCATTTTTCAATAATTACTTGTGTTGTCTGATGTTTAAAAAGTATTTCATCTTTTCATTCCTCTACTTTATTATGGATTTTCTAATCATTTTTCAAATTTTTGGTGAACCTCAGATACTGTATATTACATATTTTATTTTACTTTATTATTTGAGAATTTTGTACATGTCATTATAACTATTAATAACTGCCAAATCAATATAGCTTTAATCACCTGAAAAGGGAGTCTAAATTACTGAATTATCTTTAATGGTTTCATCTGTGCGCTTCTCCACTGTGGTAACATTCCCTAGGTGGATGATCCTCAGCTTTACAAGGAAGATAACTGAGCATGGGCCTGAGAGAGCTAGAGATCCAGCCAGAAAGCACAGTTCCTTCATGGTTTCTGCTGTACTTCATTGGCTGGGCTTCAGCTCTCTGTACTATATGAAATAACAAACTGCGTTGCTTTCAAGTTCCTACATTGAGTTCCTGCCTTGACCTCTCAGTGATGGATTTGGACCATAAGGGGAAGGTGAATAAACCCTTTCCTTTCCATGTTACTTTTGGGCAGGGTGATTACAGCAACAGTAAAAAATGTAGGCTACACATATATTTCGTATAATGATCATATCTACCCACAATTTTCATCAATGAGCTCTCCCAATCATGTTAATTTCCAAATTTATGTCAGATTTTTATAGATTGTAAAAATTTTTAAAAATGTATATTACTTCAAGTTACATCTCCATCACAGTTCCCTCCCTCCACCCCTCCTAGGCCCACCCTCCTGCCCTCTCTCCCTTCTCCCAGAACTCTTAATTCTTTTTTGGAATAATGAGGCCACATTTATGAAAATTATAAGATATAACATACTTTCCCAATGGCCAGTCCATACATATTTGGCAACTGACATTAATATTCTATTATCCATTTATCTCCATCAGTTGAAAGTTCTATACCTAACTCATTTCCCATCCTAACTTTCATTACCAACTTAAAAACATCTTCTTAGACCTAGAACATCCTTTTAATTCCAAAAATCTTAATATTTAACTGTGAGACTATAACTATCTAGTCTTCAACCACATCAGGGACCTGAGAAGCATGAATATATCTGATTATACAGGAAGAACAGAGTCAGCAACTTCAAAAACTAAAAAATGACAGACAACTGGCTGCCTGGACACTCCCCAATTTGATTTTTAAATTTTATATTGCACTGAATCAAATAAGTTCTTCCTCTATGTGAATGATTATAGAGTCATCCATTGGAGGAAGGGCAACGGACTATTGGCAATATACACAAAGAAAAATGACTATCCCTCTGCCAGCTGGTATCAACTATCAATATCTCCTCATTTAGCAGTGGGACCTCATGAGATCCTGCTCCATGATGTAATACTTATGGGTTTTGTCTAGTTTAGGTTTCCTGTAGGGAATTACAGATGCTTTGAGTTCATAAGTCAAAAGGCCATATCATGTCCAGAAGTAATCATATCTGCCCTTTAACTTTTAGATTCTTTTTGTCTTCTCTTTTGGGATAGTTCCTGAATCTTATTGTGGAGAACATGATAAAAGTGTCCCACTTATGGTTGAGCATTCATGCATATGTACAAGTATATATACAGGGTAAAATGACTAAACAAATAAAATTAACATATGTATTATTTACATACTTGTCAGGTGTCGGTGTTTTGTGATATTTGTACAAATATACCATCAACAATATTTCTGGAAGTTTTAATAAATTCATTTGATAGTATAAAATCCATAACTGTAATGCTACTAAAATTAAAACAAATGTCAATTAGGAAAACTGATTTTGTGTTAAAAGGTAATTCAAAATAGAGTAATGAGGTTATAAATAGGTACTATATTAAAGATATGAAAATTAATATAATGTGTTTGATTTTTTTGTAAGGTTCAAGATTATGAAAAATATTTAACACTTCAATTTCAGAGAAGCTAGAAAATATATACAAATATTATAATGATACTTTATTTTTTGAACAGTTCTATATCAAAGCTGTATTCACACTTAAAAATAATACCTATTTTATGAAAATTCCTTTTAAAAAACCTGATAAATTTTCCCAAATAATGTACCGAAAGATTTGCAATCTTTAATTTTAATAATATGAACCAATAATCTTTAAAGGATTATCTATCTATTTTATACACTTAGTTGAATATTACAGTTATATAATTGATTTATGTTGTTATACATACTGATATGGAAACTATAAGATTAGGAAAATGTTGGGTATGACAGACTATCTCTTTAGATAAATTTATGAAACATAGATCTTAAAAGTCTTGTCTTTTAGCTCTGTGTTGGGAAACGATGAACTTATAGTCCTTCATATTTCATTGGTTTACCTAATTAAAAGATCATGTATTACTTTTAATATCAGATAAATATGATCTGTATTTTGAAAGAAACAAAATTCTTCATTTTAATTCTTACATTTATCCAACAAGGATATTTCTCATTAGCTAGTTAATTGACCTTTTTATTTTGTGAAAGTTATTTCTTCTTGCTGTAGACAGGAATATATGACAAACCCATCACTTCTGTAACTTGTTTCGGGTTTAACTTGCTAAGTTGTCTATAGTAACTGCTTTTTTTTCATTCAGTTAGTATTCATAAGATTTTTACTGAAGTTCTTGATGACATCTGTACATTCAGACCTATTCTAATTCACAGTCACCATTATTTAAATGGTATAATTCAAAATAAACCAATTAAATAAGTTAAAATTTAATATTCATTTTTAAAGAAAAATTTAACACTGTTAGTATTTATTATTTCAATACAGGAGAACATATGTTGGACTGCTGAAAAAAAATCTTTATCATACTTAGAAACATGTTTTAAGGAGAGGAATTGTATTTTCATCTCAGTTGCCAATGCATTTTTTAGGACCAATTACTAAATTGTATTTACCATGTGCTATTGCTCTTATAAAAGCTTTCCCAACATGGAATCATTTAAACTCACAAGTAATGATCATTTTAAGTAAGGCAACTAATATCAAGTACAATTAATAATTTAATATAATTTATAAACTGGTAATAAAAAATATAAAGTAAATTACTATATCCATAAACATAGATTTATATTTATATACTTAAAATTAATAGAGTTTTAATGTTTTCTCACTGAAAACTACTGTATTTTCTTAGATTTTTTTCCTAGAAATTTATATATAAAATTTAGTTACTTATGAAGTTCTAATTTTGTTAATATACATGTTAATTATAATAATATATTATATTGGTTTACTTTACACTATCATTATTCAGAGAATACACCACTTGAAGATACCTATTTTTATTAAAAATTAAATTTAGATAAACACTATTTCAACTGTTTCCCATCTATGCTTATTAGTGTAAAAGTGATATTAAGTGCCCTTTGTTTTTCTTAGAACATTAATTACATTATTGTCAGGTGCCCTTCGGTGATGTTTATTTTTCTTGCACTTTCAACAATACCATTTTACATTTATGCAATCAGATTAAATAAAAATCAATAAATGTGCAGTGAACCTTTATATACTTTATATTTTCTGGCAGAGTGTAAACTCTCCTATATAACATATGGACGAAGCCTCCAACTTTTTAAATTCTACATATATTTTTGTGGGTATATTTTCATTATAATATTTTTTTCAAATTTAGATTAAATTAATTTATTCATACTACTAACAGAAGAATAACATCCTTAGAGACAAACAGCTTGTTGTGTCAAAGGACACTAAATGAAAGTTATATAAGGGGGTCAACAAAGGTATACATTACAATTATTTATGGAATCCACATCTTGGGAAGAAAGTTGTTTTACTTCACTCAGTTGTTTCTCTTTTCCATTGTATAGTAATAAAAAGACCACTTCATCCCAGTCCTACAGCAATAAACAAATTTACAAAAGCAGCAAGCAGGAACACCATTATCCTATTTTTATTAATCAAGACAGTCTGTAATTATTACCATAGCTGTATGAGCCTCAAATTATAAAATGTATCACTGTGTAGAACAAAACTGTCCCATTCTGCATAGGCCCATAATAAAGATCCAAATTATCCCCAGATAACACTGAAAAAGAAACATATAATACCAAAAAAATCCAGCAAAGCAAAGGAGAAATATCAGTCTGAAGCCAAAGTTGAAATAATAGAGGATATCAAGAAAATTTATATTTACTCCAAATATACATTTGTATATTTAGTCAAAAATGCAATAATACAATTATATATCTAGTACAAAGTTATACTATACCTTATATTTTACAGTCCCAAATTTTTAAAAATATTATATCTTTATGTATAAAGGTAGTAAAAAAAAGGGATGTATACCTTTTAAATTGTTGAAAAAAATTAAAAATGCTGTTTTTGACTCTTTTCCTTTTTGTTTTTTCTTTTAAATTGAAAGTAGATTCTGCTCTTATATTCCAAAAACAACTTCCCTTTCCTCTACTTCTCCTAGCTCCTCTCCATCTCCCCTCATGACCAGATCCACACCCACTACCTTTCTTCTCCAGAAAAGAGCAGGCCTTCTAGAGATGATAACCATATGGGAGAAAACAAGATAAAATAAGACAAGAAGGTGACAGTCCTCATCATATCAAGGCTGGATGAAGCAATACAATAGGACAAAAAGAATCTCATGAGCAACATACACTCCCATCTTTTCAAAACTTATTTAATTTATTTATTTTATTGAGTTATATCCTTATTGTGGCCCCTTCCCTCCGTCCTACCCGGTACCACCTTTCCACCCTCTTCCCCTTCTCCTTCTCCTTCTCCTTGGATGAAGGAAGCCCCTCACATATCAACCCACTCAAGTTCTTCTGTCATATGAGAGCTAAAGGCTTCCTCTTGCACTGGGGTCTAACATGACAGTCCAGCTACGATAAGGTGTTCCACAAACAGACAATAGAGTTCATGTCAGAGACATCCTCCTCTCTTCAACTTCCTAAGGGATCTGCATGAAGGCCAAGCTGTTTATCACATATTAATATATAGTGGGCTGAGGAGCCGTCTATATAAGATTTCTTTCTTCTTGTTTTTTGTTTGTTTGTTTGCTTGCTTGCTTTCTTTTTTGTTCATTTGTTTGTTTGTCTGATTGGTTTTGTGTTTGTTTGGTAAACTTCTAGAAGCCTAGGTCAGTTGGTTCTGTTGTTCTTCATGAGGCATTGTTGTCCCCTCCAAATCCCTATATTTCTCCTCTCTCTCTTTTACAAGACTCCTAGAGCTCAACCTACTGTTTGGCTGTGTGTCTCAGCGTCTGTTTCAATCCAGTCTTGGCTGGGTTCTATCATAGGATAATTATGCTAAGTTCCTATCTCTTTGGGTTTGTGAGTTGTAGGATGATTATCCAGTATTATACAGCTAATATCCAGTTATAAGTATGTGCATACCATGTGTATCTTTCTGTATCTGGGTTAGCTCACTTAGCATGACCCTTTCTAGTTCTATTCGTTTTGGTTGCAAATTGCCTAATTTCCTTGTTTTCAGTAGCTGAGTAGTATTCGATAGTATAACTGTACAACAGGTTTTCTTTTGTTTTTATTTTGTTTGTATCTGTTTTTGTTTATCCATTTTTTGTTTGAAGGACATCCGGGTTGTTTCAGTTTATGGCTATTATAAATAAAGATATTATGAACCTAGTTGAGTCAATGTCCTTGTGGTTTGGTAGAGAATCCTTTGGATATATGCCTAGGAGTGGTATGGGTGGGTCTTGAGATAGGACTATTCTAATTTTCTGAGATATCACCAGATTGATTTCCAAAGTGGCTGCACAAATTTGCACTCCCTCTCAAAGTGGAGAATGGTTCCCCTTTCTTGGGATCCTGGCCAGCTTGTGCTGTCTTCTGAGTTTTTGATCTTATCCATTCTGATGAGTGTAAGATGAAATCTCAAAGTAGGTCTTATTTTCCTTTCCCTGATGACTAAGGGTATTGAACATTTTTAATGTGTTTCTTGTCCATTTGAGATTCCTCTTTTGAGAATTGTCTGTTTAGATCTATAACCCATTTTTCTTCAGATTATTAGGTTTGTTGATGTCTAGTTTCTTGACTTATGTATATATTTTGGATACTAACCCACTGTCAGAAGCGGGGTAGTTGAAAATCTTTATCTATTCTCTATGCTACTGTTTGTCTTATTGATGTTGTCCTTTGCGTTATAGAAACTTCTCAGGTACACGAGGCCCCATTTATTGATTGTTGATCTTTGAATCTATGCTATCTGTTCTCTGTTCAGGAAGTTATCTCCTGTGCCAATGAGTTCAAGATTAATACTCACTTTCTTTTCAATAAGGTTCAGTGTATCTAATTTTATGTTCAGGTCATAGATCTTCCTGGACTTGAGTTTTGTTCAAGGTGATAGGTATGGATCAATTTGGATTCTTCTACATGCTAACATCTAGTTAAACCAGCAGCATTTGTTGATGATGCATACTTTTTTCCAATGTATATATATTTCTGGCTTAATAATAAAAAATCTAGGTTCCATAATGGTCGGATTTATGTAAGGGTCTTAAATTCAATGACATTAATCAACTACTCTGTTTTTATGACAATACCATGAACTTTTTATGACTATAGCTTTGTAGTAAAGTTTGAAATCATACATGGTGATATCTCTAGATATTCTTTAATTGTACAGGAATTTTTAGCCATCCTGGGTTTTATTTTTGCTATTTATGAGCTGTGTATTGTACTTTCAAGATCTGTAAAGAAGTGTGTTGGAATTTTGATAGGGATTGTGTTTAATCTGCAGATTTGCTTTCAGTAGGATGACCAATTTTTAATATAGTAATCCTACTGTTCCATGAGAATGGAGATCTTTCCATCTTCTGATATCTTCTTCAATTTCTTTCTTCAAAGACTTCAAGTTTTTATCATAGTAGCTTGATTAAGGTTATCACTCTATGACACTTAATATTATTTATGGCTATTGTGAAATGTGGTGTTTCCCTATTTTGTTTCTCAGTCAGTTTGTCATTTGTGTGTAAGAGGGCTACTGATTTTTTAAGGTAAATCTTGAATCCAGCCACTTGAGTAATGATCAGCTGTAGCAGTTCCTCAGTATAATTCTGGAAGTTGTATATGCATAATACCATGTCATCTACAAATAGCGATTCTTTGACTTCTTTTCTAATTGGTGTACACTTGAGCTCCTCACTTGTCTTATTGCTCCTGATAAAACTTCAGTTACTAAATTTAATAGCTATGAAAGAATGAACTACCTTGTCTTGTTCCTGATATTAGTGAAATTGCTTTGAATTTCTCTCCATTAATTTGATGTTGGCCATTAGCTTGCTGTAAATTTCCTTTCTTATATATGTCCCTTGTATCCTTAATCCCAATGAGATTTTCATCTTGAAGGGTGATGGATAGTCAGAGTGTCTAATGAGATGATCATGTGTTTTTTTTTTCTTTCAGTTTGTTTTCATGTTGGATTATATTATTGATTTTCATATGTTGAACCATCCCTGCATCTCCGGGATGAAGCCTACTTGATCTTGGTAGATGATCTCATTGATGTGTTCTTGTTTGAGAGTATTTTATTACGAATATTTTGGCATTTATGTTCATGAGAAAAATAGGTCTGTAATTTTCTCTCTATGTTGAATCTTTGTCTGGCTTGGGATTCAGTGTGACTGTGGCCTCATAAAATAAATTTGAAAATATTCTGTCTGTTTCAATTTTGTGGAATGATTTGAGGAGTATTGATATTAGCTGTTTCTTGAAAGTTTGATAAAATTCAGTGCTAAAAACTTTTGTCCTCAGCTTACATGATTATGACACTTTTAATGACTGTATCTATTTCGTGAGGGGTTGTAGATCTATACCTTGTTTATCTGATCATTATTTAACTTTGGTAAGTGGTATCCTCAATTAAATTATCCTTTTATTTTAGATTTTCCAATTTTGTCAAGTCCATGCTTTAAAAGTATGTGTTTATGGATTTCCTTGGTGTCTGTTATGTCTCCCTTTATGTTTCTGATTTTGTTAATTTCAATATTCTGTCTGTGTGTCATTTGGTTAGTTTGGATAAGAGTTTGTCTTTTCTATTTTCTCAAAGTACCAACTCCATTTTTCATTAGTTGTTTGTATTTTTCTCTTCGGTTTTACTTCATCGATTTCAGCCATCAGTTTATTTTTTGTGTCTGGATGATATGTCCATTGGTGGGGGTGGAGTATTGAAGTCTCCCACTATCAATGTGTGAGAGTCCATGTATAATTTAAGCTTTATTCATGTTTGTTTCCTTAACAAATGTGGATGTTCATGTATTTGGGGGCATACATATTCAGAATAGAGAGAACATTTTTGTGAAACTTTCCTTTGAAAAATATGAAGTATCTTCCCTTTTCTCTTATACCTTAAACTTCTCTTTTGATTTATTTGGATTTGAAGTCTCTTTTGTTGGAAGGTAGAAAGGCTACCAGCTTGTTTGTTTGGACCTTTGTTTGAAAAAGCTTTTTTTCTATTACTCTACTCTAAGAATTTCCTCCAATTGTGTTTTCCTGGAATTTATTTTTTTACCATTTTTTTTTATAATTAGGTTTATTTATTTCTTCAAGTTACATCTTCCTCACAGCCCCTTCCCACCACCCTTCTCAGTCCCACCCTCTGCTGCCTCTTTCATCTATCCTATTCCTCTGTGTTGGGTATCCCCACATCTTAGCCCCTCTTAGTTCATCAGACATATGAGGGCTAAGAGTTTCTTCCTCTTACACTGGGGGCTTACATGGTAGATTCACTAGGGCAAAGTGTCCCACTAACAGGTAACAAAGTCCATTTTCCTGTTCCTTTCTGTCTATTGGTTGCTGGGTAGTTATCCTGTACTATACTGCTAAAATCCAGTTATAAGTGAATATAAGCCATGGGCATCTTTCTGGGCCTGGGTTAGCTAATCTTACTCAGGATGAGCTTTTCTAGTTCCATCCATTTGGTTGCAAATTGTATTCCATTGAGTAAATGTACAACAGATTTTTTTAAATCCATTCTTTGGATGAGGAACATCTTGGTTCTTTCCAGACTCTAGCTATTACAAAAAGATTCTATGAATATAATTGAGGAGATGTCCTTGTGGTTTGATGTATAATGTTCTGGATGCATGCCCAGGAGTGGTATGGCTGGGTCTTGAAGTAGAGCTATTCCAAGTTTTCCAAGATATCATAAACTGATTACCGCAGTGTTTGTACAAGTTGACGCTCCCACCAGCATTGGAAGAGTGTTCCCCTATTTCCACATCATTGCCAGTGTGTACTGTCTTTTGAGTTTTTGATCTTAGCCATTCTAACTGGTGTGAGATGGAATATCAGAGTCATCTTGAGTTGCATTTTTCTGATGAATAAGGATGTTGAGCATTTCTTCAGGTGTCTATCAGCCATTAGAGATTTCTCTCTTGTGAATTCTTGGTTTAGCTCTGTACCCATTTTTTACTGGATTTTTTTTCAAGGCAGTTTTCCTTTTGCAATCCCTGGCTGTGGTGGATTTACTTTGTATACCAGGCTAGACAGAGATCTGACTGCCTCTGCCTCCAGAATGCTTGGATAAAGGCATGTACTACCATGCTGGCTTTCCTTGATTTCTGTAAGGGTTTCTTCATTCCCTTTTTTAAGCACCCCTTTCATCTTTATAAATCTGATTTAAGATCATTTTCTTGTTTTTCTTCTGTGTTGGAATATTCAAGGCTTACTGTAGAAGGATACTTGGACTCTGGTGGTAACATTTTGCCCTCCAAGTTGTTAATTTCGTACTTATGTTGGCCCCTAGGGATCTGGATTTAGGGTAATTAGAGGGTAATTCTGATTTTGTCTATGATTGATGGGTGCTTTATCCATTCATTTCTGTTTCATCCCTGGTCTTTGTCCTGAGTGACCTGTGGTTCTTTTTTTTTTTTTCATAAGGCCATGCAAAGCGTGTAACAGCAGCTATTCATTCAAGGACATAGATAAAAGTAGCTCCCAAAAACTAAGAGTGGTGTTTGGTCAGTCCCATCCTCCAAAGGTTCAGTAAGAAAACTTAAAATGCCTTGGGGATGACAAGAGTTAAGACTCATTTTGCTCTGATTTGCCCCCTACCATCATAATTTTATGCTCCCTCATAATCCCGTTAACATTTTCTATCTCTATTATTTTTTATTCACCAATTTCGTTTCATCCTGCCCAGGTTCTCTATTCACTGACTTCCCAGCATGCACTTGGGTCTGCTCTCCCTTCAGTACTCCTAACAGAACTTTTAATCCTTAGAGGATGTGCCACCAAACACTGTGACTACATGCCTGCCAGGAAAGCTTATTAAAAATCTTATTTCGCAGGGTGGTAGTGGCGCACGCCTTTAATTCCAGCACTTGAGAGGCAGAGGCAGGCGGATCTCTGAGTTCGAGGCCAGCCTGGTCTACAAAAGTGAGACCAGGACAGCCAGAGCTGTTACACAGAGAAACCCTGTCTCGAAAAACCAAAAAAAAAAAAAAAAGATCTTATTTCTTGGATATCCAGGTAATTTGTCCATGAAAACTCATTCTTCTTTATTCTTCAAGACATTTGAAAAATACAATTACATTTTGCACCTGAGCCTTAAAGTCTAATAGAGTTATAACATAAATATATCTTTTTGTTTGTTTTGTTTTTCAAGACAGGGTTTCTCTGTGTATCCTTGACTGTCCTGGACTCACTTTGTAGACCAGGCTGGCCTTCAACTCACAGAGATCCCCACCTGCCTCTGCCTCCCTGAGTACTGGGATTAAAGGTGTGCGCCACCACACCAAGCACATAATCCTTAGAGGCCTTTACCCCCCTGGAAAGAAAGGTTTATTGCATAAAGAAATCAATAGCCTAGAGGTAATTAAAATATTTTTTAATAATTTTATGCAAACAAGGCTCATGTGTATAAATTTTTCATTTGTTGTACTATAGAGGTGCTCCAGAAGTTTTGGGGCATTTCAGATTTTCAAGATTAGGGACTCTTAACCTTTTTGGTTGTCTAATTTTTGTTTTCTTTGGAGTTTTTGGTTGGTTTTCTTTGTTCTACTTCCAGGTCTTGGAGGAGATGTCTCAATATATTGCCTTTAACTGTCTTTACCTATATTTTGATAAAACTTTGGATTTAGAGTTTGACACTGACGTGGGATAATAATTTGGCGGCTATCACAATAATAAATATGTGAAAAGGACATGAACTTAGAGTTCTGGAGAGTAGAGAGTTGTGGATTGAATTAGGTGCCTCTAAAACTTACATGTTAGCCTGGTATAGTGGCACATATCTGTAATCCTAGCACTTGGTAGATAGTGGTAGAAAAATTATAAATTCAAGGCCACTCTTGGATATATACATATATATATATATAGTATACTATATATATGTAAATAAATGCTTTTTGCAAACTACACATAGGTATCAATACCTCCCTCTTCTTAGTTGTTAGTTAGGAGAGTTCTAAAGACTCACTAAAAATACAGACTATTGCCATTGTTCTTGTTAGCTCGCCAAAACTTGATGGTTAATAAGACCCCACTACTGAAGACACCTCACACTTTGGTTACAGGAATTGGAAAAAATTCAGCTAGTACTGACCTGGAAACTTTCTCCCTTATGGGTAGAGCTAGAAGATACTGTTCAGGATTTTGGTGGAGGAAATTCCTCAGCATTTTCACTCAACTGAGAATTCAGCGGACTACATTAATGAGAGACTTTGTTGAGACATGGTGGTTGCTACAATAGGAGGATTAAGCTTTGGGGATGGATGGTATCAATAATATTATGATTATATTTGAGGCCTGCTCCACAGGAGCCTCCTAAACTTGCTTCTGAAAATCTAGTCAGGAACGCATGGCTGGGGGGTGTCAAACATCCCTACAGGGGTAATTTAAGTACATAGCATGAAATTGACTTGTAATTATGTATCACAATACCTTTAAAGCAGGTAACATACACTTACAGCTAGTGCAATTATAGAAGGTAAGTGACAGCGGAGTACATAGTTCCAAAGGAATCATCCATATTTCCCCCTCCCCTTAACACTCAAGAAACACAAGGAAAGAAGGGATGGAAATATTGTCAGTGCCAGAATTTAGAGAAGATTATTATGAGATATCATCTTCTTGGCCTACAGAGTTTTGCATTCATAAACACAGAACAACTGTTTCTTCCTATATTAAACCTGAAGAAGGTCAAGCCGGTCAACATTTAAGCAAAGAAGCATGAGTGGTTCACTAACTAAGGAACTATTGGGAGTTGGGGATGTTTGGGAAAGAGAGCAAATTTCTTCAGAGGTGAGATCCCTGCTAGCTTTCCCATGTTGCAGTGGATGCTACCATTTACTATGTGCATATTGTCATCACTTTGTAGACTTTGTGGGTTATAAAATGAGAGAGAAAAGATACTTTAGCTCACAACACTGGTGGAAGCCCTCTGGCCATGTCTGCACGCAGAACCCCAGGTAAATCCCAGGTACAAACCTACAGAACATCCTCAGGGCCTGCCTACCCTTTGCCCAAGAGCCCTCTCTCCCCTTGTCAACATATCTGGGCCCACAAATCCAACTGAAGCGCTTGTTCTACCAGAAGCCATGGCTGTATACAAAACCCTAGGAAACTCCCCAACCACAGACCAACAACATTTCATCAGAGCAAGCCTAGTTTTTTCAAAACAGTCCTGGCCTTTCTTGTTACCATACCACTGTCCATGACTCTGGCAAAAGCCACCTGCTTTACCAGAGGCCACACTGGAATCCAGAACCCCAGAGATCACAGAGGCCACCAGAACCCCACTGGAGGCACCCTTCTATACCAGGGTTCTCATAAACCACAAGAACCACAGGTCACTCAGGACAGAAGACCAGGGATGAAACAGAAGTGAAAGGATAAAACACCCATCAAACATAGACAAAATCAGAAATCAGTACCTAAAATTATAATTACCCTAAATCCAGATTCCTAGGGGCTAACATAAGAACACAATCAACAACTGTGAGGGCAAAATGTTACCACCGGAGTCCAACTATCCTACTAGAGTAAGCCCTGGATATTCCAACACAGAAGAAAAACAAGAAAATTATCTTAAAATCAAATTTATGAAGAGGATAGGGGTCCTTAACAAGGAAATGAATAAACAATTACAGAAATCCAGGGAAGCCAGCATGGTGGTGCATGTCTTTAACCCAAGCATTCTGGAGACAGAGGCAGGTAGCTCTCTGTCTAGCCTAGTATACAAAGTAAATCTACCACAGCCAGGGATACAAAAAGAAACCCTGTCTTGAAAAACAACAACAACAACAAAAAAATCCAATAAAAAATGGGTTACAGAGCTAAACCAAAAATTCACAAGACAGAAATCTCTAACGGCCGAGAGACACCTGAAGAAATGCTCAACATCTTTAATCATCAGAAAAATGCATCTCAAGATGATTCTGATAGTCCATCTCATACCAGTTAGAATGGCTAACATCAAAAACTCAAATGACAGTAAACACTGGCAAGGATGTGGAGACAGGGGAACACTCTTCCAATGCTGGTGGGAGTGCAAACTTGTACAAACACTATGGTAATCAGTTTATGATATCTTGGAAAACTTGGAATAGCTTTACTTCAAGACCCATCCATACCACTCCTGGGCATGCATCCAGAACATTCATCATCAAACCACAAGGACATCTCCTCAATTATGTTCATAGTATCTTTTTTTTATAATAGCTAGAAACTTGAAATAACCCAGATGTTCCTCAACTAAAAATGGAGAAAAAAATCTGTGGTATATTTACTCAATGGAATACAATTTGTAGCCAAATGGATGGAAATAGAAAAGCTCATCCTGAGTAAGATGAGCTAACCCAGACCTGGAAAGATGCACATGGCATATATTCACTTATAACTGGATTATAGCTGTATATTACAGGATAACTACCCAACAACAAATAGACAGAAAGGAACAAGAGCATGGACTTTGTTACCTGTTAGAGGGACACTTGGCCCTAGTGAATCTACCATGTAGGCCCCTAGTGTAAGAGGAAGATCGTACCCCTCACATATCTGATGAACTGAGAGCAGTTGAGATGTGTGGGTACCCAACACAGAGGAATAGGAGATATGAAAGAGGGGGCAGAGGGTGGAACAGAGAAGGGTGGAGGAAGGGAGCTGTGAGAAGATGTAACTTGAAGAAATAAATAAACCTAATTATAAAAAAAAATGGTAAAAAAAATTCCAGGAAAACAGAAACAATTAGAGGAAATTCTTGGAGTAGATTAATACAAAAATAATTTCCAAACAAAGGTCCAACCAAACAAGCTGGTAGCCTTTCTACCATCCAACAAAAGAGACTTCAAATCAAAATAAATCAAAAGAGAAAGGGGAGGACACTTCATATTTTTCAAAGGAAAGTTTCACGAAAATGTTCTTTCAATTCTTAATATGTATGCCCCAAATACATGGACATCCACATTTGTTAAGCAAATGAACATGACTGTAGCTTAAATCATACATGGATTCTCACACACTGATATTGGGAGACTTGAATACTCCACTCTCACCAATGGACATACCATCCAGACACAAGAAATAAGCTGATGGCTGAAATCAATAAAGTAACACCAAAGAGAAAAATACAAAGACCTCATGAAAAATGGAGTTGGTACTTTGAGAAAATAAAAAAGATAGACAAACTCTTATCCAAACTAACCAAATGACACACACACAGAGAATATTAAAATTAATAAAATCAGAAACATAAACAGAGACATAACAGACACCAAGGAAATCCATAAAAAAGCCTGGACTTAACAAAATTGGAAAATCTCAAATAAAAGGAAAATTTAATTGAGGATACCACTTACCATAGTTAAATATTGATCAGATAAGCACGGTATAGATCTCTAACCCCTAACGAAATAGATAGTCATTAAAAGTGTCATAATCATATGAGCTAAGGACAAAATGATTTTAGCACTGAATTTTACCTAACTTTCAAGAAACAGCTAATGCCAATACTCCTCAAATCACTGCACAAAATAGAAACAGAATATTTTCAAATTTATTTTATGAGGCCACAGTCACCCTGACTCTCAAACAGACAAAGATTCAACAAAGAGAGACAATTACAGACCAATTTTTCTCATAAGCATAAGTGCAAAAATATTCATAATAAAATACTTTCAAACCAAGAACACATCAATGAGATCATCTACCATGATCAATTAGGTTTCATCGCAGAGATTCAGGGATGGCTCAATATATGAAAATCAACAATATAATCCACCATGTAAAAAAAAAATGAAAGAAAGAAACAACATGATCCTCTCATTTGACACTTAAAATGTCTTTGACAATATCCATCACTCTTCATGATTTAAATCTCATTGAGATTACAAGGATACAAGGGACATATATAATACATGAAATTTACAACAAGCTAATAGCCAACATAAAATTAAATGGAGAGAAATTCAAAGCAATTTCACTAAAATCAGGAAGAAGACAAGGTTGTTCATTCTTTCATAGCTATTCAATTTAGTAATTGAAGTTTTATCAGGAACAATAAAGCAAGGGATGTGATTAAGTGTATACCAATTGGAAAAGAAGAAGTCAAAGAATCATTATTTGTAGATGATATGATATTATGCATACAAAACTTTCAGAATTATACTGAGGAACTCCTACAGCTGATCATTACTGAAGTGGCAGGATAGAAGAGTTATTCAAAAACACTAGTAGCCCTCTTATACACAAATGACAAATTGAGAAAGAAATTACGGAAACAATCCATTTCACAATAGCCACGAATAATATTAAATATCTTAGAGTGGTAACCTTAATCAAGCAAGTCAAAGACTAGTATGATAAAAACCTGAAGTCTTTGAAGAAAGAAATTGAAGCAGATATCAGAAGATGGAAAGATCTCCCATCCTCATGGATCAGTGGGATAACATAGTAAAAAATGGTCATCCTACTGAAAGCAAATCTACAGATTAAACACAATCCCTATCAAAATTCCAACACACTTCTTTACAGGTTTGAAAGTACAATACACAGCTCATAAAAACCAAAAACAAACCCAGGATAGCTCAAACAATCCTGTACAATAAAAGAACATCTAGAGATATCACCATTCCTGATTTCAAACTTTACTACAGAGCTATAGTAATAAAAACTTCATGGTATTGTCATAAAAACACAGTGGTTGATTTATGGCATTGAATTGAAGACCCAGACATAAATCCACCCACATATGGAATCCTAATTTTTGTTAAGTAAGCCAGAAACATACATTGAAAAAGAGTATGCATATTCAACAAATGGTGCTGGTTTAACTAGATGTCAGCATGGAGAAGAATCCAAATTGATCCATACCTATCACCTTGAACAAAACTCAAGTCCAGGTGGATCAAAGGCCTGAACATAAAATTGCATACACTAAACCTTATTGAAAAGAAAGTGAGTATTAATGTTGAACTCATTGGCACAGGAGACAACTTCCTGAACGGAAAACAGATAGGATAGTTTCCAAGAACAACAATCAGTAAATGGGGCCTCATGTACCTGAGAAGTTTCTATAAGGCAAAGGATAACATCAATAAGACAAACAGTAGCATACGGAATACATAAAGATTTTCATCTACCCCAGATCTGACAGAGGGTTAATATTCAAAATATATAAAGAAGTCAAGAAAGTAGACATCAACAAACCTAATAATCTGATCAAAAATAGGTTACAGATATAAACAGCCAATTCTCAACAGAGTAATCTCAAATGGACAAGGAACACATTAAAGATGTTCAACATCCTTAGTCATCAGAGAAAGGAAAATCAGACCTACTTTGAGATTTCATCTTACACTCATTGGAATGGCTATATGAAAAACTCAGAAGATAGCACAAGCTGGCTGGGATTCCAAGAAAGGGGAACCATTCTCCACTTTGGGAGTGCAAATTTGTGCAGCCACATTGGATGATATCTCAGAAAATTAGGAATACTCCTATCTCAAGACCCACCCATACCATTCCTAGGCATATATCCAAAGGATTCTCTACCAAACCACAAGGACATTGACTCAACTAGGTTCATAGCATGTTTATTTCCAATAGCCATAAACTGGAACATCCCAGATGTCCTTCAAACAAAGAATGGATAAACAAAAACAGATACAAGCAAAATAACAACAAAAGAAAACCTGCTGTACAGTTATACAGTCGAATACTACTCAGCTACTGAAAACAAGCAAATTATGCAATTTGCAACCAAAATAAATGAAACTAGAAAAGATCATCCTAAGTGAGCTAACCCAGATACAGAAAGATACACATGGTATGCACATACTTATAACTGGATATTAGCTGTATAATACTGGATAATCATCCTACAACTCACAAACCCAAAGAGACAGGAACTTAGCATAATTATCCTATGATAGAACCCAGCCAAGACTGGATTGAAACAGATGCTGAGACACACAGCCAAACAGTAGGTTGAGCTCTAGGAGTCTTGTAAAAGAGAGAGAAGAAATATAGGGATTTGGAGGGGACAACAATGTCACATGAAGACCAACAGAACTAACTGACCTAGGCTCCTAGAAGCTTACCAAACAAAAACAAAACCAACCAGTCAAACAAACAAATGAACAAAAAAGAAAGCAAACAAACAAACAAAAACAAGAAGAAAGAAATCTTATATAGATGGGACCTAAGCACATTAATATGTGATAAGCAGCTTGGTCTTCATGCAGATCCCTTAGGAAGTTGAAGAGAGGAGGATGGCTCTCACATGAACTCTATTGTCTGTTAGTGGAGCACCTTACCCTAGCTTGACTGTCATGTTAGACCCCAGTGCAAGAGGAAGCCTTTAGCCCTCATATGACTGAAGAACTTAAGTGGGTTGATATGTGAGGGGCTCCCTTCATCCAAGGAGAAGGAGAAGAAAGAGAAGGGGAAGGGGGTGGAAAAGTGGTACCAGGTAGGGTGGAGGGAAGGGGCAACAATAAGGATATAACTCAATAACATATATGAATTAAATAAGTTTTAAAAAGATGGAAGTGTATCCTGCTCATGAGATTCTTTTTCTCCTATTGTATTGCTTCATCCAGCCTTGATATGATAAAGACTTTCACCTTCTTGTCTTATTATATCTTCTTTTGTCCTATATGGTTGTCATCTCTTAGAAGGCCTGCTCTTTTCTGGAGAAGAATGGTGGTGCGTGTGGATCTGGCCATGAGGGGAGATGGAGAGGAGCTAGGAGAAGTAGAGGAAAGGAAAACTGTTGTTGGGATTTATAAGAGCAGAATCTATTTTCCATTAAAAAGAAAAAAAACCAAAAGGAAAAAAATTTAAAAAGCATTTGTAATTTTTTCAACAATTTAAAAGGTATACATCCTTTTTTAGTACCTTTATACAGAAAATATAATAGAGTTAAAAAATTCGGGACTGTAATAAGTATAAGGTTTAGAATGATTTGTGCTAAATCTATAATTGTATTATAGTATTTACATAAAGTTTTACAGCACATTTATTGATTGTTACTTAACCTGATTGCATAAATATAAAATTGTATTTTTTAAAAGTACAAGAAAAATAATCATCATTGAAGGGCATTTGACAATAATGTTATTAATGTTCTAAGAAAAACAAAGGACACTTAATATTACTGTAATACTCTTACATTAATAAGCATACATGGGAAACAATTGATTTAATGTTTATCTAACATAATTTTTAATAAAAATATGTATCTTCAAGTAGTGTATTCTCTGAATAAATAATGATAGTGTGTCTTCATAAAAATAAACCAATATAATACATATTATAATCAACAGGTATATTAACAAAATTAGAACTTCATCAGAAATTAAATGTTATATATAAATTTCTAGGAAAAAAATCTAAGAAAATACAGAAGTTTTCAGTGAGAAGACATCAAAACTCTATTCATTTTAAGTAAATAAAAAGAACCTATGTTTATGGATATAGTAACTTAGTTTACCTCTTTTCTCACCAGTTTATAAATTATATTTAATTATTAATTGTACTTGATATTAGTTCCTTACTTAAAATGATCATTACTTGTGAGTTTAAATGATTCCATGTTGGGAAAGCTTTTATAGCAGCAATAGCACATGGTAAGTACAATTTAGTTATTTGTCCTAAAAATGTATTGGCAACTGTGATGAAAATATACTTCGTCTCTTTAAAACATGTTTCAAAGGATGATAAAGATTTTTCAGCAGTCCAACATATGTTCTCCTGTATTGAAATAATAAATACTAAAAGTGTTAAATTATTCATTAAAATATGAATATTAAATTGCAACTTATTTAACTGGTATATTTTGAATTATACCATTTAAATAATGGTGACTGTGAATTAGAATAGGTCTGAATGCAAAGATGTCATCATGAATTTCAGTTAAAAATTATGACTACTAACTGAATGAAAACAAAAAAAGCACTTACTATACACACTTAGCAAGTAACACCTGAAACAAGTTACAGAAGTGATGGGTTTGTGATATATTCTTGTCTACAGCAAGGAGAAATAACTTTCACAAAATAAAAAGGTCAATTAACTAGCTAATGAGAAATATTCTTTTTTTCCATCCAAATTCACTTCATAATTGGTTGGATACAAATTAATGCACAGAAATTAAACAAGATATATGTAAAAATTTAACAGAACCTGATGATCCAATTTCTGTATTTTCCAAATTCATATTTAAGTCTTTCCATCACGGGGTTCATCGGGAAATTAAGCAAGGTATGAATGCTTCATCTCAATGTCAATCAACTATTTATGGCATAATTTGTTCTGTAATGCAATCATGAAGAACTTTCAAGAAACTTTTGTATGTAAAAAGGTGTCAGTCAAATATTCAACACAATATAAAAGAAAATTTCTCATTTGTCAGGTGGAGAGGGCTTCACTCATCACTTTAACTATAATATCACCGAGTCAAAGGAAATCAGAAACCACCTCGAGAACATAAGGAAAAATAAACACACGCTCAATGGATAAGACGTTACATCTTTACTAGACCGTCTCTTCTCTCACCCTTCAGACGTGTAGAGACTTAGAGATTCTGACGACAGTAATTGCAAGGAAAAGGAGAAGCATCTTTGAGGTCACAACTGTGAAGTCATGTGGTTACACAGATCCTGCTGCACTAATATGCGTAACATGGAACACACTCACCTTTCTTGTCAGTCACCTAGCAAGACTTAACAGACACCTTTCTATAAAAACAGACTACATGTGTTTTCTGTAACTTCAATAACCTCTGCACTACAGTAACAAGAGATGCAGTATCCTTATTCTATGGTTCCAGACAGTGGGGAAAAGGAGGTCACAGGAAAGAGAATCAAAACTGGTACAGCTGAGAAACTATTTCTTGTTAGGTTTCACCAGAGTGCCACCTTCATTTTTACATAAGCATGGTGGCATAGTTCAAAGATCAATAACTCAGAAATATTAATATAAAAATTTCAACTTTACTTTCAATTATCACCATATTAACAACCAAAACAATAAGATAAAACACACAAGGAAGGGGATATCAAATCCATTTTGCTACTCTTTTTTTCCTAACACATCAACTCATTTTTAATAGAAAAGGGACAGTGCATCTCCGTTTGCTGACAAGCTAGGCGATCACTTGAATTTTGCATTTCCTAACTGCAAACAGAATATAGAACTTACAATAGGTTATAAATAAACTGGGTTTCAAGCATAGAGCCAGCACCAACAATAATAATACACTATTTAAAAAGACTTAAGGCAATGAATTCCATTTCCAATGGAAAAAAGAACTGTGCAAGAAAGCTTAAAATTACTCTTTTTATGCCAGTGTTTTAAAACCTATCCTTTAATAAAACCTTGACCCAAATGCCAGTAACTTTGCAGAAAAGAATTTGGGTGGGAGAAGAAACTTTTCTCACTTAGAAAAAATAACAACTATCTTTTTCCTAATCTTCAACACACACAACTTAAACATGCATAGTTGCTGTAACACTTTACACAATTCCTATGTATTGGAGCAAGAACAACATCTAATAACATTTATATTTTAAACACTGGGTCAAGGCTTTACCTAAAAATACCATCCATCCTACTCCCCCCTAAGTTTCTAAAATATCACATACTTTCCTCAACATCTGCAGCCATCCAGGAATTTTTAGGAAACTTTTGTGCATAATCTTAATTCCTAATCCCTGGCTCTTTGGGCTCAGTGACAAAAGATGAAAACCACCAAAAGTGATTGGTTCACTTGAAGTCAGAAGGAGACCATGGCTCAATTAGTCTCATAGAATGAAAGCAGGGCTGCATCCACTGGCTCCATGATGAGGCCCGTGAAGGACCTCATCAACGGACCAGTCCTCTATACAGTCCAGGTGACAGAGGGGCAGGCACGGCAGAATTCGGATCTCTTCCCCTTACACAAAGTCCATCATACAGATCACACACCCTCGGATCTTTTCTTTGTTCTGATCCATCTCTTCCAGGGATGTCCTCAACTCCTTTAGGCAGATGCTGTCTGTATAAGGCCTCCTCCTTGACCTATTCTAATTGTTCCTCTTCAGTCAGCTGAGGTGCTAGCCTAGTCTGGCTGGGTGTTGGATGATAGAAGGGAAGGGGAACTTGTCCCTGATGGGGCAGCAGCAGCAGTGACTTCAGAGGCTCCTGATCTGGCTCTGTCCTCCCCACAGCTAGCCTGGTCAGACTGAGACTCGTGAAGCAGGGAGAGGTCCTCCGAAGTCTGGAGGGGGATGTGAGGCAGTCCCCCCATCTTCCGGAGGCTTGTGTGTGTGAGCGTGAGATCTGGGGGAGGAAGAAAGTGGGGTCACGGTCTGGTCTCTCTTGAAGGCTCTGTAGTCCTTGGTGTGGCTCCCTCTGCGGCTGCTGTTGCCCCTGCACACAGAAGCTGGAGCCTCCCTGCGGCCTGAGCCTCTTCCTCCTGCTCCTCCTCCACCTGAGCGAGGCCAGGGCGAGCTGAGCGGGCAGGGATGGGGGGCGGGGGTGGGGTAGAAGGAGGCCGGACTGGCCTACAGAGAACTGTTCTTGTTGGGTAAATGTAAAAATGAAAACGAGGAATTTTGTTTCTTTCAAAAGACAGATCGTATTTATCTGATATTACAAGTAACGCACGATCTTTTTAATTAGGTAAACCGATGAACTATGAAGGGACTGAAAAATCATCATTTCCCAAAATAGAGCTAAAAAGGACAAGACAAAATTTTAAGATCTGTTTTGCATACATTAATCTAATGAGATAGTGTGTCATACCCAACCCTTTCCCAAGCTTATAGTTTCCTTATCAGTATGTATAACACTGTAAATTAATTTGTATAACTCTAATATTTAACTAAGTGTATAAAAGTGGATAGTTAGCCCATTAAACAGTATTATTTCATAGTATTAAAATTATAGATTGTAAATCTTTCTGTAGATTATTTGGGAAAATTTATGGTTTTTTTAGGAATTTTCATAAAATTGGTGTTATTTTTAAGTGTGAGTACAGCTCTGATATAAAACTGCTCAAAAAATAAAACAAAGTATCATTATAATCTTTGAATATATTTTCTAGCTTCTCTGAAAATGAAGTGTTAAATATTTTTCACACTCTTGATTCTTACAAAAGAGCTCACACACTATATTAATTTCCCTGTCTTTAATAGAGTTCCTATTAATAATCTCATTTCACTATTTTGAATTACCTTTTAACACAACACCAGTTGTGCTCATTAACATTTGTTTTAATTTTTGTAGCATTACAGTTATGGATTTGAAGAAAACTTGCAGAAATATTGTTGATAGCATATTTGAAGAAATATCACAAAAAAGACAGCTGACAAGTATGTAAAGTAATACATATGTTAATCATCTTTGTTTAGCAATTCTAATATATATACTTGTATATAGGCATGAATGCTCAGCCCTAAGTAGGACATTTTTATCATGTTCTCCACAATAACATTCAGGAAATATCTCAAAAGAGAAGACAAGAAGAATCTAAAAGTTAAAGGGTTGGGTCCGATTACTTCTATACATGATATAGCCTTTTGACTTATGATCTCACAGTATCTGTAATTCCCTACAGGAAACCTAAACTAGACCAAATTGATAAGTATTACATCATGGAGCAGGATCTCATGAGGTCCCACTGCTAAATGAGGAGATACTGACAGTTGATACAAGCTGGCAGGGAGATAGTCATTTTTTTTAGTGTATATTGCCAACATAGTAGGTTGCCCTTCCTCCAATTGATGACTCCATAATCATTCACATAGAGGAAGCACTTATTTGATTCAGTGCAATATAAAATTTAAAAATCAAATTGTGGACTGTCCAGGTAGCCAGTTGTCTGTCATTTCTTAGTTTTGGAAGCTGCTGGCCCTGTACTTCCTGTATAATCAGATATATTTATCTTTCTCAGGTCTCTGATGTGGTTGAAGACTAGATAGTTATAGTCTCACAGTTAAATTTTAAGTTGTTTAGGAATTAAAAGGATTTTCTAGGTCTAAGAAGATGTTTTTAAGTTGGTAATGAAAGTTAGGATGGAAAATGAGTTAGGTATAGAATATTAAACTCATGGAGATAGATGTATAATAGAATATTAATATCAGTTGCCAAATATGTATAGACTGGCCATTGGGAAATTATGTTATACCATATAATTTTCATAATTGTGGTGTAGTTATTCAGAAAAAAGAATTATAAGTTCTGGGAGAAGGGGGAGAGGGTAGGAGGGTGGACACAGGAGGAGTGGAGGGAGGGAAATGTGATGGAGATGTAACTTGAGGTAATAAACATTTTTTTAAAAATTTAAAAATCTATAAAAATATGACATAAATTTGGAA
>CAJQZJ010036414.1:0-42810 GCA_907164525.1 Lophiomys imhausi
GTCTTAGCCAAATATGGACTTGTTTACCATCGAGAGCGCTCACCGTCTGGCTGGTGGAAGGCGGAGACCAGCGCCATTTTTAAGGCGCGGCACGTCGCAGCTCTCTACACAGATGTAATTTTTTTTGGGGGGGATATTTTCAACTGCTTTTAGTTCATGGATGTTGAATTCAGGATGAGTGTATTTGGCCACTCAATGCCAAGCTGTGCTCTCTTATTTACTTGTTAACTCATTTGATCCTATAGTTGCTCTCCATAGCTTGCATTTTTTTCTTCTATTTTATAGTGACACAGAGAACTGGAAAAGATGGTCAACTTTACCACTTTCCTAATGAAAAGCAGCATTTGTATATGAAAGTTTGAATGCCGGGTGGTGGTGGCATACGCCTTTAATCCCAGCACTTGGGAGGCAGAGGCAGGCGGATCTTTGCGAGTTCGAGGCCAGCCTGGTCTACAAAGTGAGTCCAGGACAGCCAGGGCTACACAGAGAAACCCTCTCTCGAAAAACCAAAAATAAAAAAGAAAAAAAAAAAGAAAGTTTGGGTTTTTCCAACTCCAGCTCAGTTTCTTCAGAGTCTATGGGATATTTCATGTTACACCCACAGGTGGGAACATCTGTCTGTTCTCCAGAGAGGATTTGGTATATATAGGTTTCTTAGATCACAGAGATTAGCAGTAGTGTAGATAAGATTTGCATTTGGTTTGTTTTCCTAAACTGTGGTAGTGTAGTTTAAAAGCAAATAGTTTTAGTGGGATGAACTAATAGAGATAATTAATTAGTAAAAACAGGGAATTTGAAAGAAAAATAATTGACTATAATACTCAGGTGATGTCAAGGACTGGCACTGGTCCTAAGGAGGATTGGAGGTGACGGTCATTGGTACCATCAAAATCAAGTGTTTGATACAGCATCAGTGTGGATGAATAGCCCCCGATTGTGTCCAGCTAGAAGAGAGGTACCTGTTAATGTGTGATAGAGAATAGCAGAGAATTTAGAAGTTGTAGCTAAGGTGCAAACTGACACTCAGATCATGCATGCAGGAAAAGCTTATTTTGTGACCTGCCTTAATCTTAATGTAGACGAATGGAGAACTTTGTGCCTTGGGAAAGAATTGAAAGTGAGCTGTTATGGCTGGCTGGCAGAAATTGGATGTTGTGGCCAATACCTTCTGATACAGAAACCATGGAGCCATTGTAAAGTCCAGTGTTTGATGCCTGAGGTCCTGCTGATAATGAAATTAATTAGCCCATTCCCCTCAGTTAGATAGTCTTCTATGTTGTTTTGGAGTGTGGAGATGATCAGCCATTGAGCATATTTATTAAGCTACATGTCCCTAGGAAGTCAGGGAAACCTTTTTTGGCATGAGGATGTGAAACAGAAATAGCAATGAAAGGCAGTCTGCACTCTTAGTCACATTACTCATGGAGGCATTTAGAAGCCAGTCACCCACTCAGTTCTTGAAAGGTGGGACATGAGTGGGCCTGTCATTTTGATGTGTCCTTAGGTACCTTGGACAAGTCTCTGGGCTCTCTGGTCCTGGGCATCTTATGGTATTAAACATCTACACAAAGGCAGTTTTGCTTTTCATATTCAGCCTGTGTTTTCTATAAGCCATCTTTTTGGGTCTGTGGGGCATGGGCCATTAGAAGCTAGTATTTCTACCCTCAAGTCACACAGGAATGATATTGACACCTGAAGGGAAAGGGAAAGGGAAATGCTAACTTTCTTAGGCTACAGCACCTTTGGTGGCCTTTAGTGGCTTGTCTCCACTCTAGGCTTTCCTCCTGGATGAGGCAGGAGTTGACCTGCTGCCTGTACACAGAACTGGAATCATCAGTACACATCCCAGGACTTTTTCTCTCTCCTTTGTGCACTCAGAAAAGACTTCCTGTTATGGTCTGAATCTGAACTGTCCCCAACTGGCTTGTGTTTTGTATGTTCAGATCCTGACTTAAGATGTTTTAAAGCACTGGAGCCTTTATAAGGGGGAACGTGGATGGAAGTGGTTCACTAGGGGCAGACCTTTGAATATCATAGCCTGCCTTGCTTTCACTCTGCACTGTTCCTTCCCGTCTAGCATCATGTAAAGGATGTCTACCATATATTCCCATTGCCATGAGCAATGCCGTGGCTTCCCACCTGATAGGCTGGAATCACTCTGAAACTGTGAGCCAAAATAAAGCGTTACTCCCTTACGTAGCTTCTTATGTATTTTAGTCATAGGGATGCAGAAGTAAATGTTACTCTGTAGAGAAAGTAAGGAATGAGTGACAGAATCCATCTGTCTTCTTCTGGGAACAACAGACTAGAAGCCAGTAAGCTGGTAAGTTGAGTATAGGTCCTTATATTAGCACTGAACAAATGCAAGACAGTACTTCCTGAGGGCCACAGAAGTATGGAAAAAACAGTTCTGTGGAAGGGACTGCATGGAGAAGCACCTAATAACTCAAGGACAGTTATGTGAGCAGTCTTGTCTTCATTTTCAAAGTAAGAAACTAGGCTAGCATCTAGGATGAGAGCGTGACCTGAAGCCAGTTACTGGAAAGGTCCTTCTTTGTAGATTGAAGCTGCTTTCACCACCCTGCCATCCCTACTGCCCACCCCCATTCCCCAGCTTCTCCATCTCTTGTAAGTGGATAATTATCTTGTCCTACCTTTCTGCTGACCCTCTCTATAATATTGACCTAGTGAGGAAGTTGTAAGGCATAACTAATAAAAATGACAATGAAGCATTTGTGAACAGAAATCACGCTGCTGCATGTTAACAGAGTCCATCTGAGAGGGCAGATTTATGAGGCAGGTGTTTAGCCAGCATGATTTGTCTGCCCCTTGCTTGACAGGCAGCTGAGTACAGTTTAACTGGACTTTTGCTCTGATATCTTGCTTGCTCTCTGCTTATGTGACCCTGAGATGATGTGAAAGGCCTGTTGCACTGTGAATTGGACTTGTTCCACAGTCACAGAAATGGTGGCTCTGCACAAATTGTCTTCTGGTCTAGAAGGGAGAGTTAGATGATGACTAAATGCTGCCAGTGGTGGTGACACCAGAGACAGATATCCAAATATGAAGTTTGTAGATCTTTAGTTCAGTTGGACCAGAGAGGGATACAGCTCAAGGAAGTGTCCATAAATAGTGACTTCAGACAAGGTCCCAAACTTACTGCAGAGCAAGGTCTAGGAGCTTGAACTCTGATGACTTTCTGGTTGGTGTACTTTGAACAGATTATTTCATCTTTTTCTGGATTTACAGTGGAGTGGCCACAGTGCATAGTTTCAAGGGCTGTTGAGAACATAAAATGAGCTAGGCATGGTGGCGCATGCCTTTAATCCAGCACTTGGGAGGCAGAGACAGGCAGATTTCTGTGAGTTCAAGGCTAGCCTTGCCTACAAAGTGACTACAGGACAGCCAGGGATATACAGAGAAACCCTGTCTCGAAAAAACAAACAAACAAAAGAGAGAGCGAGCATAAAATGAATTAATGTATGCAAAGAGCCTTGAGACATCATCAGCTTTGTGAGTGCAGGTGTGAGTATCTGCCAAGATACGCAGAGAGAGGGCCTTTCAGTAAGACTGAAAGTAAGTACCATGTTAGTAAAAAAGTTTTTATGACTATCACGAGAGTCTGGGGAGGCTACTGAGCCTATGTGACTACACATAAATGCTTTCATGGGCATATACACATATACACATAAACACATGTACTTATGTGCATATGTGAGGAATGTTTATATTCCTCAATACACACAGTGTTGGACCTCGAGGGATAAGTTATATTGGGAGAGAGATCAGATTGAAGAGAAGAGCTTGATTTTTGATATGAGCATATAGAGAAGTTTAACAGTCAGATCAGACTAGCTTTCCTTAGAGAACCTTCAAGAATTTGAGCTGACTTACATGAGAGTGATTGGAGGCCTGTAACAAGTTCATTGTTTTTCTGTCTCTCCATGCATCTCAAAGTATCTACTGATATCTCAGAATTTGTTGCTCACCTACCTTCCCAATTCTTATGTTTAACTTTAACACCCAATATGTCAGTGGTATTGGGAAATGGAGCTTTTGGAAGGGAAGCACAGATTAGAGCCATTGGGATTATGAACAGAGCTCTTCAAAGGCAAACACTCAGAGCTCCTGCACTCCTTTAACTGTGTGATGACACAGTGAGAATATGCCATATGTAAACTGACAGACTGTCAGGAGAACTGAGTACCTTGATTTTAGTCTTTTTACTCTTGAGAACTGGGAACAGTGACTGATTTCCTGTTACACAGACTATGATGCTTTGTTACACAGCAGCCTGAGTGGTCTAAGATGCTATCTGTATCTTTTACTAAAGATTTACCAATCTGAATTTGTTGCTGAGTATGAAGCCAGCCATGAAAAGTCTGAACGCTGCCCTGTATTGTTCAAAGGTGGTTTCCACACCCCCCACCCCCTTCTCATTTCTTCTCTCACAGGCCACAGGGGGAACTCCCCCAGCCTGGTCATGAACTGCCATTACTTGGACCTGTTCTGTTTGTGAAACAGTGCAGGCACTGAACACCAGACCACATCTTTGTGGCTCATGTAATGGGAAAATTGAATGTAAGAGAGGAAAAGTTTTGAGATAATTGGACTCAGGAGGGTTGCCTGTTTTTGGAGTTGATGAGCAGTTGATAGTCTCATAAGAAGTGCTTATGGTGATCTACAAAGGGCTTAGCTGCTGAATCCCTGACTTCCCAAGCTCCCCTCGGAGGACTAATCTGCTGAGCAAACCTTCCTGGATATTTGCTGAAGCAAGAGGCTGAACATAACCCAGGACAGTGCTTAGGCACTGGATGGCTGGGAACATGTGTACCCCTTTCTTTGTTGTCTGGGGCATTTCACAGAAAAGGCAGAACTCAGATGCTTGTTGTAGTCTGTGTGAAAAATTCCGTTTTCTTGGTTAGCCAGTATCTTTCCTGAAGTTGTGAGCTTGTGTATGTGTGTGTGTGTGTGTGTGTGTGTGTGTGTGTGTGTGTGTGTGTGTGTGTGTGTGTGGGGGGGGGAGGGGATCAGGGATTCAGTGCCTGCATTTTGCACATCATGAAATTCTCAAGAGTGGAGGCTGGATGAAAGACTCTTTTTGTCTTTTTGGGAGCCACTGTCAAAGCCAGACATTCACCCACTTGTTGTAAAATGGACCAATGCAACACGGCACATTTCCACTGATGGCATTCTCCTGACACGAGGAAAGGAACATAATTGGAAAATGGGCAATATTCACAGAGCAATTACTGTGCCTGTTAATGAGGTTTACATGAAGGCTTCCAGGGAATTAATGAAGAACAACGATTTTGGCGTTTATGTTGAACAGCTGGACAGCTTGATAAGGGTGCAGATGAGAGGGCCCTTGGCATAGGCAAGGGGACGAAGGCTGAGAAACATTCTAGCTTCTTCTAGTCCATTCTCCAGGCTGTGGTCTTGGATTTTCCTTAGGCAATACCTCAAAATGCAGTGGACAGCAATTTTTTCCCTCTTCTTTGCAGGTGTTCCCACTCAGGGTATGGTGATGTTGGAATCCAGAGGTCAGAGTTTAAAAACATGGCCTAGACTTGATGTCTGTGTGTCTCTTGGGTACATTAGGGGGCCACATGGGTTGGCAGTCCTTTCAGTCATGAGAGGCCTTGTGAGGATCAAGTAGAATAGTTTATATGAAATTAGATTGTGTTCCACCAGGCAGAGTCCACCAGGAACAGAGAACTAGTAAGATGTTACAAACATGCACAGGCACATGCATGTTTAGAAGCTGTATTGTAAAGAATTTTCTTGTGATTGAAGGCAGGCTGAGAAGCCCAAAAACAGTAGGTCAGCCTATAACTGAGAGTCTTTCAGAAACCTCATGTTTTGTTCTGAAGGTCTTCAGTTGACTGGATGAGGCTTGTGGTATGATTTTAGGACAAATTCCTTTTCTTAAAGCTAACTGACTTGTATGTTAATATCCACAAAATAACCACTCTTCACTTGTCTTCAGACAAAGCCACTCAAGTCTCTAGCTTAGCTAAATTTACCCATGGAAGCTACCTGCCATAGTCATAGTAATAGGTACTTATATGTTAAGAGTTAAGAAATGTGTTTGGAATCTTGCCAGATTGATATCCAAAGTGGTTGTAGAAGTTTGCATTCCCACCAGCAATGGAGGAGTATTCTCTTTTCTCTACATCCTCCCCAGCATGTGCTGTCACCTGGTCACTGGTGTGAGGGTGTGAGATGGAATCTCCGAGTCATTTTGGTTCATATTTCACTGATGACTATAGATGTTGAACATTTCTTCAAGTGCCTCTCAGGCATTAGAGATCATTTTTTGTCAGAAAGTTGGGAATACTCTACCTCAAGACCCAGCCATATCTGGGCATATATCCAAGAGATTCTCCATCAGACCATAAGGACATCTGTACAACTATGTTCATACCAGATTTATTTGTAATAGTCAGAAACTGGAAACAACCCAAATGTCCTTCAACTGAAGAATCTGTGGTACACCTACACAATGGAATACTACTCATCCATCAGAAACAAGGAAATCATGCAATTTGCAACCAAATGGATGGAACTAGAAAAGTTCATCCTGAGTGCACTAACAGACTCAGAAACATACACATTGCATGTACTCACTTATAAGTCATATAGTATAGGAAACGATCCTACATCCCACAGACTCAAAGAGACAGGAACCTAGCTAGCATAACTATCCTATGAGAAAGTCCACCCAGCAGCAGATTGAAGCAGAGGCTGAGACTCATAGCCAAACATTAGTTTGAGGTCTGGGAGTCGTGTATAAGAGGGAGGAGGAATAGAGAGATCCAGAGGGGACAAGAACTCCAGAAGATTAACAGAACCAACCAATCTAGGCCCCTGGAGGGCTACAGAGACTGAAATACTAACCAAGAAAAAGCACGTATAGACTGGACCCCTACACATATAGAGATGGTACGCTGTAAGTGTAATTTCTGAACTATATTAATATCTATAAACACATACCAACCAACCCTAACACTTTAGAAAGGATACCAAGAGGTCACAGGTCCTTAGGAGCAACTGGTCAGCAGTCTGTCTGCAGGAACATGGCAATCAGCAGTCACTAAGGCTCTGGTGTTGCTATGGCAACCTCACTTCCACTTGGGTCAATCTTCCCCCTCTGTCAGTACCTACTGCCATCGCTTCCCACTGGCCTGCACAGCCAGCCTGCTGCAACTCTCCTCAGCCTGCCCAGTTCTTATAAACCTTCTCTAGGCAGGTCCTAGGCCTTGCCTCTTCTGCTAGCCAGAGCTTGCTGCTTTGAGGCTGGTCCCCACAGTCTCCTCACCATCCGCTGGCCTAGTCACAGGCCTCTGGTGCACCTCTGCTTGGCGTTGGGCCTTTTTTGTCAGCTCGACTTTGCCGGCAGGAGTTGGCGCATATCTACATAGCAGGCTTTTTCAGCCATGCCCTTCAGCAGGTTTCTGTCACCGTGGCAGGTACTACTTTCTGCAGCTTTTCTTGGCCTTCCTGGGCTCTGTCCATCTAGGGTGCAATCTTCTGCATGAGTTGGCAGCTAGAGTATTTCGAAGTTAGGCATCAATGAGCAGCTGAGCAGTGTTCACAATCAAGGCCAAGAAAAAAGCTCTCTCTCTTCTGAGCGAGTTTCCCAGGCTTTCCTTTTATATCCACTTTCTCTTAATTATTCATCAGACTATTTTCTCATTGATCAACCGTATGCCCTCCTCCCAAGGTACACCTGTTGACCAACCAGGACCATGTGTGCTGCCAGGTGTTTCCCAAAGGCACAAGACTTGAGACTGAGTTTGTATGCCCCTTTTAAGAGTCTGCATTTCAGAAGCCCTTACATATTTACTATAATAGGCAAGCTGGTCTTTGTGCCGATCCCTTAGCAGGTGGGGGAGACTGCCTCTGATATAGGCTCTGTTGCCTGTTAGTGGAACACCTCACCCTAGTGCAAGAAGTGGAAACTCTCTGCCATCATGTGACTGGTCAACTGAGGGGAATTGGTACATGGAGCGCTCCCCTCACCTGAGGAGAAGGAGAGGCAGGAGAGGGGGAAGAGGGTGGGAGGGAGGGGCCAGGTAGGGAGGAGGGAAGGGACTATGATTGAGATGTAACTTGAATAAATAAATAAATTAAAAAAAAAAGAAATGTGTTTGATATTGTTGGGGGTTATTGGAAATACATTGCTAGTCTGACAGGCACCCAGTGTCTTTGGTCTTAGAGGAGTCAGGTTGATGATAACTTAATTTATAAAGGTTCTCAGAAAAGTTTGAAATGCTATCAGTCTAGCCTTCTTTGGATATCATCTGGATGAAATCACATGAAAGTCCTATAAAGGGTATTAATTTTAGAACTCGGGCAAACCTAACTTGGAATGTTCGTCTTAATTTATCTTACTCCTTACTCATAGTTCAGACGTAGTCTCAATGACTGGGCATCAAGTTGGGAAAACTAATCCACAGCTTTTGCGCTTGTTCAAAGAATGGGGCAATTTAAATACTCAATAAGTGATTGTTTCCATCCCCCTACAGCGTTCATAGTTCACTGAGTTTTTAAAATGTGACATTTTTTTTTAAAGTTATATAAAGGCAGATGTATTGGATAGGAGAGGGGAAGAGAAACAGTGTGTGCATGCAGAGAGAGAATGAGAGAGAGGAAGAGAGAGGAAGATAAAGAGAGTGTAGAAAAAATGGCTAATTAAATGATTTAACCAGTAGTTATATTGTTGTTAATCGATTGGTGGTGTTAATCCTTAACCCACCATTATAAATGAGTACACACAGACACTATGTGGATTTTAACAAGCCATGGCCTGAATTGAACAATCTTGGCCCACCTAAGCTAGCTCTTAATTCTGTTACCCAAATATGACCCCATATATACATATGCCCCTTGGACTGCTATTCTCCATGCTATGCCAAAGTTCCTGGCCATGTGGAGTGAGGTTCTTTTTTCTAAACCATGGTATGTGTCCTCCTTCTTCCTGCTCCTGGCTGGAATGAATTAATCCTCTGTGTAAAACACAGGGTTCCTGTTCTAATCTCAGGAAGTCCTGCCTTCCTATACTCTTTCTGCCCAGCTAACTGGCCATCAGTGACTTTATTAACCAATCAAGAGAATGCCTCAGAAGGGGCGGTAACCAGATCTCAGCATTGAAATCAGCCTATCAGAAGCAATGTCATTAGACCTTCCCCAACAAGAGGGCGTGATATTTGTTTTAATCTAGAGGTTTTTCCATGAGGGATTTGAGTTAGAGTTGGGGAACAATGTAGAGTGCAAAAATTTGAAAAGGCAGGCATTAGTAGTCAAGATGAGAAAGAATGTGAGTTCTTGGGTACCTGGGCCTGTGCTCTTCACAGGAAAATAATGCATTCGCTCTGCAGCCTTCATTCATAGAATACTCTGAAGTGCTGCTCTGTGTGTCAGTCGCCCTGGCGGTGTCAACACAGGGAAGTCAGCATGTTTCTATATTGTAAGGTGACTGTTTCCACCCCTCTACAGTCGCCATGATTAATTCTGTTTTATATAACCTACTCTTTGTTGGATAAAACAGACCCCACATGGTAAGCACTCCTAACTCTTGGATCTTGTCAGCCCCTGTTTTGTTGTTAATACTGGTGTAGTTGACTGACAGAGATGAGTAAAAGTGTCCACAAACTGATACAGTTCCACATATTTCTTAGAACTCAGCCTTCATAGCCTTAGCTAAACAGGCTTGCCATTTCTTACAATGACTCTACTTAGTGTGTTGACTACAGTTAACAGCAGCACTTATGCCAACCCTAAAGGAATAGTGTGTATTCTGTCTCAGTGTGGTACCACGTACTCGGAAAAAGCCAGAGCACAAGGAGAATTAGGGAAATTAAGTGGATTTACATTTTATTTGTGTTTGTTTTTTTTATTTTTTTGTCCCTAAGGAAGCTGTGAACTTTTGGAAGGACAGATGGTTCTCTTTTCTTCTCTGCTTCATTGCCCAGCACAGGGCCTGGTATGTTGTCAGGGTACAGTGCATACTTGTTTGGGAGTGAATAAATTGTGAAGAAATGTCTTGATCCATGTTGTTGTACTCTGGCCTGGACAGCGGTTGAGGCTTGACTGTGCTTATGGAATGGAATACTACACACAAAGGGAGGATCAGTAATGGACCAGTACTGGGGATGTTCTCGAGGATGTAATAGATGGACCCATGGCTGACAATCTCTTTGTTATCTATTCCTACAACCCAGTATATCACAGAGGAATGTGTGATGGAATGAGGCCAGAGCACCCTGGATAGACTACTGTGCATTAGGCTCTGGTTTACAGCCAGGGTTTCTCTGGAGACTTGAAAGGAGGGAAAAGGTATTTGATGTTTAAAAGAAGTTCCTAGGCCTTCCAAAGGACAAAAGGATTCCCATACCTTGACAACGTAGAAGAATATGCAGGGATTAGACTGCACACTCTCTAAAGAGAAAGGCATGGCTTTACCTGGATCTGGGAAATGTAATGAATAAAGGCTATGACATCACAAAAGGAGCTTTGTCAAAATAAGTCCATGAGACTGTCATGGATTACGGATAGGTGAGAAGCCATGTCAAACACACACACACACACACACACACACACACACACACAAGCCGAGGAGATTTTCAAAATGTGATTAGCATTTAGCAAGGGCTTTCCCTTCCATCCAACCATCTGGGGCTTTTACCTAGCACTTTAGATATTAAATGTTTTTGAATGTGAAGAAAAATGAATTTTAAGTATCCATAAGCATACATTGTTAAAAGTTCTCTGTATTTGTCCACCCACATTAAATCTATCAAAATAGTTGGTAAAAGTATTTTTTAAATGACATCCTTTTGTACCCTAGGTTATCAGAATCTCATGATCTCCTTCCCTTTGTCATTTTTCTGCTGTGTCACTTAATTAGTGTAGCCTCCCCTACGAGACATCTCTTGTGGCCTTTGCCTCCTCTGTCAATCATCCCAGCCCTGGCATGGATGAATGAACTAGCCTATGACTTGGTCTCCTTAACCATCATTCTCTCATTGGTGTGGTTTTCTGAAGCTCACAGCAGCTCCTGGTATCACTCTGTAAGCCTTACTGTCACCTCCTCCCCCTCCTCTAGAACAGACTAGATAGCTTAGTATGACATCTGGCTCCAGCTTCCTTTCCTAGCCCAACTTGCTACCACTGTTGACAAGACTCAGTTCTTCCATAGTCTTCTCTGCCTATTCTTCTATGTTGTCAAGATATGGGAGTTCTCTGCAAGGCCTAGGAACTTCTTGTAAACATCGTCCTTCAAAACTCAGGCTTTGTGTATGGTGATGACTTGCCCGATGATGAGTATCACCCAAGAGCTGTGGGGATGGGTGGACTCCATAGAAGTCCTAGCTATCACACGATGGAAATTCTTTTCAGCTGGAACCATGAGTACCCCACAAGGGAGCCTAACCCATGCATGTCTTTACTTGCTCTGCTAAATTGTGCTTTATTAATGTGTGTTAGCATCGGACTGATGCTCAGGCTACTGTGGTAATGACTGATAATTGCCTTAATGAGCTATTTGTAAGAAATACAGTAATGACACCAGTCGTAATGAAACCAGACCTTGCCACAGCTGGTATGATAATAGCCCTTTGACTGATTTGGGGAGCAGCCTGTAGAATTCCTTCCACAGAGGAAAGGCTCAGAGTTTTTCATGACTTTTTGAACCCCAAGTTTACCCATTCTCCATTTGCATGTTAACCATGTGTTGATCAGTATTGATGCTAGGTCCTGGTACAGAGACAGATATTGCAACTGCACAAGCCCCACAACCAATATCCCCTTTTTCAGGTTACCTGTGACTCTCTGCTCTACTTCACTTTCTTGGATGCAGCATAGTTAGGTGCCTGCTGTCAGGACCACTTCAGATCACTGTGGAAGAGAGACACACTGGTCCACAGGGCTTCTTCTGTTACCGGGAATCTTGTATCATTGTGAACAATGGGGAACCACCACCCTGTGGGTTGTTTGTGGCTGTCTCTGCCCTTGTAATTTGATTCTACACAGTCCATAGAGAGATTTTATCTGAGGCTCAGAGAGCATTATCACATGCTCTTGGATTCAGTGTGTCCCTGGTTCAAATCCTAACCATCACATACTGGCTGTGTAAGTTTGGTCAAGTTAAATCCTCTCAGCCCCAGTCTCTTCACCCACAACATAATATATGCTTAGCATATAGGATGGGGGAGGAGTCAGTAACATACATGCATTGGAGATCATTGTGATTCTTTTGCAATCAGTGTTGGATTTTGGTTCCTTTTTCCTAATGTAGATCTTGTTTAGAGTAAGAGGTTGCCTGTCTATTGTTTGCGGCCTATGGTAGGCCATACCTGTACCTACCTATATACTTGCCACACTATCATGGAACTACTTTTTATTACTTCTTTTATTTTTTGAGATTAAAATTACATCACTTTGCTTTTTTGCTCCTTCCAAACCCTCCTTGGTCTCTTTCAAATTTTTGACTTTTTAAAAAAAATTAATTATTGTTGCATGCGTATATGTATATGCATATATTCCCCAAATAAAACCCACTCAATCCGTATAACATTTCCTGCATGTATGCTTCTAAGGGCTGACTATTTGATATTGGGTAATGGACTGGTATGTGTGTTCTTGTCTGGGGAAGGTTGTTTTCTTCATCATATCACTGTTGAGTGATATGTCACGACTGCAACCAAGAAACTTACCTTGGGATTTTATTATTTAATTTTCATATGTTTTAGAAAGCAAATATATTTTTTAAATTGATAAATAAATTGTCATGTACCATGTACATGTTTTGAGGGGTATATGTATTAAAGGTTGTCTCAATGTAACTACTTAACAAGTGTATTACTTTGCATCATCATTTATGGTGAGAACACATAACATTCATTCTGTTGATACCATTTTAAGAATGCAGTGTGCATTATCATTCTGATGTACAGTACATTTTTTGAAATGCATTCCTCTCCTCTCACTTGCTTATGTCCTCTGCCCTGCATGCCCCATTCTTTGCCTTGCATCCTCTGGTCACTGCCGTTCTTCTCTCTGCTTTTATGGGATGAGCCATATTAGATTCTGCACTTGGAAAGAGACAAGATGTCCTTCAGATGATGTGTGGACAAATAGTCTGACACATGCAGAGATTAGAATAAGTAAATGATCAATCGGGCCATGTAATACAGGGAAGAAACATCCAGATCCATTACCAAGTGACAGGTGCCACTCTCAGCTGCTGAAAATTGCATTTTAACTGATACTCTGGAAAAGACAAATAAGGCTGCAATAAAGTGACAGTGGTTGCCAGAGATTGAAGAGGAGAGAAAGATGAATTAGATGAACACAGAGGATTTTTAGGACAGTGAAACAACTCTCTCTGATGACATGATGGTAGACACATGTCACTAGGCATTTGTTAAAACTAAATCAAGAGTGAACATCAACTTGCACTGTGGACTTGGGAGTGATGATGATGTGTGCTGATTTGCCAGTCATGACACATATTTTTTTGGGTGGGAGATGTTGGAAATGGGCAGACCATTTGGGCAAAGAAAATATGGGAAAATTGCATCTTCCCAATATTTTTATGAACTAAAATTGCTTTAAAATTAGTCTGTAAAAGAAAAAAAACTGAAGGCCTGGTTGTTGAATGCCAGTGATTACTGAATTCTTAATAAAACTGAGCCCACAGAAGTTAAGCTTGAGGAGTCACTGCTGGGGTTTGAGGTCAGGCATGCTTTCTCCAAGGGCTTTGTAGATTTGCTGCAGCCTTTTGCCAATCAAGCTGTTTCTGGAAGTCACATGTTTGCAAGTACAAGAAAGAAATGATGTTAGTTCTCATTGTCTCTCTATGAGCAGCTCAGCTGTCAGTCCTGAGAACCTGCTCAGGCTTGGTTACTGTTCTGGATTCTGTGGTTGAAAGTAAATAAGCTCTTGTTCTGTTTTCAAAGAGCATATAGTTGGGAGATATTGCACTGCAGGCAGTTTTGATGTAATGATACAGCGATGTTCCTGGAATGTGTTCAAGGAACTATTTGTCTCCTTCCCATAGGTGATTATTTGAAGATGTGTTGTTACTGAAGTGCTGCAAATGTAGCATCTTAAATGTTCAGGCTGACTTGTAAGATGCAGGCTTTCCTGCAGGTCAGTTGTTTGATGACACTGGCCCATCATGGTTCTATAGTACAGGTTACCTTAGCTACTTCTGTTTTTGTTTTCTGTCTAGTCCTTTCAACACCCCAAGTGGACCTTACGGTAAGTCTTCTTCGTTTCTTCTTCCTTCTGAGTAATTTATTTCTTATATACCCACCTATCCATCAATCCATCCAACATTCATCAGTTGTTTCATTCACCTACCTACCCAAGCACCCATCCATATGTTTACCCACTCATACATCCACTCACACATCCAATGTTTATTTTCGTTTTTGGTCAGGCATTATTCTTAGATATTGGAATTGTGATGATAAATGAGATAGACATTTGTCATAATCTCAATTCTAGGAAGGGACTGTGAAAGAACACAGACACAAAAGTTTGTATATTGTTTGTTTTTATTTGTAAGATACATTCAGAATAAGATGATAATCTACAGAAGCTGACGTTCCTTACTGGAGACTGGGAGTGAGTGGGAAAGAGAATGGCTAGCATGTTTGGTGGTTTTATTTTGGAGTAGAAGAGAAATTTGGAATGGAATGGATGTAGTTGCATAGCATTATGAATACACTACTTGTCTATGTGCTGTTTTAAAGACTTAATTTTCTGTGACTTCCTATTTACTTATTTATTTATTCCCCCAGACAAGGTTTCTCTGTGTAGTACTGATTATCCTGAACTCACTCTGTAGATTAGACTGGCCTTGAACTCACAGAAATCTGCCTGCCTCCCAAGTGCTGGTATTAAAGGCATGTGCCACCACGCCTGGCTAATTTTTGATTTTTGAAACAGTTTCTTTATGTATCCCTCTCTGTCCTGGAACTAGTTGGGTAGATCAGCCTGGGCAGAGATCCTCCTGCCTCTTCCTCCAAAGTGGTGGGATTAAAGGTGTGTGCCACCACGTCCTGGCATATTTATTTAATTTTAAAATAACAAAATATTCCAGTGAAGGGAGATAGAGAGGATCTAAAGTTCACATTGATAGTGGAAAAAAATATTAAAGTGTATGAGTCATGTTATGCCCAACACTGAGTGTCTGATTTTTTCCTTCTAGTACTAGGGTTTGAATCCAGTCCCTTTTACATGTCAAGCAAACTCTTTACCTCCAAGCTATATTTCCAAACTACATTTTGCTTTTTATTCTCAGACAAAGTCTTACTTATTAAATTGACTATGCTAGCCTTGAACCTGCTCTGCCATTTAGGCAGATCTTGAAGATTTGATCCTCCTGCCTCACTAGGCCAGGTGGTGGATTGTCATTTAGATGAGGACCTGAAAGGAAACACTTGAGACTCAAAGGATGTGACTATGTGAGTAGGGTGTGTCCACTTAGTTTGGGGGTGAGTGAGGATGGAGGAGACATTGTTGCCAACCCTAAGGTGCTTGTGTCCAAATGCAAGAAGGAAACTTTTAACAAGGCACAATCATTTGATTTCAGAGCTTCAGAAAAGGGTGTGGCCCCTGGGTTTCAAGTTTTCCTACGGGACGGAGTGCACATCCCCTACATGTAGTCATGCTGCCTAGGGAAGAGAACATTCTGGATGAGGTTTTTACTCTTAATGACTTGGGAGAGCCATTGAAAGCTGTGTGGAAGACAAGCAGAGGAGAGGAATGTTGCCTGCTTTTCAAAACAGTCTTTGGGATTGTGGAATATGTGGCAATCATTAGTAACTGAGGGTAGTAACTTAGGCAGGAGATGCTAGTGCTTTGAACCACAAGGACACTGGCCAAGAAAAAAAAAATAGAAAGACAGAAAAAGAAAAGAAAAGTGGGAAATTATCAGACCACCAGCATGTTTTCAGGTAAATTCAGCATGGTTTGTTGATACTAGAATGTGGAGACTACAGAAAGGGAAGAGTCAAAAAGGAATATGGTTTCCTATTTGAGATGGTAGAGAAGAGGGTGGGGTGGTGGGACATTAGCATCCCATTTACAATAATGAGGAGGATTGCTAATGTTCTTCTAATGTCCTCCCAAAGTACATGGCTTGCAAAAGGACATTAGGAGTTTGGTTTCAGTCTTATTGAGTTAGTGGTGGTTTTAAGACATATTCAAGTGAATACATTGGACTAGGAAACTGGACATAAGCCAGCATCTCTGGAGCAAGTAGAGGGTAGGTAATGTAGATTGTGGGGTTGCCAACATTTAAATGACACCAAAGATTATGAGCCTGATGAAAATAGCTGAGGGAATTGTACAGGTGGGAAGGAGAATGCTGAATTTGACTGCATTCTGTACATGTTTGGAGAAATAAAACCCAAGTGATAGGCAGAACTATGGGGTTAGTTTAATTACCATTCAAAATTGTGTGTGTCTGCATGTGTGTGTGTAGTCCAGAATCTTCAAGAATCTTTCTCTATTCTCCACCCTATCTTTTTGAGATATGTTCTCTCATTGAAGCAGAGCTTGCTGTTTCAATTAGACCTGATGGGCAGCAAGTCCCTGAGATCACCTTATCTCTGTCCCCAGTTAGTGCTGGGGTTTCAGATCTGTGCCACTGTGCCTGTCTTTTACATGGTGCTTGAAATGCAGACTCAAGTCCTCATGTTTGGACAGCAGACACTTCCCTCTTGGAGTCAGTACCTCAAACTAAGATTTAAAAATTTTAAACATAGATCTGCAGTCTTGCACCCTGAAAATAAAGGTAAATTGCTTAAATACGCAAACATGTGAAGTACTTCATGGGAGTTGTTACTTGAGGTGTTTATGTGTGTAGGTTTTTGCTGTACAAAGAGCTGGGCTGTTTGATCTTGTGGTCATCAGGAACTGGGGAAGTGGGATGATTGTCGATGGAGTCCATGCAGAATTCCGGGAGACCAGACTCAAGGTGTAGATCTAACTTTATTATTCAATTCATAATAAACCTTTATATAGTTGAAAGGCCAATCAGATCAAGGACCAATAGGAGTCAGTCAGGTTGGAATAGCTATATGGAAATAGGGTCAAGTCACCTCAGGAGACTTCCATAAAGAAGGGGATGGAGTCACAGCTCTAGCCTTGTATCCATTTTGAGACTTCACTAGTGTGCTAGAGTTCCTAGTAGATCAACACTGTGTACGGTGGGTCAGGACTGTTTGACGAGCCATAGGAGCCACTGATGCCTCACTTGTCATCCCCTCTGGGACTCCATAAGTCTTGTCTTGACACTCCCCACAGGGTCTGGTAGTTAGGTTTTTTTCGTTTGTATCTCAAGTGTGTGTGTTTTGGTAAGTGTTCACCAGAGGTCCATGTGGCAAGTGACTTTTAGTTCATGATTGAGAGATGGTAGAGACTTCAGGAGATGGAACCTTGTGGGGATAAGTTGGGTTATTGAGGGTTTGCTCTTGAGGCATTGTTGTGACTCTGGCCTCTTTTTTGTTTTCTGGCATTCATGAGGTAAGTAGCTCCTTTTACCCCATGCTTTCCATGGTGGCATGCTGCACCACTGAAGACCCCACAGGAGTGAATCCAGTTGATCATCGCTGAAACCACCATGGCTGTAAGCCAAGACAAACCTCCTCTCTTTTTATGTCCTATCAAGTCAGATATTTCATTACAGAAACAGAAAAATGGAAGACACAAGCAAGAGACCAACACAGCATCTGGTATTCAACAGGTGCCAAACACACATTTGTGAAAAGACAAAGTAATCAGTCCTTGCCCTCTGAGCCTGAAGACTAATGCGGAAAAATGTGATTCATTATTTTATTATTGACTCATAATTTGAACCAAAGATGCTTGTATACTATATGCCTTGATTAGTAGAGATAGGGTTTGCCCTCGCAAGTTGGAGATTTATCACATTTAGATAGATGGAAAAGCTCCCAAGGCAGTTCCTTAAGAGGAAACTAAAACTGCTGTGAACCAAGACAGCATTACTGGAATCAGCAAAAGACTTACTCACAGGACTGTTCTTATCTAAATCCAATTGAGTAGATCCTGTTGTTCCTCAGACATAGCATAGTGTCTTGACACCTCTCTTCAGGAAGTCATGTTCATAAAATTGAGGCTATCTTCTGGGAATCTGGGTTGCTCTCAGAGCTGATAGAACTGACTTACTGCACCTTTGCTGTTTGCTTCTGGGAGTTTGCAAATTTGCCATATGTCAGGTAAAGGAGGCCTACCTGTCCAGTCCTCTATCCACCCATGAGTATCAGTGATAGACATGTTTTCACACGTGTCACCATTGAGTGCTTGAGGAATTAAGGACATCTTGTGTGACTCTACTGGAGAGGAATCTTGGCTGAACCTCACTTGCTCTTAACCTCACCTCATTGGAGGCAGAAACAGGCAGATCTCTGAATTCTAGACCAGGAGCAGGTAGGAGGACACATGATGGGGTAGATGAAAGAAGATCATTCCATGTGGCCTGGAACATCAGCGTAATGTGGAGAAAAGCAGTCCAAGGGGACGTATGTATGTTATATGGGGTCATATTTGGGGAACAGAATTAAGAGGTAGCTTAGTTGAGCTAAGATTTAAGATTGCACAATCCAGTCCAAGGCTGGTTAAAATCTATCAGGTGTCTGTTTGCTCTGAGTTTTCATTGTAAATTACCAAGCCTAAGGCTGGTTGGTCTTGGACATTTCTGACATCTTCCCTCTGCCTTTAGCTCTTTATTTTGTTACACAGTCAGTTATAGCACCTTACAGACCTGAATTCCATTAACATTTACTGTGTATCAACAATGTACTTTACACTGGTAAAGCTGCCAAAACTCTAGGAGAATTAACTTGTTGTATATTGAACATTACAGCATCATTTGCTTCCAGGAGTAAGTGGAAGACACCTCCAAATACAAGACACTATGGAAGCTCTGTAGATGATTGATACCTAGACTAATAAACATTCTAATTTGAAAGAGAAGATATAAGGGTAAGACAGCAGATTCTCTAGAATCTTCAAAAGAATGAAGTTCTGTACTTGTATGATACAGTATTACTGTTGAGCAAGGTAAGTTATGCTGCCTACTTGTATTTACAGAAGTGACTTTCTTTCCTGGCATCCTCATTCTTAGTTTTCATCAGGCTGTATATCCCTGTCCCTGTCTTCCCATTCATATAGCTGTCTCTCTGTATACCCACTCACCCACCCAACTTCCAACTAATCCAGCTGTCTCCCTGTCTACTCATTTACCCATCCATGGATCCCTCCATTTAGCTGTCCATCTGTCTACCTGGTTACCCACCCATCTTTTGATCCATTCAGCTGTCTGTCTTCTTACTTACTATCTTCCCATTTATTCAGTTGTTTTCTGTTTACCCACACACTCATCTTTCTTCCCAGTTACCAAGCTGTGAATTTACCTACTCACTCACTGACCCATCTCATATCCTTCCATTCATCCATAGGTCTGCACATCCATCCATCCATCCATCCATCTGTCATCTAATCATCCGTAAATTATACCCTAGTCCTTTCATTTTTATCCATTTCTTGTTCTTCTGTCTACCCACTTATCTACCCCTCTTCCCTTCTATCCAGTCATCCTGTTCTTCCTATTGATCTACTTATTTTCACATCTTTCCAGTTGTCCTTCTGTGTGTTGCTTCATTCTGCTATCTATCCAGTCATCCATCCATCAGCTTACTCTTTCCTCCAACCATCTTTCTCTAAATCCAGTCATATGTCTACACACTTATCCTTCCATCCTCTTGTCCATCTATATACCCACCTGTCTACCAAACTTAACTGTCCTTCCAGTTGTCTATCTGTTCACCTTTGCATCTACTCAACTTTGCTGGACAGTTAGATTAAAGAACTTTGATTATATTTAGGAAATATTCTAGGTGCCAGGGCAAATAGGTTGCTAGGATCCCCTCTTAGGGTCTACAAGAAGTAGATAGTCTTGGGGACAGATGTTTACTCATAGGTAGAAGGTTATAGACATGTCATTGTATAGACACATACATATGAATGACCAGTTAACCAATGCACTCTGCCCCTTTCTTCATGGCCATTTAAGTAAAGGAGAGGGACGAGATCCTCTTCTGTAGTGGTTTCCCAAAGGGTAACTTAAAATATTACTTTCATAAACCTGGAAGCAGGTAAGTCGACAGCCTAGCTCTGCCAAGACAGCGTAGGTAAGTCCTTCATAACCCCTGCTCTACAATCAATGTCTGTCAGAGAAGCAGGGCCAAATGACTGAAGAGCGATGCTGTAATGTATGGAGAGAAAATGGGAACTGTCCAGGCAGCCACTGGTATGTCATTTCTTAGTTTGGGAAGCTGCAGACCCTGTACTTCCTATAAAATCAGATATATTTATCCCTCTCAGGTCTCTGAGGTGATTGAAGAACAGATAGATAAAGTCTCATAATTAAATTTTGAGTTGTTTAGGAGTCAAGAGAGTGTTACACATCTAAGAAGATACTTTTAAAATTGTGTTGCAATTAGTATGAATGTTGAGTCAGATATAGAACTTTAAACTCATGGAGATGTTTAGATAGTAGAATGTTAAAGTCAGGTACCAAATACATATGGACTGGTCATTGGGAATGTACGTTAAGCCATATAACCCTCATAACTGTGGCCTAATTACCTCTGTTGTACTGTATTGTATTTATTATTATAAGAGAAAGAGCCATTTGTTGGACTGAAAGGAGAAACTGTAGGGGGAAATAAGATATACCTTAAACTTAAAAGAAAAAAAAAAAGGGAAGAGGATGGGGGGTTGAGGGTGGGAGGGTGGGACTGGAGGGGGAATAGGAAGGGGACTGCGATTGAGATGTAACTTGAAGAAATAAAAAATAAAGGAAAAAAAGAGAAAAAAATATTACTTTCATTTGGCTTCAAGATGGCTCTGCTTCAACTTAGTATACATTTGGGACTGTAAAATTACCCTCGGTCACCTGCAGGTGCTAATGAGAAGAAGGCAACCCCTCTGAGAGGTCAGGAATGTTAGTGGTTGCTAAGAAATTTTCCCCAAAGTATAATGGGCCCAGATTCTTCCCTGGAGCATAGCTAGCAGTTCTGAGCCACTGACTTTGCATTGAGCATAAGTGTTTATGGTTGAGCTTGCAGGAACCAGATTACTCTCTTCACATTGGGCTTTAATGTAAGGTCAAAATGTCTTTTGTTGTTGATTTGTTTGAGAATGTTGGCCTGACTTCTGTGCCTGGAGAATGCATTAATCATCTTCCCCACCCCTACTAAAGTCATTCATTATTTCTAAAGTTAATTAAATATTCCTCTTGGGATTCCCCTCAGATTATTTGAGCTACAAAAGACATTGCTTTCACAAGTGAGTAAAATGATAACAGCGGGGAACTGTGTGTGTGTGTCAGGTATTACTTTGAATGCTGTACTTAGTTTAACTCTCCTAATTCTTACAGAAGCAGATAAGTACTGTTGTCATTTCCCCACTTAAAAACAACACTGAAATATGGGGTATGTGTGAAGTTATTTTGCCAAGTATCTTTACTAAGACTGCTTTTTTGGGAGGGCAACAAAAGTACAATTCATAAACAAAACAAAAATGGACAGCCTGAACTTAATAATAGTTTACTACATTGGTTTGATTCTGTTAAGATGGTAAAATAAGCTACAACTAGTTAGAAGTGGTATAAGTCGCATAATTGATAGGAAACTCCTTTTCAGAATATGTAAAAAAAAAAAAGAAAATGTTTCCAAATTCAACAACAAGAAACCAAACACTGCAGTTGGAAAATAGGTAAAAGGCAAGTCAGGACAGAAAATATGTACATTACAAGCAAACATGTTTAAACATACTCAGGGACCTTGGGAAATATAAAGTTAATCTCTAAAGAGCTCTCCTGCACCCTCAATGGAATGCCTACAGATGAAAGTGCTGTGATACCTAATGCTGATGAGGATGCACAGAAATTACTTGTTTGGGCAGATACAAACACCTATTTGCCATGTTGGCATCTGTATGATGAGTCTTTAAGTTTATTTAGCATATGACATGGCAGCTACAGTACTGGGTATTTACCCTTCCTCAGGTGAATGATTGAAGTGTGGACTAGTGGATTTACTTAGGGAGGTGACAATGGATGAGCTTCTGTGAAACCCAGAGATGGCTCCTAAGAGCGGCCTGCTGAGTGAAATATCAGCATTTCATTTACATAGCATTTTATAGGACAGGGTTGTAGAATGTAAGAACACATAGGTCAGTGGGTGATGCAGGTTAGAAATGGGTGTAAATATAACAGAGCAGCATGAGATAGTTTCTTTCCTTGGTGATTTGGTTCATGCTGCAGATCAAACCCAGGGCCTTTGCACATGCTAAGTAAGAATCTGTCTGAAGTCTGAGTCATTGTGTTGCTGATGATAATCTCCTATTTTAAACATGGCTATCATCTCATAATGTAAGAAGAATGTACATGGGACCACTCTGCTATTTTTGTACCTCCTTTTGAATATATGTTTATATAAGAGATAAATAAGCAAATAGTGCAAAAATGCATAGAGGTAAATATTTAACATAGAAAGCAGTGAATGTATTATTCCTTGCCTGTAAGAAGCTGGCAGGGTTACTGTGCTCACAGGAAGCTTGTGAAACAGAGTGAGTTAGCCAGGCATAATGCCAAGCCATATGAAACAACACAAAGCATGTTCTTTACACACTTTCTTCTTTCTTACTTGCAGGCTAAATGTGGCTGTCTGCATATACCTGTGGGATTCAAAACTCAGCAAAAGCTAGTTTAGCGCATACACCAAATCCCAGCTTGTGCAGCTCCAAAGAGGGAGATGCCACCGTTTTCCTTCTCCATAAAGCAAATCTGTAGAGAATTCTCCTTCTGTATCACCAGTGCCCTCTCCTTTTGTTATTTTTTGTAAGTCAAGTCAGCTCCTCATGTATAATTTATAACAAGTATCACCCCTATTTGCTAGTTACCTATTCTTTGTTCTCACTGCATGGATTATGCCTGTGTTTCCTTCCAGCAGTGCCTCGCCCTTGTGGCTCCAAAGTATGTCTTAAATGAGCAGATTCAGGTGATGAGATGCTCTCCATGGGTGCTTAGTGTATAATTTCTTGTAGGTGGACCTGCCTCTTTGGGCCCCCATGTGATTAAAGGTTCCTTCCTCTCTGCTGTATTACTCACTGCTGAGGACATTCTACAACACACTGGGTATATCACTCTTTCTCCACCCTGGTAGGGACCAAGTAGCTTTCAGTAATATTCTAGAGGGAATATCCTAGGCCCTCATCAATCTGGAGGAATTAAAATAATCTGTTAAAGGTGTCCATTCCATTCATGCACACTAGCTGGAATTCACTGTTCTTGATGGCAAGGGTCTGGAAGTTTGCTTTTTTAAGCTGACTCCCATGGCGTTGGGTGAGATGTATGATTCCCTCCGTCACAGAGTGCTTTTAACTCTACTGTGCTGTGTTTGGGTCTCGTTTCAGTCTTTTGTGACCCCAGAGTTTCCTTATGAAGGAGTTGTGTTTATCATGGTGTATGCATGTGAAGCTACATCATGGACCATGAAAGTGTGTAAAGCAGTTCAGAGTGTCAGGGATCTGAATGATTATGTCATCTCCTTCAGGTTAGACCTTAGAAATATGTGAAGCCCCCACATCCTGTGTTAAGAGCAGAGTCAGTACGGAACATTTTTGAAGGTGGTTTGATGGGGGGAGGGGGAGAAGCGACTATGTCAGCAGAGGATGAAGAAAAGGAAGGAGATTGGCAACTTTTGATTGTCATTTGTTGACTGATACCTGTTGAACATTTAAGGGGCACTCCTTCCATCAATTCTCTCTTGCAAAGTAGTGAGGTGCTTGCAAGATCATTCTGTTCCTTTCCACTCCTACCCACCCCCCCATTAATTCTTATTTTATGAGTGACTTGACTACATGTATGTCTGTGTACCACATGCATACCTGGTACCTTCAGAGGTCAGAAGAAGGCATCAGATCTGGCATTAGAAATGGTTGTGAACTGCCCTGTGGATGCTGAGGATGAAACATAGGTCCTATGGAAGAGCAGCCAATGCTTTTAATCACTAAGCCATCTCTCCAACACCAACTTTTTATTTTAGTATATATAAGTTCATTTTGAAATCAGTGCAGTGTGCCTGTTGTATGTAACTTTGAACTCAATAGCAGACATTGCCAAGTATTGCAACTGTTTTTTTCTTATATAAGTAATGCAACACATGGAGGATTAAGATTGGGCTTTTGGACCCTATTTTGTAGGTAGACATACCAAATTGATTTTAGAATAGGGTAAGAGTGACTTTTCTAGAGTCACAATTGTAAATGAGGAAAGTAGAATAGCACTCATCACTTTATCTTGTTTTTCTCCTTTTTGAGACAGGGTCTCTACTGTAGCACAGGCTGATCTCCAGCTCAGGCCAGTTGTCTTGCTTCAGCCTGGAGAATTACAGGATTACAGGCAGGAGCCACTACACTTAGCTAGCTCAGTTGAAATTTAGAACAGCCTTACGGGAAGGGAGGGTCCTGGACCTGGAGTCCTAATGTCAAATTATATCTTAGGTTGGTCAGGGGCAGATTGTTTTATGCCATATATGGAATGTGCTGGAAGTTTGTTTTAATTGGGATCTCCAACAGTGGAGCTGACCTCAGGTAGGGCTGAGCGAGGCTTTCCTTTTCATCCTGCAGTTTCCTAGGCTTTCTCCTCTCCAGACTGCTTGTCATCTGATAGTCATCTTCAGCTCTGTTCTTAACTGGAACAGCTCAGACACCTCCCCCTGAATCTGTGGTCAAGGCTGGAGACTTTGATGGCACTGATGGTGTAAATTTACTACAACCACAGGGTTGTGCAGTTTCTGAAACCCTGACTACTGGTTAATGTGGTCTTTTTGGAAGAGGAAGTTGGAGAGAGTATTCATTGGTAAGAAAGCCATTAGAAGTACTGTCTTCTCTAATGTCACCCGAAGCTAGGGACAGGTAGAGGTGTGGCTTTGTGACTGCACAGCAGGCTCTAGGGTGGTGGGTGACATGCTGCAAGGGCCCAGTAGTTTCTCCTCTTTATCCTCTCCCTTCTCATTGGGGTTTACTTTGGACCCAGCTACCTCCTGGATCATCACTCCCACATCTACTTTCACATCTGTCTCTGGTGCTTTCTGTAGACACCACTGCCTTTAATTATTGCTGTTGGGATGCCTGTGAGCTGAGCCTTAACACTGCTTCTTATCTTCTTTATGGGAGGAGTGTGCCTTCCTTTCCCATTTATTTGTCTTTGTTTTCTTGGCATTTTTCAGGTTCTCCTATTTTCTTCCTCTTGTTTCTATGATTATGTTATGATTTTACTAAAAAAAAAAAAAAACAAAAAAAAACCAATGTCCTTCACTGCCTTTGCCTTTGATTTATATTTTATGGGTTTATTTTGCTTTTCTTATATGAGTTCCTATTTCATTGCTTTCTTTTTTTTTTTTTTAATCCTTTCCCTTTCCCCTACAGATCTGGGGTTTGGGGTGGATCTAGAGACATCCATTTCTTAAGTCTGTGTGGCTGTGTGGTTGGTATCCTCTGGAGAGATGGGTTGAGGCTAAAGGCAAGTCCTATTCCCTCTCTCACCCCAGGGTTCTGTCTTACCTCCTCCTCTTCTGATCTTCTGGATCCTTGGACTTTGATATTCTAGACATCATTGAAGCCAACTCTTAGTGAATGGTAAATAGTTCAGTCTTGTACATGTGTATGCAGATGAATACCTTTGTAATACTGGAGCAGAATATATTCTCATAGATATTTATTAAGTTACTAAATTCACAGAACCTTTGTGAGGTGTATAGTTATTGTCTTATTTTATGCAGAAAGAAGTCAGGGGGGGCTGGAGAGATGGCTTAGCAGTTAACAGACTGGCTGCTCTTCCAAAAGACCCGGGTTCAAATACCAGTACCCACATGGCAGTTCAAAACTGTCTCTAATGGCTCGGTGTGGTGGCACATGCCTATAATCCTAGTACTCAGGAGGCAGAGGCAGGGAGATCTCTGTGAGTTCAAGGCCAGCCTGGTCTACAAAGTGAGTTCCAGGATAGTCAGGACTACACAGTGAAACCTTGTCTGGAAAAACAAAAAACAAAACAAAACAAAACCAAAAAAAAAAAATCAGGGTCCAGGGCTGGCAACTGATTCATACAGTCACACAAGCCAAGAAAGAGCCGAGAGAGAATTTGAAACCAGATTGTCTCCTACTCCGGACTCCACATTTTTAACCTCTCTCTCTCTCTCTCTTTCTCTCTCTCTCTCTCTCTTCCTGTTTTATAAAACTTATTCACATAAAACTCAATTCTTACCTCAGAGAATTAATAAGAGAATATTCATTCTGGAGCCAGGTGTCAGAGACTAGGGCTCAGGAACACAGCTTCAGTTAACTCCAAATCCCATTTCCAGCATGTCAACAGTTTTATGAAGTTCATATCAATATAAAAAACAAAGAGAGTAATAAATCAAGGCACTTTTAATGCATTGATGGAAACATTATGTAGGCAGTTACAGCAACACAAGGACACCTCCCCTATAGGCCTGAGTTGCTGTGTGCTGACATTCTTACTTTATGCCAGGAGGAAGCTTGTGGTCTGTTACTACATCAAAACGTTTTACCTGTTACTCGCATGGATGTTAGAGTAAAGGCATGGAGGTTGGCAAGGAATGTCTACTAAAGGGACTAAGGATAGCTCAGGTAGTTGTAATTAGGCTCTGGACATGTAACATCCCATACTCTCTATAATCACTGACATTCTCAGCATTTAATCAGCCTTGCCGAATATTCTCTGTAAGGTGAGGTGTTGTTTTGTTTTCTTGAAACAGTTCTTCAAAAACTTCATATATTCTATTCCAGCTCCCTATGCCAGTCAATCTATAACTATGTGTTCTATTTCCCCTTCCTAGGGAGATCTTTCTCTCCCTCCTACTCTTTTAAACCATGAGTGGGAAGTAAGAGAGAAGTAGGGGAAAAATATAGGGAGGGACAGCTAAAATTAAGACCATTTGAGGGGTAATATGGAAACCTAATAAAGTAGAAGTTTCTTAAAGTGTACATATGTGAAGGCGATCTCATTGGAATTGACAAATAATAAGGAAGATGGAGACATCTCTCATTCCCAGTTCTGGGAATAAATTACATCTAATTGAATTATTGTCTACAAGGGCCCCATGAAACCCTCAAACAGTCGAGGATCTTGGTTGTCTCCACAAAATGATGGTAAGGCCCTACTGCTGAAGACAGTGCCTACACAACTCACTAAACAAGGAGTTGAGCTGATGCCTGCTCTGAGCCTTCACCCGTATTGACTAGTGTTCATAGTAGTTGAAGGTTCTCTGCACAACCCCAAAGGAGAAGGGCAAACACCTACCTAGCTACAAAACCTTTGAGCTACAATGGCGATCTGCCTGCAGTATGTAAAAGTGCAATAATTGGATAAAACCTGTGGGAGCAACCAACCAGGATTGACTGAATTTAAGGGCTACTCTGTGATGTGGAAACCCATCCCCAAGATTGCTCTGGTAACCAAGAACCTGAGACTAGATAGGCCAGGGACCTTGGAGAAAACTAAATACTACTAATGTGCTAAAGGAACATCTTAAATCTATTATGTCTTGCTCAGCCATCATCAGAGAAGCTTCCTGCAATATATGGGAATAAATACAGAGACTCGCAACCAGACATTGTCTATAGAGTGAGAGACCTTGAAAAACTCAATCCTAAATGGGATATCTCCATCAAATTCTCTTCCTCGCCACAACCGCCCTCCCTCCCACCAGGGCTCGGAGAACCCTTCAGAAGGATAGGAAGAAAAATTGTAAGAGCTAGAGGGAATGAACAATATCAAAGATACAAGATCTTCTAAAGACAGCAGAGACTGATTTTCAAATGAATTTACAAAGACCGTGGCAGCATGTACAGGGCTGCATGAGTCTAAGCCAGATTGAGTCCCACTGTTGAGAGAAGTAGACACCAGCCTGCACCCCTAACTCAACAGCTATCCGCAGTTGATAACCACTTGTAAATGAAAAATTAGTTTTCTTCAATAGTGTCTCACTGTGTAAACAAACCACTCTTAAGGGCCGACTGCATGCCAGGCAGAAGATGGCCAGCACAAACAAACTCAATGGCATTTTTGGAAGTTCTTTGTCTCCTACTTCTTTGTTAGGGCCTTTTCCCCCCCCTAAGATTATGGGTCCTTTGTGTATATGTTATAGTTTCTGGTTTTGTGTTTTTATGGAATTTCCTTGTGTACAAATGTATGAATCTCTGTATCCATATGTTTCTTGTGCTTTTTGTTTTGTGTTGTTTAGTTTTTGGTTTTCTGAGACAGAGTTTCTCTGTGTAACAGAGCCCTGACTATCCTGGACTTGCTTTGTAGACCAGGCTGGCCTCGAAATCGCAGAGATTCACCTGTCTCTGCCTAACTAGTGCTGGGATTAAAGGTGTGCGCCACCATGCTGGGCCCCCGCCCCCTTTTTGGTTCTTTTTCTTCTGTTTGTTTTGTCCTATTTTGGTTTGTTTGTTTTTGTTTTATCTCATGTTTTTATTCTTTTTTTCTAAGGAGAGAGAAAGAAAGGGAGTTGAGGAAAGATATAGGAAGAGTTGGAGGAGGGAAAACCATAAGCAGAATATATTGTATGAAAGAAAACGTGTTTTTAACAGAAGAAAACTAGAAACAAAACAAAGCATAAACTTAATATAAGTATGCCCTTTGCATATGCAGCCACAGTTACTATGGTGATCAAATTTGTTAACTCTGTAGAAACATCAATGTAGTACATAGTGTGACAAAGTAGCGAATGGGTGGAAGGCTAAAGTACAGATGGTACACCATGCATTCACTGTACTTAGTACTAAGTGCTGACATCATTCTGTGATAAGCTGTGAGCAGCCCTGTAATTTAGCTCCTCTGTGGTTTAACCACATCTTACCCAAAGAAACTGGGTTTAGGATTAAGTGATTTCTGTCAGATTATGCAGTTTACAAAGATTCAGACCTTGTAAAAGACCAATTCTCTTAGAATAGGATGACCAAAAGCTCTTACTAGCCCCAGAGTCCCATGTTACCTTGAGGCAGACTGGGCTTGTACTGCTTTTGGACAATGTCATGTATATTTTGGCCTCATTTTATGCAACTAACAGCCTTGCTCTCAAGAGTTTTCCCACTTTGGGCAGTCAGGTGTGTGGTTGGTAGGCAGATGAGGAAACGGTGTTTAGAGAATTTGTGGAATTTGCCCAGGGCCACATGGAGTCAAAATTTTGATCTGTGTTTTAAATGGCTCTTGGGACTTTCACTGAGTCCCAATCCTGAGAGCAATTCTAGCTAAGAGCACAACATTTGTGTGCTGAAGTTCTCTGTGACTCAGACTGAGCCTTCTGGGCAGCTGAGGTGTCTGGTCCCTGACTTTCTCCATCTCCTTCACCTTCCTAAATCCAACTGAGCTACCAACTTTATGAGGTCCAGCATCTGGGAAAGACAGCTCTTCATCAATATTTTAAAATTATACATGAGTTAATAAATAGACATCAGGCATGTTCTAGAAGTTTCTGGATCTTTGAATAGGGAGTGGGCATCCCATCAAACATAAACATATCTTTTCAGGTTCACAGCCTTATAATAAAGCAGTCCTGGTTTTGCCTCAGCAATAATAAACTTAATTTTCCCTCTTGTTGCACATAGAGACAGGTCTTATAGGAAAATTGGAAAATATGTGACTGTAATAGACCTTTTGTGATATTCAACAAATATAATGATAATATTGTCATCAGGTACAGTAATTTTATAAACATGTGGAAGAATGCCATCTTCATGGGGGCTTTCCCAGCACACATGTGACTTTCTCATCTCTTTGGGTCTTGTGGTTTTTTCAGTGGAATGTTTCCTTTTTTTCCCCCATAAAGTTAATGTAAGCCTTGTGGTAAATATATTACTGATTTTTATTCATATATATATATATATGAAAAATTAGAAAATGAAATACATTCCCATGCAGAGAAAGGAAAAGAAAGCCATTGTTACCAATTCCTTCTTTATTAGATTTCTTTAGTTTTAGGATCATTTGAATGAAAGTAAGTGATCCTCATTCCCTTCCCCCATTTTTATGATTATGACAGGGAAGTAATGAAAGGACAGTCTTAAAAATAGAGGTTGGGCTTGCCTCCCCTAAGGCAGAGAGCTATGTTGAGAAGAAGTCTTGCAAATTGCCATTTGGCTTCTGTTCTGGATCTCCCAGTCATGATTCTCTGGCAAAAGAGACAACCGACAGGGATGGAGGATGGGGAGGCTTGTGAAAAGCCAGTGAAACTCAGACACAAAATCCCAATTTCCAGGTTCCCTTGTTTCTGGCGGGCAGTTAAGTGTTACAGCTCAGGGGAGTCAGACAGAGATAAAAAAAAAATCCTACTACTGTAAACCGTTTTATCTTTTTAGTATTCACTGTTTGGTATAAACAGCTGAAAGCCCAAAATGGGAACAGATGGCGGCAAAAGTCCCTTCTGGCTGGAAAGGTGGCAACGGTGGTGGCTGTGGGGTCTGAGGCGCACTGAGGCGCGGGTTCTGTCAGTCGCTGCTCTGCAGCTGGCAACAGCAGTGGTTAGCAATGAAAGCCTGCCAGAGCAGGGAGCAGGCGTTGGTGGGTCCGGGGTTCTCCAAAATAAAGACAACCCTCAGTCCTCTTTTTTGAAGTAGGTGGCGACCTTTATTTAGTGAATTGTGGAAAAATATATAGTTTGTAGGCAGTAGGAGATTCTTGGGGAGTGGGCTCATGGTTGGCCTGATTCTGATGCTCTGTTTGCATGGGGAGAAGTGACAGGGCTGTTGCTTACCTGACCTTTTGCCTGTAGCCAAAGCTCAAGCTGTTTCCATGCCCCCAGGGCTGGCGGAAGCAGGGAGAGAGCTCTTCCCCAGGCCTGCTGTCCTCAGTTTTGGGGGTCCTGGGGTCTGGATTCTCTCCATATCATCTGGTTCCTCAAGTCCCACGGAGGCATGGTCCACAACATCACCCTGTATGACAAACAGGGAAGGCACAGTCCACAAGCCCTGACAGTAAACAGAGTTTGTGGATTAGCAGATGCCCTTGGGCAGGTTGTAGCCAGGGAGAAGGACTTCCCTTGTGGCCCGGGTGGGGCTGAAGAGGCCCTGAAAGTGGCAATAGCCATCACTTTTCTGATCCAAGAGCTGATCTTTTTGTGGGGCTTGTGGGTGCATGATGTATGCTCAATATATATATGGGTCCAGGGTCTGAGGAGGATGCTGGCTGTCTTCTGTTACTCTCCCCTTATTCTTTTGAGACAGGGTCTCTCACTGAATCTGAAGCTCTTGTTTTGCCTAGGCTGAAAGAGAGGTCACTAGGGTGATCAGTGATATCAAAGGACCAGCGTGTCTCTGTTATCCTACTGCTGGGGTGATAGAAAGATACAACCAGAACCATCTTTTTACATGGGTACTGGGGCTTTGAACTCAGATCCTCTTGCTTTTACTGGAAGTGTTTCTTGTTTGCTTGCTTGTTTGTTTTAATCTACTAAACCATCCCTCTAGCCCCAGGGGCCGATTTTCTGAGAGAAGAGGGCAATGGACCTCATTCCTGGCCTGAGCGTGGTTCAGGTTTGGGGGTGGCAGCTGTTCGCTAAGGCCTCTTATTTCCTACACTGGTACTGTACTAAACAGAACCAACATTAAGTCCTTCTGTAAACAGGTTTGTGGAAGCCATGGCTCCCTGTTTTATAGGGGTTTCTTTGCCTTTACTATGGTGGATATCAGGTATATCAAGCAGGAACTGAAACTGGCTTTTGTCTTTTCTGCTTCAAGCTTGGAGAAGGCTGGTGATCTCTATCAACTGTAGGATTTTGGCTGTGTCTTCTTTCTCAATCTGGATATTTTTAACAGTACGGCATTGTGCTGATCCCGGGTGATGAGGGGGACTGATGCTAGTTTTAGAGCATGCTTTCCAGCTCTTGTTTGTGTTGCTAATGGGACTTACGATGCCATATTGTTCACTCATCCGTGAAATGCCTGTATATACAGCTCATTAATCTTCCTGGCATTGCAGAATAGCATGGCTGGTCCCTGGGCTCTGGTCTCAGTCTCTGACCACCCTTAACATCTTGGGTTCTTTTGGCACCATGCTGTTAATGGTTATTAAAAGAGACTCTACTTGGATTAGGCTGGATGTTCTATGTCAGTGTCTCCTCAAGCATTCCCTAACTTCCCTAACTTCCCTTCCCTTTCCCTCCCTCCTTCCTTTCTTCCTTACCTTCCTCTCTGTGTGACTGTCCCTTTCCCTTTCTAGCAAAGTCTCTTACAAGACCTGGCTCTCACTAATTCATCTAGATGAACTTGTGAGCCACATAGATCCACCTGTCTCTGCCCTCTAGTGCTGGGATTACAGAAGGCATGCGCTAAGATTCCCAATCACTGTTACAACCACCACCACTTTCCTCCTCCTTTTCTTTATGTGAGTATTAGGAGTCTAAACTTGGCACCTCATGCTGTGAGGCAAGTGCTGCACAAACTAAGCTGCTTCTTTCATTTTCCTTTATGGGTAGAGTTTAGAAAGCCACAGCATCTTGCTCTCTCCCTTTCAGGACAGGTTCTTTCACTGCTGCTATTATTATTATTATTATCATTATTATTTAGCTATTTTGTCCTGTCTCATTGGCCCCCATGCGCCAATTATTTGGTGAAGATATGAAGATGACTGTAGCATTTTCCGTGCATGGCACATAGATATTTTTAGTTTGGTTATTTATCTCATCAATCATGAGTGTTTCTCATTTTCTCCTAGATAAAAAATGAGTTCTTTTCACATTTAAAATTCTGACGCTAATATAAGTTATAAAATAAGGTTTTCATTCTTTATGTTCTCTTAAGGAAATTTTGTATATAGCATTTTTTTTGGTAGAATCTCCTGGTGTTCACCTTGAAAGGACATGTACTTGCAGGCTTTTTGAGCATGGGAGGGTGTTGAAACTTCTGAAGTCCTCTAAATGAATATGCTGAGTCTGTATTTCTCTGAAAACAAAATGTACAACAGCTACAGCTCTTAGAAACTCATGCCAGTTATAGCTTACATTTTGTTGAATGTGAGAAGATGCCATGGCAGATTATCAGATGCTCAGAATATGGATAAAATTAAACTTCAGTCTAGTTCTAGAGAGGCGCAACTTGGTCTTTCATCATATAGTTGAAGACAAAAAGGTGGATAGAAAACTCTAAGTAGAATGAATTAAGTCTTTCTGTTGAGTTATAGATGCCGCAAAGAAAAGAGTCGTCTTAGATGTCTTTTTATTCCCCTAGCAGATACTTACTGTCTTTGGAGGCACCAGTGTAGTGCACTGGAGATGAAAATGCCTTGGATGTAGAGTGGAAAGTCTTGGTTTAAATTTTATGCCCTTGCATGATCTAGTTGAAGACAGTTTCTGCATAATAGTCCCTCGGTGTTATGGCAAGTGTGAGGCTGAGGCGGTACCTCTTTGCAGGTGGATTTCAGGTGCTGTGGCAGATGCATTTCTAAATATGGTGGCAGGTATATTTGCAGGTGCCAAGGAAGGTACATTTTCAGGTGCTATGGCTGTGCATTTTGGTGTGCTGTGATGGGTATATATCTAGGTGCTTTCCTAAGTTCTGAGGCAGTTGCAGTGGACACAGTAACTAGCTAGTCACTTGCCTCTCTTGGGTGTACAGCCCAGCAAAGTTTCATCATCTCCTAAATCTTTTCTTCCAGTGTTTTGTTGCGTCTTCTCATACGGCCTTATTATTTACTTAAATAATACATGGTTCTTAGAAATTGACATCACTCTCCATGTGTATCAGGGAACCAAAGGAACTAACCCCTGCAAAAACTAGCTAGACATTACTGCCAGCCCAGAGCTGACAGTTCTTGGTCTCCACTGTGGTTACAAAGTCTTGTCTGCGTGGTGAAATGGGAGCATCAGGTTTTTGTTGAGGCCTTTGCTTTGAGTTATGAAGATTTTTCTTTCCTTTCCTCCTGCTTTGGGTTTTGTGAGGCTGTGTCTCTTTAGGTAGTCCTGAGTGTCCTGTAACTCCCTATGTATATCAAACTGGCCTTGAACTCACTGAGATCCTCCTTCCTCTGCCTCCCACTAGGATTACTAGGATTAAAGGTGTCCATCACCATTCCCAGCAAGATAAGATTTTTACACTGACATAAGTATCTGGTTTTCCCCTGGTGCAGCTGACCTGTGCACAATGTGGAAAGGTTTCCTTCAAGTCTGGCAAAAGTTCAAAGTTAACATGGAAACCAATTTGGAGGAAAGACATTCTTCATAATTATTCTTACATAGGTTTTAAATGTGTATTGTTTTATAGCTGGGTCTAAGCAGAAATTTGAAATTCTAGAACTGAAAGGACATTCAGGGAGAAAAAAATATTTGAATATCAGCTTGACCTGTTTTCAGGAAAGTGTAGGAACCAGGAAGCTTGCCTGGTCAATGTCTTACTGGGATTAAGGTCACTGATGGGATTAAGGTCACCGGATTTACCACTTCTTATCCTTGCTTCCCTAATGCTTTTCCAGTAGCTTGATTGGGTTGACCAATAAATTAAAAGTTTTAAAGATCATCCATAATTTCTGTTTAAAATTTAGCAGAAGATGCCAGGAATGGAAAATAAAGTGTACTATTTGTTTATTTTACTGGAAGGCAGTGGCTCCTATCCTGCTAGAGTTCACATTGTAGAAATGAAAATGGATAGCTAATGGATAACCCTACAGAAAAGGTCCAGTTGTGGTATAAGGAGAGAGGTCTTTGGTCCTGTAAGAAGTTTCCTGCATGATGTGGGAATTGAGTTGAGTGAGACCCAGAGGATGAAGTTAATTAGGCAGATAACTGGTTAAAGGTCTGGAAGAAACACAATGCTCAGGTAACCTCTGAAACAGCATGGAAAGAGAGTCCCAGCCTGTGATTCTTTTCTACCTTCCCACTGTCACCCCTGGGAGCTGCTCTCTGCTGGAGAGAGTCTGTAATGGAATGCCAGGTGTACTGACCACAGGAAAATATAATGAATTTCTTAGAAGAGAGCTTACCTTTGGCCACAGGGGCAGTAGGGACAATAGTGAACATCATTTCCAAATGAGAGTGCTTGTGAGAGAATCTTATTGTGGCTTGTGGCTTCTGGTCTAGTTTTATGGCTTCCTTTTCCTTTTCTTTGTTTTTTGTTTGGTTTTGTGTGTGTGTGTTTGTACATGTGTCTATCTGTGCAGGTGCTCATGTGTATATGTGTTTGGAGATCAGAAGTCAATCTCAGAAGGTCCTCAGGAGCCATCACGGTTGTTGTTGTTTGTTTGTTTTAGACAAGGTCTTTAGCTGGGTTCTGGGGCTCACCAATCCAGCTAGGGTGACTGGCCTATGAGCCATAGGGAGCCACCTGTCTCTGCTTACCTGGCACTGGGATCACAAAGATGTACTGCTGTGCTAGGCTTTTCCACATGCTTCCTGGGATCAAACTCAGGTCCTCATGCTTGTATGGCAGGTGCTTTTCTGGCTGAGCCACTTCCCTAGCCATATTTCCGTGGCTTCTGACTATAAAAATGCTCTTTAGTGTCCTTTAACAGCGTATTAGCATATATTGATCATTCATAACAATGGGATCCATTATATTTTCATTCATGTGTATAAATATGCTTTAATCTTCTCTTCTTGCCCCTCTCTTTTCTTATCCCACGGCCCTCCTTATTTTCTCAGATATGGACTAACAGGTTCTTGAAGGAAAGTTTTTCTTCCTTTGATCTTGAATTAATGCTATCAAATATAATGAATGAAATTCTCAAAGGATTAATAAAAATATATATAAAATAATATATATATTCCCTCCAAAAATATGAGTTAGACTGCTGATGAAACAGAAATAGCAGAAGAAATCAAGAACTTAGATTCTAGGTTCATTTCATTTATTCTCTTGACATTTGTGGTCAGGACATTTCTGTGTGAATCTTGTCTTTCCACTGACATCAATGATTTTGGGTGGGAGGAGGTCCATCTCACTCCTAGACCTGGTGCAGTGGTCTTGGAGGGTTCAGTCTGTTCATGAGTGTGTCCAGTTGCTTTCAGTGGTAATTTGCATTGCTTGGCTGCTTGTTCTTATGCTTACAGCTGGGTTGCCTTTTATGTTTAGTTTCAGTGTTCTGTATGAGTATGCCAATAACTAATGACTATACTATGTATATTTACTTTTGTTGGTGTGCTGTGTATTTATGTAAAGCAGTGGGACAGTTTCAGACAGGAATCTCTGAAGACTAATGAAACAGTTTTTGCAAATGACTTTAATGCTAATCACTTGGCCAGGGTTTGGCACATGGGAAGGACTTGGATACCATTTCTCTGTGAGGCGAATTATGACTCCCCTGGCTGACTCCTTGACATTTGCTCATGTAAAATTTGTTCAATGACTTGTCCCATGTGATCCCAGCCAGAGTGCCCTTGATATTTATTTGGACCTGGGTCTCTGTTACTGCATTGTCTTTTCTGCTTTGCCTTTGCTAGTTTCTAGAACATACCAACTTAAAATTAAAAACTTGAAAAGCAAATGCTGCAACAAAAATCAGTTTACCTTACCTTCATCTCTTCAAGTGGTCAGGGGATGAAACAACATATAAAGAAAGACAGATTTGTTGGAAACCAAACCCATTATTGATTCTTAAAGCTGGACAGGAAGATTATGAATGGGATGGTAAGAATAGAGAGTATTTAGCTTGACATCTCTGATGGAGACAGCTTGGTGTGTTAGGTGTTGGATTCTCCTAACATCCCTGCAACTAATGAACTTGCACATATTAAAGAGTCTATTTGTTGCTGGGCATGGTGGTGCACACCTTTAGTCCCAGCACTCAGGAGGCAGAGGCAGGTGTATCTCCGAGTTTGAGTCCAACCTGGTCTACAAAGCTAGTCCAGGACAGCCAGGGCTGTGTTACACAGAGAAACCCCGACTCAAAAAAAAGAAAAAAAAAAACCCAAAACAAAAGAAAAAAGTCTGTTAGTTGACTGTGCCTCATCTGTCTATATGACAGGAATGAGATATCGCTGAACAATTTGATATCTTTAAGGAAAACAATGTGATTGAGGCTTCATCTCTGGCTTTGAAGGCAGGAGGAGGAGTTGACTTGCTAGCTCTTACTCAGAACTAAGAAAAGCCCAGAATTAATCTAAATCCTGAATAGCTCTGCAGAGGAGCAGCTTCTATCTCTGGATACATTCTAGGAGGGAAAAGTAGGTACTCTGATTGGAGTGCTGGGGATCATTATAGAGCACTCTGTTGAATTTGCATGCCAGAGACTAAAGAAGATGGTGCCTAGATAGGTCACAGAGAAAGTTGGTGGCTGAGTGCTCCTGAAGACTGCCTGTGTTTCATCTTCCTCTGGAATATTAGAGGGAATTTGGGTATTCTTTCTGAGCCCCCCTGTCTACTCTACAGGTGCCAAAGTCCTGCCCCCCTCCATCAGCAGGTGACCCTATGGAATTTAAATCTCCATCTCCCTTTCTTTCCACCTCTCAATCCCTCTCCCTCTTTGCCTCACTTCTCCCCTTTGTCTCTCTTTCTTTTTCTCAGATTGGTTTTCTTTCTTGTTATTGGCATGATGGTACAGGTAAAGGTATCTCCCTGTCATATGACTAAAAATGGTATTTTAATCAGAAATAGGACTGAATTTAATAAATTTAATAATTCATAGTATTGAATTCAATAATTGGATACAATCTTCATGTTGCATATATGATGATTTTATTATTTAAGATGAGGTGGTACTGACTTACACTGGACTTTTGGTCTAGTGTGAAAGAGACGCAGACATATACACAAAGCTAGTGCCAGGAGACTACTCTCAGCTGGAGCGAGGCCTTGGGCAGGGTTTCCCTAGCACATGTGGAGAGGAATGGTGTGCCCATACAATGATCTTGAACTTCTAACCTTTAGAACTGTGAATTAAATTTCTGTTGTTGGAGCTTCCCACTTTGTGGTACTTTATTATAGTAATGCTGGTAAACTAATACAACAACCCACCAAGTGTTTTGTCTCACAGCTTCTCAGATGGAGGGTCTTGACTTCATATATAACTGAATATGGGGTCATGAAAAATTGGAAATAGGGAAATGTTTCTAAATGTTGAACATCCAGAAATGAAGTTAAATGTGTGATATATACAGGGTATTTCTGGCAATGTTCTTCCCTGTTGCACTGAATGATTTCAGTGCAAACTCTGAACGTAGCATGCAGTTTGCCCTGAGTGTGCTGTCACAACAAGAAGCACTAACAAGTGCTCTCTGAAACACCACGGCACAGATTGACTGGTTGGTTGGATGTTATAAAGTAGTATTTTCTTGTACACACAGACTTTTCTTCTAGAAACAGATACAGACATAGAAACACAAACCTTTACTGAAAGAAAGCAAAAGCCATTTAAGGGCCTGGGGAGGTAGTTCAATTGGTAAAGTCCATGCCACGAAGTCTGAGGATGTGAGTTCAACACTCAGAATTTATATAAAAATGCTGGCATGGTCGCATATGTCTATAATCCTAGCACTGAAGAGAAATAGATAGGTATCTCCTTATCTATTATGATAAGGCCTGGCCTAGTGAGTGAGCTCCAAGCTAGTGCAAAACTCTGTGTGAATAAACAATGTGGACTGCATCTGAGAAATGATTTTTGAGGTTAACCTCTGGCTTCTACAGGTGTGTACACACATGCACCTCAGAACACACATGCAACATATATACACACAGAAATAGAAAAAAAAAACAAAAAATGAAACAAAGAGTTTAAATATGTCCCTTCTTTTTTTTCCTCTGCATCCAAATATCAATTACTATATTTTTACATTATATTATATTAGAATGTTTGATTTTTAAATTGGCTGTTTGAATTGCTAACTGGAGTTTCATTAAAACTCATTTAAGGTATGATGGCGAAATGGCCCCAAGAGCATTTGCTGCTCTTGGAAATTACCAAAGTTTAATTCCCAGTACCCACATGGTAGCTCAGAACCTTTGTAACTCCAGTTCCAGGGGATCCTACAAATAGTTATAGCCCTTGTGGGCACTGTACATACATGGTACACATGCAGGCAAAATTCCTGCACATAACAAATAAATCATTTAAGGAGTTTTAATTTGAGAGTAGGAAAGAATTTGCAGCGGTTCCCGAAATGGCCCTAAAAATAATTTTGCCATTTTCGTGGTATATATTTGTCTGAACCAAATATTTTTAGCATTGACAATTAGAAAATCAAAATATGAATCAGCTTTGAAAAGGATAGAAGATTTTATATGTCCGACATTATCAAATATTCAATCAAGACTTAACTCTTGAAGGCACAACATACTCAAACCTATGGGACACAATGAAAGCAGTGCTATGAAGAAAGTTCATAGCACTAAGTGCCTTCAAAAAAGAAAATTGTGGCAGCCCATATGAGTAACTTAACAGCGGAACTGGAAGAGCTAGAAAAAAAAGAAGCAAACACTCCCAAGAAGGCAGGAGATCATCAAACTTAGGGCTGAAATCAACAACTTAGAAACAAAAAGAACAATACAAAGAATCAAGGAAACCAAGAGTTGGTTCTTTGAGAAAATCAACAAAATAGACAAACCCTTAGCCAAATTGACAAGGAGGCAGAGGGAAAGTACCCAAATCAATAAAACCAGAAATGAAAAGGGAGAAATAACAGACATTGAAGAAATCCAGAGAATCTTTAGGTCTTACTTCAAAGATCTGTACTCCACAAAATTTGAAAACCTAAGTGAAATAGACAATTTTCTTGATAGATTCCACCTACCAAAGCTAAATCAAGATCAGGTTAACAAATTAAACAGTCCTATAACCCGTAAGGAAATAGAAATAGTCATTAAAAGTCTCCCATCCAAAAAAAGCCCAGGGCCAGATGGTTTCAGTACAGAATTCTACCAGATCTTCAAAGAAGAGCTAACACCAATACTCTTCAAACTCTTCCACAATATAGAAACAGAAGGAACACTGCCAAACTCATTCTATGAGGCCACAGTCATCCTGATCCCTAAGCCACACAACGACCCAACAAATAAAGAGAACTTCAGACCAATTTCTCCCATCAACATAGAGGCAAAAAAAATACTTAATAAAATAGTGGCAAACCAAATCCAAGAACACATCAAAAGTATTATACACCATGATCAAGTAGGCTTCATCCCAGGAATGCAATGATGGTTCAACATATGAAAATTCATTAATGCAATTCACCATATAAACAAGCAGAAATATAAAAACCACATCATCTCATTAGATGCTGAAAAAGCATTTGACAAAATCCAACAGCCCTTCATGCTAAAAGTCCTGGAGAGAAGGCATACAAGGACCATACCTAGAAATAATAAAGGTGATTATAAATAATAAAGTAGCCAACATCAAGCTAAATAGAAACTTAAAGCATTTCTTTTTAACTCAGGGACAAGGCAAGGATGCCCACTCTCCCCATATCTCTTCAACAGAGTACTTGAAGTTCTAGCCAGAGCAATAAGACAACCAAAGGAGATCAAAGGGATACAAATTGGAAAGGAAGATGTCAAATTATCCATATTTGCAGATGATATGATAGTATGACCCCAAAAATTCCACCAAAGAACTACTACAATTGATAAACACCTTAGCAAGGTGACTGGATACAAAATTAATTAAAAAAAATCGGAAGCCTTTCTTTATACAAAAGTTAAATGGGATGAGAAAGAAATTAGGGAAAAGCCACCCTTCAAAATAGCCACAAAGAATATAAAATACCTGGGGGGTGACTCTAGCCAAGCCAGTGAAAGATTCGTATGACAAGAATGCGAGTCCTTGAAGAAAGAAATTGAAGAAGACATCAGAAGATGGAAAGATCTCCCATGCTCATGGATAGGTAGGATCAACATAATAAAAATGGCCATACTACCAAAAGCAATATTCAGATTCAATTCAATTCCTATCAAAATACCAACACAATTCTTCACAGACCTGGAAAAATAATTCTCAACTTCATATGGAATAACAAAAAACCCATAATAGCTATATCTACCTTGTACAATAAAAAGACATCAGGAGGTATCACCGTCCCAGATTTCAAGCTATACTACAGAGCAATAGTAATAAAAACAGCAAGGTACTGGCATAGAAACAGACCAGTGGATCAATGGAATCAAATTGAAGACCCAGAAATGAACCCATGCACCTATGGTCACTTAATTTTTGACCAAGATACCAAGACCATACAATGGAAACAGGACAACATCCTCGACAAATGATGCTGGTCTAACTGGATATCGACATGTAAAAGATTGCAAATAGACCCATACTTACCACCCTGCACAAAACTTAAGTCCAAGTGGATCAAAGACCTTAAGCTAAAGTCCGACACACTAAATCTAATGGAAGAGAAAGTAGGAAAAGCCTAGAACTCATTGGCACAGGTGACAACTTCCTGAACAGAACACCAACAGCTCAGGCTCTAAGACCAACAATCAATAAATGGGACCTCATGAAACTGAAAAGCTTCTGCAAGGGAAAAGACACTGTCACTAGAACAAAACAGCAGCCTACAGATTGGGAAAAGATTTTTACGAAGCCCACATCTGACAGACGTCTAATATCCAAAATTTATAAAGAATTCAAGAAATTAAACACCAAGAAACCAAATAACCCAATCAAAAAATGGGGAACAGAGCTAAACAGAGAATTCACAAAGGAGGAATTCCTAATGGCTGAGAGACAACTTGAAGAAATGCTCAGCATCCTTAATTCATCAGAGAAATGCAACTCAAGATGACTGAGATTTTATCTCACACCTGTCAGAATGGCTAAGGTCAAAACTCAAATGATAGCACATATTGGCAAGGTTGTGGAGAAAGGGTAACACTCCTCCATTGCTGGTGGGGGTGTGAACTTGTACAACCACTATGGAAATCAGTCTGGCGATATCTTAATAAACTTGGAATAGCTCTACCTCAAGATCCAGCCATACCACTTCTGGGTATACATCCAAATGATTCCTCACCAAACCACAAGGATATCTCTTCATCTATGTTCATTGCACCCTTATTTGTAATAGCTAGAAACTGGAAACAACCCAGATATTCCTCAGCTGAGGAATGGGTAAAAAAACTGGTACATCTACAAAATGGAATACTATTTAGTCATCAGAAACAAGGAAATCATGCACTTCACAGTCAAATGGATGGAACTATAAAAGCTTATTCTGAGTGAGCTAACCCAGACTCAGAAAGATGCACATGGCATCTATTCACTTATAATCATATTTTAGCCATATAGTACAGGATAACTATTCTACAGCAATGCATCAAAAGGAACAGGAACATAAACTTTGTTACCTGTTAATGAGACACTTTGCCCTAGTGGTGCTGCCATGTAGGCCCCCAGTATATGAGGAAGTTCTTAGCCCTTATATGACTGCTGGATTGGGGCGGGTGACTGACACTCTACTCTGGAAGAGTAGGATAGAAGGGAGAGGTGGTAGAGTGTGGGAGGATGGGAGGGTGTGACTGGGAGGGGTGGAAAGAGGGCACTGTGATGGAGATGTAACCTGAAATAATAAATATTAAAAAAAAGGCAACTCTTTGTGTAAAAACAAGCACATCAAGTTTGACAGATTATTGAATATAGCTTTATACCTTTGTATACTGATACAAAATTAATATTATATTTGGCTAAATTGGTATTGATCATTGTATGTTAATGCAAATTTAAGATTGTATAGGGCTACATCGGTATTGATCTTT
>CAJQZJ010036414.1:47810-59273 GCA_907164525.1 Lophiomys imhausi
TATAGACCTTTAAACTCATGGAGTTGGGTAGATAGTAGAATGTTAAAGTCAGGGGCCAAATAGGTATAAACTGAACATTGGGAAGGTATACTGGGCCAATTTACTCTCATAAATGTGGCATATTTATATCTATTGTTTTGTATAATACTTACTGTTATAAGAGAAGGAACCAGCTGTTGGACTGAAAGGGGAAACCTCTGGAGGGAAGAGGGTGGAAAGGCGGGTTAGGAAGGGGGAATAGGGAGGGGTTTGTTACTGAGATGTAACTTGAAGAAAAAAAAATAAAGTATTTAAAAAAAAAAAAGAAATGTCAAGTTTTGACCTCTCGCTACCAACCGACATAAACTGTTTAGGATAATTAAGAAACGGAAACTAATAGTCATGAAAACGTGTCATTTTGTTAGTTACTATGACAGTCTATCACAGTTATTTTCTAAGCTACTCAGAAATCAAGTTGCTAAGAGACAAGCAATATTTGCTTATCTAAATATAAGAGATAGATAGGGCATCTTCAAAAACCTCAAGAGATCTGCAGAACATGGCATTCAAAGATGTTTTCTTAACTTAAGATTTTTTGATATCGAGACATGTCAGCTCCTGACAGCACCCCCTATATTAGTCCAAGTAGAAGATGAGCATCGAAGAATCTCCAGTGGGAGATGATTGAATTGGTGGTAAGCCATTCTCTTGGCAAGAAAAACCACTTGCTTCAACTGTAGACAGACTTCTGTCCAAAAAGGACAAAACTTGGAAGCAGGTAAGTCGACAGCCTAGCTCTGCCAAGACAGGGTAGGTAAGTCCTTCATAATTCCTGCTCTACAACCAATGTCTGTCAGAGAAATGGGGCCAAATGGCTGAAGATTGATGCTGTAATGTATGGAGAGAAAATGGGAACTGTCCAGGCAGCCACTGGTATGTCATTTTTTAGTTTTGGAAGCTGCAGGCCCTGCACTTCCTATATAATCATATATATTTATCCCTCTCAGGTCTCTGAGGTGGTTGAAGAATAGATAGCTAGAGTCTCATAGTTAAATTTTGAGTTGTTTAGGAATCAAGAGGATGTTCTGGATCTAAGAAGATATTTTTAAAATTATGAGGCAAGTTAGTATGAAAGCTGAGTTAGATATAGAACTTTAAACTCATGGAGATGGTTAGATAGTAGAATGTTAAAGTCAGGTGCCAAATACATATGGACTGGACATTGGGAATGTATGCTAAGCCATATAACTCTTATAATCGTGGCCTATTTATTTGTGTTGTTTTGTGTTGTATTTATAGTTATAAGAAAAAGAACCATTATTTGGACTGAAAGGGAGAGCTGTTGGGGGGAAAAATAAATACCTTAAACTAAAAAAAAAAAAAAAAAAGAAGGGAAGAGGGTGGGGGGGGGGAGGGGGGAGGAGGGGGGAAGGGTGGGACTGGAGGGGGGAGTAGGGAGGGGATTGTGATTGAGATGTAACTTGAAGAAATAAAAAATAAATTATTAAAAAAAAAAGCACATCTACTTCATTGATTACAAATTTTATTTACCTTTAATTAATGATAAATTAATGTATACCAAAGAATTATGTTGAGTTAAATTTATTTATGATTTATTATCTAGAGATGATTATTTGGGCTGGAGAGATGGCTCAGAGGTTAAGAGCACTGGCTGTTCTTCCAGAGTTCCTGATTTCAATTCCTAGCAACCACATGATAGCTCATAACCATCTATAATGAGATCTGATGCCCTCTTCTGGTCTGCAGACATATATGCAGACAACACTCTATACATAATAAATTAATCTTTAAGAATTAATCATTCCTTTTAAAAAAGAAATGGTTATTTTATGCATGTATTTACTACTTGTCTACTTGGGGGATCATGTAAAATTTTTTGAATAAAAATGGGTAGGGCGTACAAAAACATTTAAGAAGTGTTAATCTATACCATGGAAGTGTAACTATTTCTGAGAAAGTGAAAAAGCAAATAGTCTATAAGTATTTGACTAATTAATTTATACTGTAGTGTAGATGCCATGTACAGGCATTTCTACCATCCTTAATCCTGGATCCTCACCATTTTATGTGTGGGTTCTCTTTTAACCCACAATGAACTGATTTTGTCTGCTCTCTATGTACAGTTGATTAAAGATATACAAATACTGGGAGTTGTTGGCAGATTAAATGAAATTGTGAATATTGTTAAAGGGTCACAGCCAGGTGTATTATAGGCAGCATATAGCCAGTGTTGGTTTCAGGTTCTAGAGATTTTAATTCATCAGTAGCAATGAAGACAAACTTTGGTGTATGTCAAGTGAAAGACTTTTAATTTCATTAATTTTGACAGAGGGCATTCTTTTTAAGGAAGGGGCTGTAGGTAGATGTTCATAGCAATGGTATTCACCATAACCAAGCGGTGGGAATATCTCAAATATATGACATCATCTGGATGAGTGGGCATGTATAATATATACACTTGGTAGAATTTTGACCAGTCAGAGAGAGGATGCTGTACTAGTACACGCTAGAACTTCAATGGGTGTTCAAAACATTATCCTGTGTGAGAGAACCTAGTCAGTCACAAAAGGTAATATGCTATATGATCTCCCAAGTATGAGATACTCAACATTGATAAATCCATGGGACAGAAAGAAAAGTGAAGTTTTCCAGGTATGAGTAGCAGTATGTAATTGTAAATGTCAGCTTGCCTCAACCCAGAATCACCTAGAGAGAGCCTAAATTTCCCAGACCTGGATTTCCCAAACCAAGTTGGTCTGTGGGAGGTTGTCTTGATTGTTAATTGATGTGGGAAGAACAAGCTCGTTCTGGATGACATCATTGTTAGGCAGGTGGTCCTGAAGTTTAGAGGACAAGAGAAGCTGTGTGAAAGTTAGCAGCAGAAGTAGCCTGTTTGGGTACATTTTTTTTTCTACTCTTGACTACTGATGTGTAATAAAATATTTTTATTTAAAACACTTTTATATACTTAACAAATATCTATAAAACCCCTATATCCTATAACCTAAAACCTATAATCTAAAACCTGTAATCTAAGAATACCCTAATACCTAAGAACACCCTAATACCTATCTAAGAACTCCTAACTATCAGTATTTTAACTTTATTAAAAGGATATTAATATTCTTAGCGTAAGTCCATGTAGGGTGACTTGGTTTATGGCAGTCCCAGCAAGTAGTCCCTTTCAATCTTAAAGTCCGTTGGGCCTTACTTTGCCAGTTCGCAAGGCCAATCATGAAATTGTGGCCTGTTTATAAGGTCAGTCTGTTCTAACCGCCAAACTGAGGCTGGCTTTTTCTATAGGCTTCATGGTCTGTAGCTTCTCCAAACAGCTTCTGAATTCCGCCTGATTTGCTGCCAGTCTTAATGGGCTGAATTATGGCAAAGGGTTTTTCTTAGGCTAACTTGCAATGAAAAGGCTTTCTCTCTTGGACTATGCCTTTCAGTTTATGACCATTGCGGCCTGATGGCTTGAATGCCATACCTTGCTGTGCATTTCTCCAGCATGTCTACTCAGCTCATGAGGGCAACAGGAAGAGTGCGCCTTTTGGAGCTTTCTGGATTATATATCACATTACCTTGAGATCCTTGGCGATCTTGAGGGTCCTTAAAATTTCTCAGGATGTCCAGCAACCCCGTTGCTTCTCTTGGCAACCAATGTCATCTGAGTGGCTTGCATGGTTTCTTGGCAAAGCCCCTTCAAGAGGACATATCATCTGGCCTCAACTGGGCTTTGTCCATTTCAGAAGGTTAAGGGGACGTCAAGCTCCTACTTATGTGCTGCCAGATGCTAATCTGAACTGCCTACTAATTCACTAAAGAGGCCTAACTTCTACCACACCTGTGTGGTTAGCTTCTTGAGTTCCTCCTTTGACTTCCCCTCAGTGATTGACTGTGACCTGGAATTGTAAGCGAATTAAACCTTTAATCTCTTAAGTCCATTTGGCCAGGGTGTTTTATCATAAGAACAGAAATGAAATTAGGACATAGAGAAATATGAAATGGCTGAAGGGTCTTGGACTGATGAATCATGTTTGGGACCAAAGCTGATGCTTATGATACTAAACAGCATGAGCTTATATATTAAAACTGCCCCATGGTATCATTCATGTTCCTCCCTCTCCCTTGCTAAGGACAGCCTCCGGCAAGTCTTTGGGAAGGGAAAATGCTCTTGCTTTAACATGAGTCTAGCCTTAAAGCATCCTTGTCCTTCAGCACAGGGCTGCCCCACTCATGTGCACGGACTGGATCATCATCATCAGTAGAGAATGTCTCTTAAGTGAGAGAATGATTGCGGTGGAGAACTCTTATGAGATGCCTTTAGAGTGGCTCCTGGCCCTACCTGTGTATCTTGATCATCACATTTTCCTCAGCTTTTTAAGTCACAGATACCATCTGTCATGGCTTTCATTTAAAATGTCTCCCACGGGCTGATGCTTTGAAACTTTTCACCAGCTGCTGGTACTCCTATGGAATCTGTAGGCTATGGGGTCTGGCTAACAAGGCAGCCTAGAAGATGATGTCTAATCCCTGCTTGGGACTCCTCTATGTGTTTTCTGGTCCACTCTATTGTGAAGAGTCTTTGTCACATAACAACAATTTCTGTGCCAGAAGTAATATTCACACTGTCTGCGTCAGACAGCTATACTTCCTGCCCCAAAGAAACACAATCCAGGCTGTGCAAAGCAAGGAAAGTAAGGAAACTGGTTGGCTTCTAATAGATGTCTACTTTACCTCCCTAGCCCTGAGGAGGCCACTTTGGAAGAAAAACAACTGGAAAATTCACAAACTTCCTGTACATGTGCTCAACTGAAGCATCCTTTGACCCTCCTTATGAGGGAAGGGTCTTCCTGTAGGAGGGACCCTTTGGGCTAGGTCTGTCTGAACTGTGCCATGTAAAGTGTTTATCAGCATCCCTGATCTCTGTTCACCAGGTTCTCCTTCCAGATATGACCATCAAAATTGTCTCTAGGTTATACCTGATGTCCTTTGGATCAGGAATCAGAATCACATGCCGGTTGAGAACAGTATGTGGATAAAAAGGAGCTAACTAGCAGGTAGCACAGGCACCAGATGGAAAGGCACTGAAGAGGGAAACAGTACCTCCTTCATATGCCTGGACTTTAACCTCTGAGAGTCCCAGTGCCTTTCTGTGTAAGTGGAGTCTCATAGGTGGGTCATAAAGTCACTGTGGATTAGGGCTGTGTGAAAGTGTCAACAGGTATCAGTATATCATAGTTTCCCAGTGATTTCATCTTTTGTAAGCTCTGACATAGCTACTTCTGTTTGGTTCTTCTGAGTTCTACTGCTGCTTTTTATCCAGCTTAGATTGCTGCAAAGCCTTCTGGGTCCTCTGGAACAACTCCATTCTGTGGTCTGCGTGAAAGCTTAGGACACTTGAAAACCTACTGTGCAGCATTCTGGCTGTGAGCCTTGGCTACTGAACTCTGGAAATGTGTCATGGCTGTAACCAAAGAGCAGATATAAAGAAGGGGATGTAAAACAATGTGTGGAATATGGTTCATATTTATTGTCTACTAAAATTCTAAGTTTTATATATATCTGTTGAGGTGAAGATAATAAAATTATAATTTTCTTCTTTTTATTTTTACTTACCCCTCTTTTAAAGGGACTGTAGGAAAGAGAGTGGGTTTTACAAGAGAAGTTGTCTTTTCTCAGGAAGAATCATTTCCCAGTATTAAATATTGAGATGTAATTGTCCTTGCTCCCAGTTGTCCACAGACCATAAATTCCAAGACACGAGTGCATGCCTTAGAGCATAGATAGTACTAAGTCCTACATAAGTCTTCCCTGTTACACATACAGCTATGATCATTGGTAATTTGTAAAATGAATAGTAATAGAAAAATAGCAACAACTAAGAATGACAGAACATTTATAACAATCTAGTACAATAAAAGTTTTGTGGATATGGCTTCTCTTTGAGTCTCATTATCTTTTTGGTCTGCATTCATCCTTCTTCTGATCTGAGATGATACAATACCTATGAAATGATCTGGAGTGAGAGGCAAATGACAGCATTGTGACAGAGCAGTACACTACCACTCAGGGACTGTTTGAACAAAAGCATTGTGTTACCCGGGAAATCAGGGTCCTCTTTGGATTCTTGTCTCCTTAATAAGAAAATGTAAAAACTGACTCAATAGGAAGGTGGAGGACAATTTTATTAGAATTAGCGAGAAACAACATGGCAGGGAAGCTGTAAATTTCAGCAGTCTACAGGATGAGGGTTATGGAGAAGAGGAAGAGACAAGGTCATGTCTTTTGAGGTAGGCCTGAATGTTTAGCAATAAAAGTCAGCATGCAAGTGCGTGATAAAAGGTGGGTAGCTTCATAGAGAGTGAAAAAGCCCAAAGTGTTAGGGAAACTGTACTTAGGAAAGAGACACAAAGAAGGAAAAGAAAAGGGGAATGTGGTTTTTCTGAATTATGGCTCAGAAAGCAGGCTGATTGAACAGAGTTGCATGGCCTTGACTCTGTACGTGACTGCACAAAGGGTAGGGTTTCTCAGAAGGAAAACCACATTTTCTTTAAGGGAGTTGATTATTCCATCCATCTCCTTAGCATGACAGTCTTTCTAAGGGATGATCCCTTGGCTAGATGACTGACAGACCCAACTGGATTAACTTTTAAATAATATTGATTTCATTTTTTAAGTGTGTGTGTGTGTGTATGTATGGATGTATGTATGTGCATATGCATGTAGCTTTATGCAGGTAATGTGAGTGTGTGTTTGTGCATATGCATGTGAGTGCAGGTGCCCATGGAATCCAGATGAGGGTGTTGGGTCTTCTGGAGTTGAAGGTGTAACTGGCTGTTTGCCACTCAATGTGCATGCTTTCGCCTGAAGTCTGCACAGCTGCTTAGCCATCTCTCCATCCCCTATTTAGACTACCAGCTCTAGGGATTAGAAAGTAGTGTGGATTGTGCTAATCTCGGGGCAGATCTGAAAGTCATATCACTAACCAAGGCCAGAGATAGATTCCATTCTTTTGACATAGAGGAGATAGCTGTTCTTTAATGGGCTTCAATAGAGCTTTGGGATCCCTGGTGTCCTTCAATAATATGGTAATGTTAATAGGTCAAGATTGGAGACTTCAACATCATTTAGTAAATGGGGTGAGATTGGGGAATAGACATAATCCATTTCTACCATGAATATCCAGAGATCCTTTTCACCAGAAGAGATTAATGCCTGGAATGGAATTTCATTATTTTTGTCATAAGTTGGAGAAGAGAGATAAGGAACCAGAACCCTCTTCTGGCATTCCTGGCCTCCAGGAAGGACATTCCTGTAGCTTTTGATTTGGGGTATCCTTCCTAAGAGGCCTAACTAGTTTCTGTCTCCTGTCCTCATTGCTAAGGTTCTCTCTCTTAGTGTAATAATTGAGGCAATTGTTAAGTGGCTAACAGAAAAATTTGCTTGTTTAACAGGCAGGATACAAGGATCATTCATACACATTTTGGAATGGGGTGGAACAACTTCAGAACTCATCACATCACTCAGATATGTAATGCTATTTTTGTATACTTTTCCATTTGACATTTTTACATCAAATTTTAGTCACTTGTGAGATGTAGAGTGAGTAGTACTCTGTAGTTGTTTTTCTTACAGGACAATCTCTTTTTAAACTATGAGTGTAGTTAAGTTATAGAAGTAGTAACATACTGAATGATGGGTTCAGAGAGTTTTCTACTTCCCTTCTCCAGATTAAAAAAAAAAAAAACAGAAACATTCTTTCCATTTTAATAATTCTCCCTTTACTAAGAAGTGGCCTAGAGGCAACCACACAGCATGCAACACATATTTTAGTTCCCTCCTTCCCTCCCAATTCACAGATACAGAGCAAAAAGTCATTTGCATCTTCCTTAGCTCTAGAATTTGATTGCGTAAGCGGTTGTAATGCCATCATTCAATTTTAATCTTAAAACCTCAGTGCCTCACATTGTTCTCCCTTCAGTCCATTTTGCTATTTTATTGGTTCTTCCTGGCTCCTTTCTGCCACACTTAGAATTGCCATGGACTCTCTCACCAAACTGCTGAGGGCACATGGGGGTAAAATGGCTTCAGGATAGCCTTCAGGTACCAGCTGGCAACTGAACCATGTCTCCAGATTGTGAAAAGTATGAAGCTCTTGCCACGTGCATGGCATGCTTCAAAGTTTGTTTTCTATGGTAGAGACGAGATGGGTGGAATTCTCAGCTGACAGTGAATATGTCTGAGCCACAGAGTTGAAGGAAAACCGAGTTGGAGGCCCTGGGGAGATCACTGCTGTTGATCTGAGACATCACAGTGGTTCTGAAGCCAAATAGCACGTTTCCCTACAGCCAGAGAACTGGATTTCACAGCAGGATGAAGGCAAACTGAGCAGAAGGGAAATGGTCCTGAATGGCATTTACAACACAAGGAACAGCCAGGTTTCAGCATTTATTCTAGGCATACTGTATGTGCATTTAGGCTGAGGACTATCTACAGGAGGAGAGACTATATGCTGTGGTGTACACATGACTCCATACCCAATGTGAAGTGTGTGACACTTGGGTCCTTTTCTGCAGGCAGAGAATGAGAGAAAATTACCAAAATAAACTTTGCTGCTGACCTCTCATTCACCAGAGGGTGTCTGAAGGGCACATCATTGCTCGTAGGCCCTGCTTGAGGAACTGTGCAGATTTTGTTTCTGATTTTATAAACATGGTTGGCAGGCTTCTGCTTGTAAAAGATATATTTAAGGAGTCCTTGACTAAGTACAAGATGTGTCTAAGGGCACATTACTTTAAGTGTTCAGTGTTGAGCAAGCGTCAAACATTGCTGTCTAAGTCCACAGGTGGTGTGCTGGCAGGCTTTATGTCAACTTTACACAAGCTGAAGTCATCTCAGGAGTAAACCCCAATTTAAAAGGTGTACCCATAATATTAGACTGTAGGTAAACCTGTAGGATATTTTTTTAATATTTGATGTGGGAAGGCCCAGCCCATTGTAGGTTGGGCCACTTCTGGGCTGGTGGTTCTGTGTTCTATAAGAAAGTAGGCTGAGCAAGACATAAGAAGCAATTCAGTAAACTGCAGTCCTTCATGGCTTCTACCTTAGCTCCTGCCTCCAGGTTCCTGACCTGACTAAGGCACCCTTAGCTTGGCTGTTCTGGAACTTTCTCTGTAGTCCAGGTTAGCCTTGAACTTGCTCTGTAGTCCAGGTTAGCCTCCAACTGAGAGATCTGCTGCCTGTGGCTCCTGAGTGCTGGGTTTGAGGCATGCGCCACCACACCCAGCTCTTAACTTTTCTTTTAATCCTTTTCACAAGTTGGAAGCTTAGCTGGGTGGGATCCTGCCCAAGGTCACCACTTCCTTTATTCCATTTAGGATCCATTTATTCCATTTAGCCTTTTCTTTAATCTGTTTACTCTTTCTGGTGCTCCTTTTCTCCCCAAACTGTACATTTTGTATTTTCCCTTGCTCAGCTTGCTCATTATCATTATAGATTTACATAAGCATGGCCAGTAATAACTACAAGACAGTCGGTGCTAGGCTGTCTGGAGATCTCCTCTGCCAAAGCTGCTAATCCAAAAATTTAGCCTCAGGCTTTTTTTTTTTTAATAAGAGCACAAAGTAGCCACATTCTTTGTCAAAATATTGTAAGAATGTCTTTTTTTTTTTTTTTTTGGTTTTTCGAGACAGGGTTTCTCTGTATAACAGCTCTGGCTGTCCTAGACTCACTTTGTAGACCAGGCTGGCCTCGAACTCACAGAGATCCGCCTACCTCTGCCTCCCAAGTGCTGGGATTAAAGGCGTGCGCCACCAACGCCCTGCACGTAAGAATGTCTTTTTAAGCTACATACTAATCTTCTTCTCCTCGGAAACTTCTTGAGTGGCCACCTCACCACTGTCTTCCATGCTTCTACCAGTATGGCCCACCTGTGAAGGGATAGCATGAACACAGCAACTAGTATATTATTGTCATGTCAGAAGCATGGCATCACCCAGGCAGGCAGAGTGCTGGAGAGGTAGCTGAGAGTTCAGGATCAGCAAGCAGCTTGAAGAGGGACTCTCTCTCTCTCTCTCTCTCTCTCTCTCTCTCTCTCTCTCTCTCTCTGTGTGTGTGTGCATATGTGAAATATGATATATGTTATATGTTAAGGTGAAATATCATGGGCTCTCTACCTTATTTCTCTTCTTTTAACCCATCACTGCCATTTTGTCCTGATCTAAGGATCATTTATCCCAGTCTAAGCTGGTTAATTCTTGTCCATTCTCAACACATTTTCATTGTTTCTATCTTTTATGGATCTACCCCAGTGCAGGACTATGCAGATAGTCACAATTGAGATATATATATATATATATATATATATATATAAATATATATAATATATATATATATATATATTTATATATATAAAATATACATATAAATATATTTTTTTAACCAGTCCTTTTTTTTTTACAGTTTATTTATTACTTCAATTTATATCTCCATCACAATCCCCTCCCTCCACCCCTCCCAGGTCCACACTCTTGCCCTCTCACCCTCTCCTCCTTCTCCCACCTATCCTACTCCTCCAGTAGAGTGCCCTACCTATCAGCCCCCTTCAGTTCAGTACCCATATGAGGGCTAAGAGCTTCCTCTTGCACTGGGGGCCTACATGGAAGCACCACTAGGGCAAAGTGTCCCACTAACAGGTAACAAAGTCCATGTTCCTGTTCCTTTCAGTCTGTTGGTTTTAGTATAGTTATCCTGTACTATATTGCTAAAATCCAGTTATAAGTGAATAGATACCATGTAGCTCACACAGGATGAGCTTTTCTAGTTCCATCCATTTGGCAGCAAATTAGATGATTTCCTTGTTTCTGATAGCTGAGTAGTAGTATTCCATTGTGTAAATGTACCACAGTTTTTTTTTTTTTTTAATCCAGTCTTCAGTTGAGGGACATCTGGGTTGTTTCCAGTCTCTAGCTATTACAAAGAAGGTTGCTATGAACACTGATGAGGAGATGTCTTTGTGGATTGATGAGGAATTGTTTGGATGTATACCCAGGAATGATATGGCTGGGTCTTGAGGTTTCCATTTTAACTTTTCGATTGGCCACAGTGCACTTCCAGCAGGCTATGATGTGGCTTAACAAAGCGTCCGGTCTTTAAGTGTGCTCTTCATTCTGCCTCAGGCATCTTTCATGGTCCTGTGGACCACAGATGACTCAACTAGCACTTTTTCTTTCCTTCATTAGTGGCTTATATATATTTTAATTGTCACACTTTTGGGGATGATATTCTTTAATTGGTCACTGTGTTCTTTGAAGTCAGCCTATGTCCGTCCCCTAGTTTTGATAGCTTACCTGGTTAGTACTTTGTTTATAGTAGATGCTTATAGTAGATGCTAGCTAAGAGCTCCTTTAAGTGTGTGTGTGTTTGTGTGTGTGTGTGTGTGTGTGTGTGTGTGTGTGTGTGTGT
>CAJQZJ010036418.1:0-29565 GCA_907164525.1 Lophiomys imhausi
CTCTAAGGTCAGTTTCTTGAACTTTAAAATGAAAATAATAATAGAAAATACCACACAGCCATATTGGGAAGATTACTTCTAACAAAGCTCCTATATTTTTCTCTTAAGACTTTGTATGAATTCGGGGGAAATTGACCATTTTAATCTCAATTTATAGACAGAGAATATGCTCAAAGATGATTTCTCTGAAGAAACCCTACACATAAAGTGCAGGTTCAGCATAATGTTCTGTATCATTAGATTTCATATAGAAATAATAATAACCAAATCAATAAAATCTATAAATTATTGTGGATTGTTATATCTAAAGGAGGAGCAAATCTTCATTATAAAAGTAAGCATGAGCTCCTTGTATTTTCCTGGAATTTAATTTGCATGCTGGCAGTAAGTTTGGGACATTCTTCTGAACTACACAGGTATGTATTTATTTATTAGAAATAATGTACAATGCAAAGTCATGCTGCTGCAGCACCGTGCATCATTTAACTTCAGAGCTAGACAAATCTGCTCATGAGTAACTAAGCATGTGTCAATCACTCTGTGTTCCTTTGTGATCACATTTTTCCTTTTATGCTTCAAATCTGTTGTTCACCTACTTTTTTGTTTTTCCTTTCGCTATACCCTTTCTTGATGAGACTGAGAACATTTTCTGCCCTTGTTTGTAAATATGAATACAAATGTCTTTATTGGGCCATTCACTGAAACACAGGCACATGATCAGTGGCCACAGACACACAAAAGAATGGTTTCCTTCTCCCACATTAATAGTGGCTATTAAATGTTTCCATTCTGAATCAAATATTTTGAATTCATGATATGATATCTCCCTTCTTATTTAACTTTTAAGTGTTAAGCATGTATTTTGAGTACTGATATATACAATGAAATGTGATCCCATCTCCTCTTCATTTTCTTCAGGCTAATTCCTTCAGATCTCCCTCAACAAGTCCCTCTCTCAATTTAATGTTTTGTTTTTTAATAAATGCTGAAGTATTATTAGTGATGCTGAATCCAGTGAATTCAGATGCTGAAGGCTTGTGTATCGTTTCAAGCTTCCCAAAGCCCTGATTAAGCTTCTGCTCTAGGGATATGGACTTGATCTTTGCCTTTACTTTAAAGTCAACAAATGCAAATATAGTGGATCAATCCATTATTACATACTACTTCATCAAAACACTTCATAATAAAATTATATTTACCTTCTTTTTCCATTCTTACCACTGTTACAGGAAAGTAGCTCATTCAGGGCTAAAGTTATCTTTAAATGATGAAGGTGGCCATGTTAGAAAAAAATCACACAATTATTTTATAAAATACTTGTTATTGTAATGTTTTTTGCTTATATTTCTTTTTGGTTTGGTAATATTTCATGCATATATTTCAACTTTATGTAATTAAATGTCCTTTTTCTTTTATGTTACTTTTTAATTTTAAGTTTACTATTTTTGAAAAGTTGTTAAATATTTTATTTTAATTTTACTTTGAATTTCATAGAGTTCCTTCAATTATTACTTTTGTGAAAAAAGAGTTTCCTAAACTGTGCAAGATGAACATGAAAATTAGTTCTGAAAACAATAGCTCAGTTACTCAATTATTATCTAAAGGTAGACACTTTATTGGGATATAATTTCATTTTTATTTTAGTATTTTATTTTATAAATACTATAATATGTCCGTAGTATCCACCTTCCCACCTTCCCTGATATTGATACCAGACTGTTTCTTTTATCTACTTTTTGATCTTCTCATTTAGGCAATAACTAGAGATCAATTTTTGTAATTCCTTTTAATTTGTTGTGTGTGTGTGTGTGTGTGTGTGTGTGTGTGTGTGTGTGTGTATGTGTGTGTGTGTGTGTGTGTGTGTGTGTGTGTGTGTGTGTGTACACAATGCCATAGAAGCTAAAAAGCAGTGTTGCTTTCCCTGTAGCAGTTAAAAGACATCTGACCTTGATGTTAGGAACTGAATTCTAATCCTCTGTAAGACCATTACATGATATAAATGCAAAGTCATTTCTCTGTCCCCATAACTAGAGAGAAATGGAAGCAGTGAGAAATTTTAAGACGGCAGAAGAATACGACATGTTCTATGATTTGCCAAACTATGGTTGTTTGGGAAAAAAGAAAAGAAAATGCGTTTCATGGTATTTTTGTTGTTTTAAAACAGTTATTTCTATTAAACTATGAGTTATCATTAAAATTGAACAAAAATCATTGATTTTGGTTTGAGATAGATGCAAGATAATATTTTAACTTTGGACTTTAGTGACCAGACAAAACAGTTCTGTCTCCCCTCCCCCAAATTTTTTTAATCATACATATATTTAACACTTTATTTAAATAAAACAAAAATTCATATATGAGTACCAACTGACCTAAAACAAGTCTTACCTATCAAAAGTAAAGTTTTAGAATTATCCAAAAGGTATTTACGTATTTTTATGGACTTTCAGACAGCACCAACATTTCCCCCCCAAACTCTCTCAATTCCTCTCATCTCTGTCATTTCCCTACCATTTTCCTGGCTCATGTTTACACACACACACACACACACACACACACACACACACACACACCAAACAATTAAAAATATGATCAAATGGATAGTAACTAAGTAGAAATTAATATAGTAGAAAGAATCTGCTTGAATAACAAAGCAGTACAGGACTTTCTTGTACAATTCCTCTCAGTTCTAATCCTTTGCATATCATTTGTTTAGTGTCTTGCTAAGGAATAGTGATTTTTTTATGTTTATTTATTACTTCAAGTTACATGTCCATCACAGTGCCCTCTTTCCACCTCTCCTGGTCCCACCTTCCCACTCTATCCTCCTTCGCCCACTTATTCTACTCATCCGGAGTGGGGTGTCCTTACATATCAATCCCCATGCCCAGTTCAGCAGTCGTATGAGGGCTAAGAGCTTCCTCTTGCACTGGGGGCAAAGTGTTCCACTAACAGGTAGCAAAGTCTATGTTCCTGTTCCTTTTGGTGTGTTGGTTGTAGGATAGTTATCCTGTACTATATGGCTAAAATCCAGGTATAAGTGAATAGATGCCATGTGCATCTTTATGGGTGTGGGTTAGCTCATTCAGGATGAACTTTTCTAGTTCCATCCAGTTGACTGTAAATTGCATGATTTCCTTGTTTCTGATAGCTGAGTAGTATTCCATTGTATAAATGAACCACAGTTTTTTATCCATTTGTCAGTTGAGGGACATCTGGGTTGTTACTAGTTTCTAGCTATTACAAATAAGGCTGCTATGAACGTAGATGAGGAGATGCCTTTGTGGCTTGAGGAAACATTTGGATGTATACCCAGAAGTGGTATGGCTGAGTCTTGAGGTAGAGCTATTCCAAGTTTTCTAAGATATTGCCAGACTGATTTCCATAGTGGTTGTACAACTTTGCACTCCCACCAGCAATGGAGGAGTGTTTTCCTTTCTCCACAACTTCGCCAGCATGTGCTGTCATTTGAGTTTTTGATCTTAGCCATTGTGGCAGGTGTGAGATGGAATCTCAGAGTCATCTTGAGTTGTATTTCTCTGATGATTAAGGATGTTGAACATTTCTTCTAGTGTCTCTCAGCCATGAGAGATACCTCCTTTGTGAATTCTCAGGTTAGCTTTGTTCCACATTTTTTGATTGGATTATTTGGTTTCTTGTCAATCAAGAATTTTAATGACTATTTCCACAGTTGGAAATTAGTCCTGAGTGAGATTTTTAAAGAAACAGTTAGAGGGCTGGAGAGGTGGCTCAGCCATTAAAGGCTAGGCTCACAATCAAAAATATAAGAAACAGTTAGATACAGATGCATGAGCTCTGGTATGAATTTATCAGTTAGGGCTGGGATCTCTTGCTGACTGTTGATCATTGTGTCCAATTGTGGCTTTCTGTGATGATCTCCATTTTCTATAAAGAGAAGCATCTTTCACAAAGAATGATGGCTGTGGGTACAAGAATAAGACATAGAATGTGTTAAGGACCAGCCTTGTCACACAAAACAGGGTCTTAGGATGGGATGCAGTGCTGGCAATCTTACAGGTCTGGCCTGCTGCAGGGGCTGTTGGCCCTGATTGCAAGGGCTGATGACTCTTACAGGTAGCTAGCTTTGGGAGAGAGAGAGAGAGAGAGAGAGAGAGAGAGAGAGAGAGAGAGAGAGACCTATACCTTTTCTCCTCTGTAGCTCAGAACAAGTCTTTTGTTTTGCTGCTGACTACCAGAGTTAAAATGACCAACTTTTTTTATTTGGTTGGAGCTGCAGGCAAAGGAGGTGGTAAAACAACCTATGTTTTGTAAATTACTGCAAGTGGTTGGCCTATCAGCCAGCCTGTCACCCACTGAGTGTTCATTGGACTAAATTATATTTTGACCACTTTATCTCAGAAGTTGATGGTGGATCTCCCAGGTTTTTACCTGATCAATGGGTTATATGAAAATAATAAGAAAGGGATGAGAACAGAGGGACTCTCTTAAACACACTCATGCCAAAAAGAAGAAATGGACTAAGCTAGGATGCAACAACAATTTTAATGTGGTGACTATTCCTTTTATACCCTGAGCAAGGGGTCTCTACATCAAAGAAAGAATTATCTCATGGTTAAAAGGCACTTATCACAAGGATTGATAAAACCATTGCAGTAGGAGGGCACTTAACAATCACACATTTTAGTACTCAATTAAATTTTTGTTTTCTCTAAACAAGTTAAGTTTATGATGTATATGTATAAGTATATTACATCAAACATGACAAGATATAAGGAATTATAACAAAACAGTTTGTGTATTTTGTCATTAAAATTTGTACTAAATTTAGGCATTTCTTGGTAGCCTCATTATCTCTTGAGTTCATGGGAGTATAGGGTCCCTAATTGGTTTTACAGCACACCTGGAGTTTGGTCTTATCATCTCTAAAGTGAAAGCTTATCTGAGGTCATAAATCTGTCTCAGGCCTGTTCCCTAATGAGATACACAATGTTTGGGACGAGGATTTACTGCATACAGCTGCAAGTTTTCTATCAACTATCTAACTTTAACTTCTAAAATTGTTTCCAGTGAGTCAGGCAATTTGTAAAACTCTTATCAGGAATAATAAAATCACCTTTCTAGGACTCTGTGTGAAGTCTGGCCATACAAGAAGAGTGGCAATTAGCAATGAGGGAGTCTTCACTCCATGTCAGTATAACAGATGAAAGGAAAAGAAGCAACTCTTCTTGCTAAAGAGGGGTGCATCGTTAACGTAGACTTTGAAAAATACCAGATAGCTTTATAGGAAGCTTACATGTTTATAGAACCCCTTTCTCAAAGAGCTTCTGACAATGCTTGAACACTGTATGTTAAAGGCCTAAGAATAGCAGATGGACATGAAGGAAGAAGCCTCAAGAGCATTTGGCTCCTGACAAGAATGTAGTCAGAATAATGAAAATATCATTGGCATGCTAACCTGAGAGGGAAAAAAATCTCACAGGCTTCTATCACTAGACAAAGAACTACAGAGAACCAATGACTACTTCAAGAGGGAGATTTATACTTTCTCAGTGATGAGTATACTAATTGGTAATCCAATATAAAGCAGTCAGATCTGAAACTCCATGCACACAAGCAACATAGATGTCTCTGTAGGTTGTTATTTATATATTTTACATATCTATATATACATTCATGATAGTTGAAGATTGAGAAGCTACCAATTTAGAGAGTGTAGAGGGGGAGTTGGAAGGACTGGAGGAAAGAAATAGAGGACAGTGTGATGTAAGAACATTTTAACTTAAATGCATCTAAAAATAAATGGGAATAACAAAGTAGGTGATCAGGAGAGGCAGTGTCTTCAATTATTGTAAATATTCATTCTTAATCTTTTAAAAAAAAAAACACTTAAGACCTAATATTACATTCATAATTCACAAAATATTTTAACTATCTTCAGTACTCAAAAAATTTACCACCTATAATACCCAAGTTGGCTTCCAATATCTACAGAACCCAATGCCAAGCTCTCTCTCTTACTTTCCCTCTTTCCCTCCTTCCCTCCATCCCTCCCTCCCTCCCTCCCTGTAAGTCATAACAGAAATCAAGAATTATCTATTCTCTTGCCTAGATATGAATCTCAAAAAACAACTTCCAGTTGTCTTGTCTCCTATAATTATGAGATGGTCATGTATATGTCTCCATTTACATCTGACACTTAACACTGAGACGTGTTCCTCATCTTTGTGTACACATCTTCTATTCCAGCCATACACACAAGTATATATTCACAGATTTCATTCACTGTGTGCCACTTGAATGTCATATTCATCCTTTCTAACATTTGTCTTGGGCTGCTTCTTTGTCTCAGGGCACATATTACTTTCTCATCTTCCACACAGGTGTATGAAAACCTGTGTTTAGCTGTTTCCAGTATATACTTCCCATTATTAAGCTGTCATTTTGGAACAAGTTTATCTCAAAACCTATGGGAGAAAATGTCACAAAATAGAGCATTTTATTTCCTTGTCCCTTCATTAGATTAGAAATGTCAAGAAAGATTTAGATTGCGTTTATTTTTTATTAATATGAATGAGAGATCTTTTTGGAAAAGAGAAATGGGGAATATTAACTTTGAATGTTAATAAGTTTGTGTGTCTGCTTGTACAGGCTGTTGAAAACATTATATTTATATATAGGATTTCTTACACATCATTCCTAAACTATGTACCATGGGACAGACACTCTGGAGGGTATAAAATCACTGTAGTGATTATTTTGAAGAACATCACATAATAAAAATCATAACAGGTCAGAAATGAACTTATTTAAAATTAACCTAAAATCAAATGGTCAACCATCCCTGATTTCAAGTCTTACTACACAGCAATAGTAATAAAAGCAGCATGATATTGACGTAGAAACAGACAGTTTGATCAACGGAATCAAATTGAAACCCAGAAATAAACCCGCCACCTACAGACATCTGATTTTTGATAAAGTAGCCAAAACAATACAATAGGAAAAGGAAAGCAAAATCAACAAACGGTGCTGCTCTAACTGGATGTCAACATTAGAAGGATGCAAATATGCCCATATTTATCACCTTGCACAAAACGTACATATAAGTGGATCAAAGGCCTTAACATAAATTTGGACACACTAATTCTAATAGAAGAGAAACTGAAGGAAACCCTCAAACTCATTGGCACAAGTGACAACTTTCTGAACAGAACACCAATAGCTCAGGCTCTAAGACCAACAATCCATAAATGGAACCTCGTGAAACTGAAAAGCTTCTGTAAGGCAAAGGACTCTGTCCTTACAACATATCAGCAACCTACAGATTGGGAAAAGTTCATTTGACAGAAGGCTAATATCCAAAATATATAAAGAACTCAAGAAATTAATCACCAAGGAGCCAAATAATCCAATAAAAAAAATGGTGTACAGAGCTAAACTGAGAATTCACAAAAGAGGAATCTCTAATGGACGAGAGTCACTTGAAGAAATGCTCAACATACTTAGTCCTCAGGGAGATGCAACTCAAAATGACTCTGAGATTCCATCTCACACCTGTCCAAAAAGCTAAGATGAAAAACTCAAGTGATAGCACATGATGACGATGATGTGTAGAAAGAGGAACACTCCTCCATTGCTGTTGAGAGTCCAAACTTGTACGATCACTTTGGATTGAATCTGTTGATATCTCAGAAAACTGGGAACAGTTCTACCTCAACCCATCCATACCACTCCTGGGTACATATCCAAAAAAATTCTTCACCAAACCAGAAGGAGACTGGTCAACTCTGTTCAGAGTAACTTTATTTTAGTAGTTACAAACTGGAAATAATCCAGATGCCCTTCAACTGGACAATGGTTAAAAAAAACTGGTACTTTATCACAGTAGTACACTATACAGTATACTGAGTATACTACTCAGCTTCAAGAAACAAAGAAATCATAAAAGTTGTAACCAACTGGATGTAACTAGGAAAGTTCATCCTGAGTGAGCTAACCCAGACCCAGACAGATACACATGGCATATATTCACTTATAACTGGATTTTAGCCTTATACTACAGGAGAACTATCCTACAACCCACAGACCCAATGCAATAGGAACCTAGCATAACTATCCTATGAGAAATTCCATGCAGCACCGGAACAAAACAGATGCTGAGAGACACAGCCAAACATTAAGTGGAGCTCTGGAAGTCTTATATAAGAGAGGGAGGAGGAATATAGAGACCAGGAGGGGTCAAGATCAACACAACACAACAACTAACTGATCTAGGCTCCTAGAGGCTTACAAAGACTGAAACACTAACCAGAAAAAGAATAAAAAAACATATCCCTATACAAATATAGATGATAGGCAACTTGTTCATCATACAGGTCCTTTAGCAAATGGGGGAGGAGCCTCAGTCATGCCCTTTGTTTCCTGTTAGTGGAACACTTTACCTTAGCTGAGCTGCCATGCCAAGGCCCAGAGCAAGAAGAAGCTCTTAACCCTCATGTGACTTATGAACTGAGGAGAAGGATAGATGGGAGAAGGAGTAGAAGGGGGGACAGTGAGTGGGACAGGGAGGGAGGAGGGAGGGCACTGTGATGGAGATGTAACTTGAATTAATAAATAAATGTTAAAATACCTCTTTGGCCAGCGCTCATTTTAGTCAGTGTAAAATACAGACATGGTTTCAGTTATATGCATGACCAAAGCTTCTGTTCAATTACAAGCTCTTTTCCATAGGGGAGACATAAATCCTCAGGATGGGAAAGATGCCATGAATAGGAAAATGCAACTAAAAATGACTCTGAGATCCCATCTTACACCAGTCAGAATGGCTAAGATAAAAATCTCAACAGACAGCACATGCTGGTAAGGTTGTAGAGAAAAAGGAACACTCTTCCATTGGTAGTGGGCACACAAACTTATACAACCACCATGGAAATCAGTCTGGTGATGTCTTAGAAAATTAGTAATAGTTCTTCCTCAAGACACAGCCATATCACTCCTGGGCTTATAGCCAAAAGATTATCCACCAAACCACCTGGACATCACTTCAACAATGTTCATAGAAGCTTTATGCATAATTGTCAGAAACTGGAAATGATGTAAATGCCCTTCAACTGAAGACTACATAAAAACAAAAACAAAAAACCTGTAGTACATTTACACAACTGAATACTACTCAGCTACCAGAAACAAGAAAATCACGAAATTTGCAACCAAATGCATAGATCCAGAAAAGCTCATCCTAAGTATGCTAACTCAGAACCAGAAAGACACACATGGTTATGTACTCTCTTATAAGTGGATATTAACCATATAGCACAGGACAAACATCCTGCTATTGACAGAACCAAACAAACAGGAACCTTACATAACTCTTTTATGAAAAACCCAACCCAGCAGCGAGTCAGGGACCCTGTTGCTTGTTAGTGGAACACTTTACCCTAGCTGGGATGGCATGTGTTCGCTCTCATGTGATTGATGGACTATGAGAGTTTGATATGTGAGGGCTCCCCTCATCTGAGGAGAAGGAGAAGGCAGTGATGGGGAAGAGGGAGTGTGGAATCTGGAAGGGAAGAGGGAGGGGACAATGATGTAACTTGAAAAATATTAATTAAAAAAACACCATGGTTACCAAGGGATGAGTATAGTTACTATTTCCAACACAAAATTCTCAGAAAGAGAGGGCACTAGAGCCTTGTTTATGACATTCTTCATTCTATGAACAATTTAGGAATAATGATCTCTTTTTAAAAATTTTTTAAAATTTATTTATTTATTACTTCAGGTTACATCTCCATCATAGTGTTCTCTTTCCACCCTTCCCAGTCCCTCCATCCCACCCTCTACCCCCTAACCCTTCCATCCCACTCCTCTGGAGTGGAGTGACCCTATATAACAGTCCCCTGCCCCAGTTCAGCAGTCATATGAGGGCTAAGACCTCCTCATACACTGGAGGCCTACAAGGCAGTACCACCAGGGAAAAGTGTCTCAATGACAGGGAGAGAAAACAAACAAACAAACAAACAAAAATGTCTATGTCCATATTCCCTTTGGTGTGTTGGTTGTAGTATAGATAACCTGTACTATATGGCTAAAATCCAACTATAAGTGAATAGATGCCATGTGCATCCTTCTGAGTCTGGGTTAGCTCACTCAAAATGAGCTTCTCTATTTCCATCCATTTGGCTGAAAATTGCATAATTTCATTGTTTCTGATATGTGAGTAGTATTCCATTGTGTAGATGTACCACAGTTTTTAAATCCATTTTTTGGTTGAGGGACATCTGAGCTGTTTCCAGTTTCTAGCTATTAGAAATAAGGCTGCTATGAACATAGATGAGGAAACTTCATTGTGATTCGGTGATGAGTCATTTGGATGTATACCCAGAAGTGGTATGGCCATTGTGACAGGTGTGAATTGGAATCTTAGAGTCGTCTTGAGTTGCATTTCTCTGATGGTTAAGGATGCTGATCATTTCTTCAAGTGTCTCTCAGCCTTTAGGAGTTCCTCCTTTGTGAATTCTCTGTTTAGCTCTTTTCCCTATTTTTTGATTGGATTATTTGGTTTCTTGGCATTTAATTTCTTGAGTTCTTCGTAAATTTGGGATATTAGCCTTCTGTCAGATGTGGGGTTGGTGAAGATTTTTTTCCCAATCTGTAGGCATCTGTTTTGTTTGAATGAGCTAATACTAATACTCTTCAAACTCTTTCACAAAATAAAATTAGAAAGAACACTGCCAAACTCATTCTATGAGGCCATGGTCAGCCTGATTCCTAAACCACACAAAGACTCAACAAAGTAAGAGAACTGCAGACCAATCTACCTCATGAACACAGATGCAAAAATACTTAATACTAGCAAACCGAATCTAAGAACACATCAAAAGTATCATACACCATGATCAAGTAGGCTTCATCCCAGGAATGCAGGGTAGGTTCAACATACAAAAATCCATCAATATAATTCAAGAAAGAAGAAAGAAAAAAACACATGATAATCCCGCTAGATGTGGAAAAAACATTTGACAAAATCCAACACCCTTAATGCTAAAAGTTGTGGAGAGAACGGGCATTCAAGGACCATACCTAGAAATAATAAAGGCAATATACAGGAAGCCAGTAGCCAGCATCAATTTAAATGGAGAGAAACTTAAAGCATTTCCTCTAAACTCAGGGACAAGACAAGAATGTCCACTTTCGCCATACCTCTTCAATATAGTACTTGAAGTTCTTGCTAGAGCAATAAGACAACTAAAGGAGATCAAGGGGATACAAATTGGAAATGAAGAAGTCAAATTATCCCTATTTGCAAATGATATGATAGTATACATAAGTGACCCCAAAAATTGCACGAGAGAACTCTTACAGCTGATAAACACCTTCAGCAATGTGGCTGGATAAAAAATTAATATTAAAAAAATCAGAAGCCCTTGTTTATGCAATAAATAAGTGGCCTGATAAAGAAATTATGGAAACAACGCCCTTTATAATATCCACAAACAATACAAAATACCTGGGGGTAACTGTAACCAAGCAAGTGAAAAACCTGTATGATGAAAATTTCAAGTCATTGAAAAAAGAAATTGAGGAAGTCATCAGAAGATGGAAAGATCTCCCATGCTCATGGATATGTAGGATCGACATAATAAACATGGCCATCCTGCCAAAAGTAATATACAGATTCAATGCAATTCCTATCAAAATACCACCACAATTCTTTATAGACCTGGAAAAACCAATTCTCAACTTCATATGGAGTAACAAAAAAATCCCAGAATAGCTAAATCAATCATGTACAATTAACAAATAACGTCTGCATTATCACTATCCCAGATTTATAAGCTGTACTACAGAGCAATAGTAATAAAAACAACATGGTACTGGTATAGAAACAGACCAGTGTAATAGAATTGAAGACCCAGAAATGAACCCACATACCTATGGTCACCTAATTTTTGACAAAGAAGCCAAAACTGCACAATGGAAAAAGGCAGCATCTTCAACAAATGGTGCTGGTCCAAGTGGATGTCCACATGTTAAAGAATGAAATTAGACCCATACTTATCACCTTGTACAAAACTTAAGTCCAAGTGGATCAAAGACCTTAACAAAAGGAATGATGATCTCTTACTACATGGTGAAAGTCTCTGTCTTCAACCAAATTCAAAGTGTAGATAATGTTGCATTTTCCTGTCTGCGCTTGCTCATAATGTTGGCTTCCACATATCTGTACTGTCCCCATTACCTTCCCCGGTAGGTCTGAGTTAGAAGATGACTAACTGAATTTGCAGCATAAAAGCCTGTCTGTGGAAAGTGGAGAGTAATTATGGATATGCCTGCACTACTCTTTGATGCTCATCATATTTGATGTTTCTTTTTTAGTATTAATTTATTTGTTCAAGTTACATCTGACAAGATCACTGAGTAGGCAGTTTTTATATGAAGAGAAAAAGAGCAACATCATACACTTAAAAACTGGTATTAATAAAATAAATATTCTAGAAATAATTTTTGAAATCATTCGTATTTATGTACTCCATATTTCAAAAAGCTAAAATGCATATAATATCAGTGGAAATTTCTGAGAGAAACCTGGAAAAACTATGAAGAATTATGGGAGTATGCCATCACTCAGTATCAATTAAGTGAAATACATATTGAATAACCATGTGTACAACAAGTTGAATTTTGAGCTTACAACAAGACATTATGTGAGGTCAACATAACTTGACAGTAAAATCTTAAACTGTAGGACAGTTTTCTACATGTATTGGGAATTTACCCCCATCTTTCATTGGCCTCCTTTCCCAGTGAAACTTTTTCCCAAAAACCTCCTAATACTTTCATTCTCTCCTTTTGTGTGGACTTTGGTAATCAATGATTCAGGATAAGTCTCTTTGCATTTAGTGTGCTTGCCTGTAAAATATAATAATGAATAATCCTTATAGAATAGTGAAGATAAAAGGGTTCTTTGGGATGCTAACAGCTTTCGTGTTTGTTATAAAGTGCTCAAGCATTTTAAAATGTGTATACTGAAGTTTAGGTTTATTAATTTTGATCATAATGGCACTATACATGGGACGACATGAGTGAACTATCAGTCAGCAGATATATTTCTTTGACTTTTTTAGCAATTAACTTTAAATAAAATCCAAATTAGCATAAGTAATTAGCAGTAGAGTCATATGGCAAGAAAATACAACGTAAGCTAAGAATTAAAGCATGCAAGATATCTGTTGAGGAAGCTTATGGGAGATAGTTTGGTGGGTAGAAATACTTACTATGTGATCATAATTACCAAAGTTCGATTCCCCAGTAGGTGGTTTATTACACATGACTGATTGGGTATATTTATAAATCCAGCAATATGATGCAGAGACAAATGGACTCTAAAAAGTTGATGGCCATTCAGGCAAACCCAAAGTGCTAATTTATGGTTCAGTAAGAAATCCTGAATCAAGGTAACATGCCAGAGAGTAATTAATAAAGGTATCCTATATTCTTGCTCTGGTCTCTACATGTGAACATGCACCTGAACACTGAAATATATACAGTACACACTACACATACATGAATACTCACACATATATACAAAGAAAGTTTAAAAACATTATTTCATGAATACAAATTCAATGAAGGAAAGGTGAACTTTCCCCAGGTTGGTTGTGCATACAATGCAACTTAATAAAGTTTTCTTACTTGTAATTTTAGAAAAGTCATTTTTGCACCATAAAAACACTTCAATATATAACACATTGAGCCAAGATTTTTATTGGCAATACCCATTTGACAGTGCAAAGTGCTCAGGCCCTGTGCAATATGGGTGTGCAATGCCAGATACTCATCAAACTCATCAGTTTGATTTTGAAGAATCTGACCATTTTCCTCTAAAATTTTTTATTGCTGCCAATCTTTTCACTACCCCTTGTACATTTCCATGCCCCCCCCCCCCATCTGGTATCTATAAGGTTGTGACAAAGTTTTAAAAAGCTATGTTTGATCCAAAGAAGGGAAAAGCTGCATGTGTGATTTAATGTGGACACAAGGTAGGTCATAGGTGGCATGTTGAGGCTGGGAACTAGAACACTGAAGCTCCAGATGTTTTCACTGGCTGTTCTACTGAGATGACTACAAGATCCACAAGAAAATAAACAAGATAAGTTTGATGCAGGAGAAAGAAATTGAAGAAAGACAGACAGGGCCTATTCTGGGAGATTTCTATTTTCTCCACCCCCCCTTTTTTCAGTTTTGACTGCAAATTAATCTTGCTGCAAGTGAAAAGGTCATAATAGTATCAGTTGTGGATGAAAAGACAAACTGTTCATTTTGTTGGACATAATTCACCACAAAGATGAATTGAAGGATTAAATAAGAAAGAAGTCTGTGCACACATAAATGATATTAGAGGGAAATCTCACTAGAAGTTTTTTTGGCCTGCAGGTCTTCTAAGATGATACAATACTGCATCTCTAACAGATTAACAACACAATCCAACCCAACTCCATGAACATTGCCTTTGTGTATAGCTCTAATTCATTAAGAAGCTTTACATTGTTAGCTTTCCTTTGACCAAGCATATTGATCAGCTATATGATCACATGTAATGAAATTGGGGCATTTTGTTGCAAGGACATGAGTTGTTATATTTATATAAGGGACATTCTTATAATACCTGAAAAATAGAAAGATTTTTTTATGTTTCACATAATTTTATGATACTTGAAACAAAAAATACAGATAGCATTTTAGGTATGTATGTAAAGACATATTTTACTCTAGTTATAACATCTTAGAATATATTGAAAATTATATTTTTCAGGATGATAATTCAAGCATGGCAGCTATGAGGCATATATATATATATCAGCACCTATAAAATGCCAATATGGATAAATATATTAAGAAACCTTTTCCATCTACAGAATTTTATGCCTAATCACAAAGTGAAAGTAAATCCATTTCTTCAACTTACACTAAAATAGAATTGATATCCAAAGTTTGAAAAAAATCACGAAAAAACAGGTACAAAATTAGAATCAATATCTTTTCTATCTTTACATCCAGAAATCACTATGACTTTGGAATATATCTAAAGTCAGAACAGATTCTAAAATGTCTATTGTTAAGATGTTTCAATAATGGGACAACTATGTTACATTGCGTTCTCTGAGGTTTGTTCCTGTATTTGAAGGGAAGCATTCAGGCAACATCACTTATATTGAACCACATGCAATGAGTTGCATTCAAGAGTGAGTTACCTGCTTTTCCTTATTAAACAATAAATCTGCCTTCATGTCCAGATTTTTGTTAGAATGATTTTGTTGTAAGAGAGATACATCTACAAAATATATTTTTTAAAGATTTACTTATTATGTATACAGTGTTCTGTCTGCATATATGTCTGCAGGCCAGAAGAGGGCACCAGATCTCATTATAGATGGTTATGCGCCACCATGTGGTTGCTGGGAATTGAACTCAGGGCCTCTATAGAAGAGCAGTCACTGTTCTTAAACTCTGAGCCATCTCTCCAGCCTGTCTACAAAATATTTTTAAAAATAAGGTGGGAGTATGTTATATAAAGCAACAATGAACAAACCTAGAAATCAGAAAACACAAAAAGTCAGAAATTAACATATCAGGACTGAGATTATGGCATTTGCAGAAACAAAGATGGAGGTTTGATGCATATGTTACTTGATCCTCAGCTCTGTGTATCTCTTCTGCTTTCCTATTCTTTGCAATAAAGCAATGTTTTATGCTGTTCACAAGATCCTCACATGTCTGTTCTAGTTTTACCTGACTTCATTGCCTCAAGAAATGTCTCACACTTAGTTGTGTGTTCCAAATTTCTCAGGTTAAATTCTAGAGGGAGGAAGCTTTCCTCAGGTGTTCTATTGGATTGTGTTTCATTTTGTGTAGTAGGAAATGGCAAGACAACAGCCTGTAAACAGGAGACATACAAGGTATCCTAGATGGGAGTGGGTGTATAGATTTCATTTCACTTTCGAATTGCTGGAAGCTTTGAACACTGGTCTCAGGGAGTAATCAGATCAAGTCAGGAGAATATTGCTGGTCCAGCATGTGTGAGAAAGCACCATATTTAAGAAGGATCATTCAATTTCAGAAGCTAGGAGCATTCTCCAACAACTATCACATCATCTTGTGCAGTAAAGCTCTTCTCATAAGCCAAGTATTTTTCATTGATCTATTGAACATTTATTAAGAAATTAGTATAAGCATAAGCAATCAAAAGCATGAATAATAACAAATATTTTCTATGAAATGAACATATTCCATACATTTTCACAGAGTCGAAACCTCATAATATATCATCTAATTTGATATTTATTTAGGAATCAAGAAATGAATTATTTAAAATGATAGTTATCTTCCTGAAGGATCTATATATAGAATAATGAAATATTTAAGAGCTAGAGTATAATAAACTAGATATTATACATATGTAATTCTTCTTAACATATGTTTAATGTTAAAATGAAAAGAAACAATTTTAACATGTTGACATTTAAGATTATCATATTTAGTATATTTTTCTCTATGAGGAAAGAATGAATATGTATATAGTCTGATCAAATACAAATTTCACTTTTTATATTTCAAGGGTCAGAATATATGGAGGAAATTAGCACTATACACTGTTTCTCATAATGTATATGCTACCATATCATTCTGCCATTAGAATGTGGAATGTGAAGGTAATGAACTCACATAATTATTTCTCCTTAGTGATATGTACCTAACTACATAATCTCAGGTGCACTCTGAACAAACTATGGTGTCATTAAAACAAATGGATTAAAACTACAAAAATATGTCTTCATTATTTCAACATAGTTCCTGAAAGTTACTGCTAACAAATCGCTGACATCATCTTGAGACTAAAAGTCACAATTTTATCTGAATTATCCCTTTACAATCATGTATAATTCTTGCCCTTGGTCTGTTGCTGCCATTTAAACAATTCTCTTTCATAGGTTCCCACTGCACCCACTATGGGAAAAGTAATTGTCGTAGACTTAGAGTTTACTTGAGTCCCCTTTATAATGTTAGGGAGAGATTACATCATAAAAGGAATAAACGATTGGTCTGAAATCTTCCTATTATCTGCATGATCAACATTTCCTTCTGTAAGCCAGCCAAGAAATCCTATTCATGACATCTTCTAAACATTGCTAACATACTAATACATTTTCTTCCCAATACAGAACTTCAAGATTCTGCTAAGTCACACTTTTGCATCATACACAATTACTAGTAAGTTTTTCAGAAACAGAAATGGAGTCTACATCTCAACATAATTCCCTGTTGGCAAAATATAAGAGAAATGAAGCCATTCTCTTAGATATAAAATAAATATTACCATGTTTCAGGTAGAAATTGAATTCCATAATACATAGACATATTTCCCTTAGAATTTTGCAAGGGATGTTGTAAATTTTTGAAACAGTAATTCTACAGGTAGCAAAAATAGATTAAAGAGAGCATTCATTTGGAGTTTTCTCACCCCTGGCTTATTTGAAAAAAGGAATGACATTAGCAGTATTTGCAGAAGGCTACTTACCAAACTGTTATTGTATCTGCTTTACAAGACACAGAAAGAAGATGTATACACATACATGTGTATATTTATGACACAGATGCATATACACACACTCACATATCTTTTGAATTTTCTTATGCATTGACAGGATACACATTGTCAAAATTCCTATCATGATCACAGATGAGCAAGCCAAGTACCTTAACATTACCTCACTAAGTGGTCTTCTAATATTCTCACCAACCAATAAATAGAATTCCTACTGGAAACTACTGTTGAAATGCTTTTTAAAACAAAGAAAATTTATAGAAAACAGTGTCATAATTAAATAAATGTGTGACTGAAATGATGTTATTGTTGAAGTATTCATAATAAAAAAAACTGTACACATCCAATTTGGGGCATTTTTTTGAAATGTTCAACATGAGGGTAGAGCATAGGATAGATGTACCATAATAGCAAGGGCACATCCGGAAATCACCTTGAAACATCAACAATGATAAATGAGGTTTCTGATCTGATTTTTACAAAAACCTGATGTTTCTTATCTTGTACACAGTGTACAGGAGTCCTCACTCTCACAGCCTTCCCTACAACACCACAAGCTTGTTCAGTTGCACGTGTTTCACTTGTTCTTGAGTGTATACTTGAGTTCCTTGAAGAAATCAGTTTTCTCCCTCCAGTTCCAACACGCAATCAAACAAGTTAAACCAAGGCTTAAAGAGAAATAGACACGTGTACCTCTCTGTAAACAAATTAAATAACAAGAACTCTGAGGCCTCCTGTTTAAAATCAGCCATGCTTCTGACCTAAAACCTTACCTTTTCCTTTCTCCTCTTACACTTTTTTTAACGTTTGTTCATTAATTCAAGTCCATTCACATCACAGCTCCTTCTCTCCATCCCTCCCAGTCCGATCCTCCGGCCGTCTATCCCCTCCGCCACCTATCCTACTCCTTTGGTGTGGGGTGCCCCCACATAACAGCCCCTCTCAGTTCATCAGTCACACGAGGTCTAAGAGTTTCGTCTTGTACTGGGGGACTACATGGCAGTTTCACTAGGGTGAAATGTCCACTAACATGTCACAAAGTCCATGTTCTTGTTCCTTTGTGTCTGTTTTTTATAGGATAGTCATCCTGTCCTATCTGGCTAAAATCCAGTTATAAGTGAATGATACATGTCAAGTGCATCCTTCTGGGTCTGAGTTAGCTCATTCAGGATGACCTTTTCTAATTCCATCCATTTGGTTACAAATTGTATGATTTCCTTGTTTGTGATAGCTCATTAGTATTCCATTGTGTAAAGGTACCACAGTTATTTTTTATCCATTCTTCAATTGAAGGACATCTGGATTGTATCCATTTTCTAGCTCTTACAAGTAAAGCTCCTATGACCATAGTTCAGAAGATGTCCTTGTGGTTTGTGAGGAATCTCTTGTATATATGCCCAGGAGTGGTATGGCTGGGTCTTGAGGTAGACCTATTTTACGTTTTCTAAGATATCGCCAGATTGATTTCTATAGTGGTTGCAGAAGTTTCCACTCCCACCAGCAATGAAGTAGTGTTCCCCTTTCTGCACAACCTTGCGAGCATGTGCTATGATTTGAGTTTTTGATCTTAGCCATTCTTTTTTTTTTCATTTTTTTAATAATTTATTTTTTATTTCTTCAAGTTACATCTCAATCACAATCCCCTCCCTACTCACCCCTCCAGTCCCACCCTTCCACCCTCCTCCCCCTCAACCCCCCCATCCTCTTCTCTTTTTTTTTTTTTTAGATTAAGGTATTTCTTTTTTCCCCCCAACAGCTCTCCCTTTCAGTCCAAAAACTGGTTCTTTTTCTTATAACTATAAATACAATACAAAACAACAGAAATAAATAGGCCACAATTATAAGAGTTATATGGCTTAGCATACATTCCCAATGTCCAGTCCATATGTATTTGGCACCTGACTTTAACATTCTACTATCTAACCATCTCCATGAGTTTAAAGTCTTAGCCATTCTTACAGGTGTCAGTTGGAATCTCAGAGTTACCTTAAGTTGCATTTGTCTGATGATTAAGGATGTTGAGCATTTCATCAAGTATCTCTCAGTTATTAGAGACCCCTCTTTTGTGAATTCTCGGTTTAGGACTGTACCCGATATTTTGAATGGATTATTTGGTTTCTTGATGTTTAATTTGTTGCATTCGTTGTAAATTTTGGATATTAGCCCTCTGTTGGTTATGGGATTAGTCAAGATCTTTTCCCAATCTGTAGGCTGTGTTTTGTTCTAATGACAATGTCCTTTGCCTTACAGAATATTTTCAGTTTTATAAGGTCCCATTTATTAATTGTTGGTTTTTGAGCCTGAGCTATTGGTGTTCTCTTCAGGAAGTTGTCACCTATGCCAATGAGTTTGAGGCCTTTCCCAAATTTCTCTTCTATTAAATTTAGTATGTCTGGCTTTATGTTAAAGTCTTTGATCCACTTGGACTTAAGTTTTGTGCAAGGTGATAAATATGGGTCTATTTGCATTCTTCTACATGTTGACAACCAGTTTACCAATCCCATTTGTTGAAAATGCTTTCTATTATCCATGTATAGTTTGGCTTCTTGTCAAAAATTAAATGACCATAGGTGGATGGTTTTATTTCTGGGCCTTTGATTCTATTCAAAACAGACACACTATATTAACATATATAATACATGTGGTATGCATGTATGTGAAAATCTAATGTAGTCAATTCCATTTGAGATGCCATTAAAATTGAATTACAAATTTGAATGCCAACAAAGTTGCATATTTTCTGTGATAAGATGACAACCCAGAGTCTATGAAAAATATGAGAAGTTACTGAAGTTTTTAAATTTTCTTCTCGCTTTCTGAGCTAGTGTGTGAAAACATCCAGGGAGTTCTGTAACCTAACACAATTAGCTTTCAGGAAATTCTCTTTTATGTTTGAATCATCTAGAATTAGTTTTTGTTCCTTTCAACTGAAAACCTTGACAAGTGTACCAGATGAGGTGCAGGTTAGATCTGTAACTTGATTTTTCATTTTGGGAATGAAATTTAACTTGGGTAGAGAATGATGTTCTCTATCTATTTAAAAATTGTTTTTTGTTATGAGATCTATTTATAAGTGAGTAGTAATGTAAAGAGAAAGGGAGTTTAAATTGCTTCCTGCAGTAGGATATGAAGCAGTAAAAGATTGCTAAGGAGAGAAAACAAGAAAATAGAAAGGGAAACTCTGAAGAAAAGCTGATGTCACTGGATGGAATGACAAGAATACATACATACAAACACATAAATACATGTGTGTATGTGTGTGTTCATATGTATTCACATATATGTATACACAAACACACACACACACACACACACACACACACACACACACACACATATATATATATATATATTCTGGTTTTAAACTTTAAATGTGATAAAAGAGACTTATTGTATAACAAGAAAAAATGTTTACAAACTGATCCATCAGGTCTTCTTTTCAACATACTGAGATAGAAACTCTCCTATGGAGTATTCCAAATTGAACATCTCCAATGTAGATTGTATTACTTCTTGGGTTTAAAGTTATTTTTAATGTGATTGATTTAGCCACACTTGAACACAAGAAGAAAATTTAAATTGTTTCAATGCTTAGAACAGCCTAAAATAATTGGTGTAGCTTTGTAGAGTATATGAATCCTGGGAACAACAAGAAAGGTGAAGACCAAAACAGATGGGAAAAGGTTCATATCTAGTGAAAGTTTGCTTGGAGGAAATTGCTAAATTTTGTTTAAGTGTGATTCACTGATGGACATTAAAATTGCATAACATTAGTGGTTTATGGAATATATGCCCATAGCAGATATGGCAGTCTGAAATTTGTTTCACGTTTGGAAAGAGTGGAGAAGTTACTACTTGTAGGCCAGTTATCTCTTCCCATGTGTTGATTTTATAGTCTTCTCTGTTTATATTAGGATATGTAAAGTTGCCAATGAAACAAAAACTTTCTAGCCTAGATGTTACAGAAAAACTACCCAAGGCTACTTCTATAACCTGAATGTGTGTGTGCTCAAAATTAGTTTATTTTAATTCCATCATGCACATTAGACCACACTACTAGGAGATGATTAGATCATAGGATTTCCACCATTATAAAGGAGTCCTACACAAATCCTTTTCTAACATCTACAGATCTTGGGATCAAGAATGATTCATGAACCAAGATATTCTTTACAGTTACTGAAGCTTCTAGTTTTCTGAACACTTCTAACATTCAAACACCTGAGGAACCAACTACTTTGTATTGGTGTCATATCATATAATGTATAGATACAAAACATAATAACAAATTTGAGCAATGAACATTTTTTTACTCCTCAGTCATGGATGGTTCTACAATGAAACTCTTCTAGTTTTTCTCAAATTATTTTGAAATATTTAGTTAATTGTCTGGACTCCCATTCTCTTGATGTATATGCAGGATTACATCTACTCTTCTGTTATTTATAAGATTATCAGTCTCTGGCTTTTGTTCTAACAGCTCCAATGGTTAAAGTATGGATATATAAACCCTGTACCACATATATTGTGTAGAGATAAAAACTTTTTTAAAAATAATCTATAATGCAAGGATTTATTATCAATTTGGTACCTCTTATGTGACTTATTCATTGTATTATGAAGCATGCATGTAAATATCTCAGATAACATGAGAAACAAAGTCTTTTTCCGCAGAGAGATAGTAAATAAAAGAAGCTAGAAATTTTGAAGGTGTGGTATTTATAAATTTATTTTGACATACTTGTTCTAGTATCCTTTGTGTTGATATTATAAGACACTCTGAACAAAAACATCTTTGGACAGGACATGCTTACTTTGACTTAGAGTTCCAGATTACTATCCATCACTGAAATATGTCACAGCTGGAAATCCAATACAATCACTAAACATGGAGGAACAGAACTTTCTGGCTTGCTCTTAGGCTCATATTTATCTTTTTTTTAAGTAGTTTATGGTTATCTGACCAAGAAATGGTGCTGCCAACAGTGGACTCAGACTTCCTCTCAATAAACAATCAGGACAGCTTTCTGCAGACATGCTCACAGCCATTCTGATCTGGACAACACCTTGATTGAGACTCCATGTTCAGATTACTCTAGGCACTGTCAAATTGAGAGCTAATGCTAACCAGGCAGCACTTAGAGTACAGTGCATTATATCTTGGTTTAGAGTTGTGTTTGTATTATAAGTTGTCCACATAATACCTAGAAGTTCATCCTTGATCACGTCTGGATAATTTTTAATGTTATCTTGTATTGAAGAAATGCAGAAGATACTCAAATGGTGCCCAGAAAATGGAAAACTGAAATGCAGTCTATATTCTTTGGCATGTTACCTTTGTTGTTTCCAAAAATGTGAAGTTGCTGAATCTAGTTCTCTATTATGTATGAAACACTGGAACTCCAGTCTAACTTCTTCAAGACCATAATATAAAAAGCCACCATTCATTATCATTCAACATTCACTTAATAAAGAGATGAAAAGACCCAAAGAGGCCAAAGAGATCTGTGCCAAGTACAAAACATGAATATGAGCAAATAATAACAAAACCTGAGCCCACAATGATTGGGGGACACAAACTCATTTTTTCCTTTGAGTTAAATAAATTTGTTCTTACAACCTCCTTAGAAGGTTTTATTTCTGTATTTATTTATTTGTTTGCTTATTTATTTATTTGCTTTCTGCTACCTCAATCTGCTTCTAGAATTCCATTGCCAAAATAATACGTGAGCATAGAGGGCCTATATTTTGAAATTTCAACCGAAGGACAAGCAGAGGTAGCATGCTCAGGGACTGGCCAAATTATCCAGTTCTTTCTTAGAAGAGTATTTAGAAAATACAGGCCATGTTCTTTCAAGAAAGAACAAAAGACAAATTAGCATTGTACTGTTTTATCTAGGACCACATGCATTATTTACAAAACTGTCTTCTTTGATTGATTAGGTAAAAGATTCACAAGAAGAAAATGGTTTAACAAGCATCTATGTTTTGGGAGTTATTCCCAGAGGAAATAACACTGGCATAAGTTTCCTGACTCTGCAGTACAAGGAGAAAAAAATGGTAATTTGAATATATAATGCTAACCAGTTTGCCAAATCCAATATCCTTTACCACAGACACTTTCTACAAGCTGGCAAAAACAGTATGATACAAGGATAAGAGAACATAAAATGGGGAAAATGTAGAAGGGATCATATCCTAAAAAGAGCACAAAGGACGTGTTAAAAAACGTGGCATAGCTACTAAATATTGATTGTGATTGTGCTGACAAGTACATGGAATAAAGCAGATATAAAATGGGTTGCTTTAGAATCTTGATTTTTTTGTTACTGTTAATTCTGTCATGAGAAAGTGATTGTGAGTATAGTTCATAGAGAGAAGAGCAGGGGAAGAATCAAACATCTTACAATTAAAGTCTTTGTGCAAGAATTAACTATTAAAGGAAAAAAGATGCATTAAGTAACTTCTGAAATCTTTTATGTGTTTAAGTAACTATTTCACATATGGTTTCCAAACAACTCTGTGTACCATCCTGGTGGTTGCACTTGCTTGTTTTACCAATACATTAATGAGCAGTTAGCTCAATGCCTTAAGGATTAAAGACAACAGGAGAACACAGTATGATAATGGCTTCCATGTCACAGCAGACCTTCTTCATATCTCTATCTATGCCAACACCCTTGCTTCAGATACAGAATGAACATTACATACAGTTTTCCCTGTATGTTCTTTATATGTATAGTAGAATGTTAAAGTCAGTTACCAAATACATATGGACTGGACATTGGGAATGTGTGCTCTGCCTTATAATTTTCACAATTGTGGCCTAATTAAAAAAATAAAATAATCTTCAGGTTAATTACAAATTTAATATTAAATGCTAGTTGAAAATAAAAGTCCATATCCACTATTCAGAATGGATTATACACATGAATGAAATTAATCAAGGATAAATCTAATTAAAATAAAACTGGAAAATATAATTCTTTATAAATAGTGTATATGAGAACCAATATTAAAGCTTCCTAATTTTGTTAACATTGGTGTAACCTTATTTCTATCTAAGGAATCTTCCCTGTGACTTATTTATCATACTGTAAAAATATTTGCAATAAAATGTTATTTGTCATCCATAAAAAATTTAGATAATATTGGTTTTTCTGAAAAAAAATTAGTCTCAGAAAAACAAATATTGAAAAAAAAAGAAACAAAAGCACATAATTTTAAAATTTACTTTGTTAATTAAGGACCATTGTGAGCCTTTCACTAACAAACAATTCCTGAAACAGAAATATGAAAAACACCTTCCAGGTGAATAAATATTTAGAGTTAGAAGATAAGAGTCTATTGTGAAAACGGGACAATATAAAAAGTCAAAGTCTTTCAGTTATTTTGAGGCTATTTAGAAACACATTCACTTTTTTTTTTTTTGTTTATTTTGCATCCCAATCACCATTCCCCTTCCTCCTCCCACCTGCGTTCCCCATACTCTACCCTCCTCCCAACCAGGTACCAACCCACTCTGGGTTATCAAATCGCATCAGGATTAATTGCCTCCTCTCCCACTGAGACAAGACAAGGCAGTGTGCTAGGAAAATGTGATCTAGAGGGAGGTAACCTTGTCCAAGTCAGACAGTCCCTCTTCCAATTGTTAGGGGATCCACTTGAGTAACAAGCAGCCCCTCCGCTTCGTATGTAAACATGTTTTCATGATTGTGGTAGTCTCCAGGATCACTCTTAACTGACCCTTGATGACTATTTACTTCTCAAACTCATTTACTTTTTTTCCTTTCTAAAAAGTACATTAATCACAGCTGCACAAAAGTGGTCTAACAAATGACTCTAATTTTATTCCTTCTAAGATTTATTTAATATATATTGAATCAACATGATCAAAGTGATTGAAAACTTGCCTAATTTCTGTGTATGGTCCCTTTAGGGGACATGATTTTTTTTATAAGAACATTTTTTATGTATCTAATAATAGACTGTCTAATTATCAATTAATGGCAAATACAGTTGGATCAATAAACTCACCATTCATGTAATATATATCTTTAGCCCATTGGAATTACTTCCTTTGCATCAAAGTCTCCAGAGTTTGATACAATCAACACTAGTTTAATGATTTTTTATTAAAGATGATTTTTACTCAAATTTTCAAAATGAAATAGAATCATATTTTATAAAGATAATTTTAGTATTATTATTAAATTATGTGTTTACTATTTTGATTTGAAAAAAGACATGACAGATTATATTCATTTATCTTTATAATCATAATAATAAATTATTCTAGTGATTCAAAGGATCAAAATCTTAAAATTATGTCTGAATATTTCTTTAGGATAATATATCACAGTTTTTTAGATTAATGTTCATTTTCATTTCAAGTGTAATACTATTGAATTATGGTTAATCAAAATGAAATTTGTAATTAATAAAAATTTAGTTCATTTACAATTTTGCCTATATTACAAAATTTTTAAAGGATTCAAACTGACATGTATTGCTGTATCCTATATCATCTTGGTGTTAAGAAAAAAGCAATGTGTCTTGAGAATGAATATACAGTAAGATTTTCAGTTGCAAGAGCGTAAATGAACGAGGAGTCGAGTTATCATTAACAGAAAGGAGGCTAAGTATGACGGCAGCAGGACCAGCAAGGTCTCCGTCCTTAGTCCGTAGCCAGGGAGCTAGCTCTACTCAGCAACAGGACAACACAAGCTTTCACCAAGTCACAATCTATCAACATAATTTCAAAGACTTAAGGCCCTGAGAACATCAGAGATCCAATATAAACTTTCACATCTCACACTGATGGTTTTGTTTATTTGTTGTTGTCTGGGAAGCTACAAGGAGAATCATTCAGGCTTATTCAGGGACAATCATAAAGGCTATAGTTCACATTAGATACAATAATGCCAAAAGGCATCCCCACACACACCACTCTACCCATGAATACCATATAAAACCTCATGAATAGCAAACACCAAATTAATTTAACCTTGTAATGCTATAAATCTAGTTTTCCCAGTTTTCCAAATTCTGAGAAATAGTATATTCTTGTTAAGAATAAACTTGAAGTTATCACTCTTAAGCAATTCTTTAAAAAAGTGTAATCTCATTTTGAATGAAGCATTTACATGTTATACAGCATATGTGGGGAATTCTGCAGTTAGAAAATAACTACAGAGACCTGATGGACTATTCCCGATAATATTTTGGAAATCATTTGAAAGTGTCCATGTGTGATTATTTGTGTTTACCCACACATATGTTAATACAAACATGAGAGCACATGTACTGTGGGAATTACAAAATATCTGAGACAGGGATAAATGGCAACAAAAGTATTAACAATTTACAAGACATTTATAAAGCTATTTGACTGGTGGAAAATAGAGGGAAGAATTAAGTAAAAATAGAAGAGGGATGGGAACATCCAGAAGCTTCTTTATATGGGGTAATATATGAACTCTTTAAACAAGGAATAAAGAACATAGAGTTTAAAAATAGGGAATGCAAAAGGCAATATTACAGACGAAACCACTGACAACCATGCCTCTAATGTGCACTGTAAAGGTACAGAACTGCCTCTGTCATCATGCTGGGAGGCTGTTAGCCATAAGTCAGCATGCATAAGAGAAAGCGGGAGGGGGGGCGGGGATCAGAATGCTGAAGGTTGTAGGGCTTAGATAGTGGCAAGGACACAGCTGTTCTTAGAAAAATGAATTCTTAATTAGTAATAATCCTCATATAAAATAATAACAAAACACAATAGAAAAACAAATATTTAGAATTCATTCCATTTGTGTTATAAGACATGACACAACAGTAAGGTTATATGCACTTTGAAAATGTCTAGTCTTTTCAAAGAAATAATCAAACCGATATAAGACAGAATGTTTCTGTGTATAGAACAGGACTTGACAATCTTTATTTGTGAATATTCAGAGAGTTAAAAATATACTTTTGATTGGATCTGTCTATATATCCCTGGATGCTCTGGAAGTTGCTATGTAGATCACGCTGATTTCAAACTTGGTGTAATCTCCCTGCCTCTTCCTACAAAGTTCTAGGAGTAGATGACAGTTATGCATCAGCATGCCTGGCCAGACTCTAAACTCTTAAAGCTTTTGCAAGCCATACATTTTCTGACACATTTGTGCAATCCTGAAACTATCACTACAGTACAGAGGATATTTAAATGAATTCTAAACATGTAGGGAATTACTGTGCTTCAATAAAATCTTATTCACCAAAGCAAATGGAAGAGTAGGTTTTCCTTATCCTAGCCTAAATCATAAATCAGTGAAGGAGTGTTCTAGCTTTTTGGGGGGTGGGTATTTTAAACTCATGTTTTAAGAGTTACTATGAAAAATTTAGTGATTTTCATGGAATGCTTGAATGTGAGAATGAGTGGATATTTGTTTCTTCTGCCTCCTTTTGAACTCTTTTCCTTTTGTGTGTTTGTTTTGTCAAGTTCCAATGTGTTACTTTTGTTTTATCTTATTTTATTACTATCCCTTAGAAGCTTTTTTTTTATAATGAGAGAGAGAGGATGGATCCGGATGTTAGGGCAGTTTGGGAAGAACTGGGACTATAAGGAGGGAAAACAATAAACAGAATATAATATGTGAGAAAAAAATAGTTTTCAAAAAAAGGAAGAAAATATATGAAACTTGTGTTCTTTTCTCAGGAGAACAGAGGAATGTATACCTGCTCAGATAAATAGTAATTATTTTAGGTGTGCTGGATTCTTCAAGTTGAACTATCCAGTTTTGAACTTCTGTGCCTCACCTCTCTTTCTAAAATATCTTTAGTCCTCTAACTTTAAAATGAAGATACACAATATACAAAGGTATAAGGGCATATTCAATAATATGTCCTTTTTTCTTGATCTTTCCTATACTATGTCTATGTCCCATTTTTTTCTCAAGTCTGTTCACTCCTACATAGGAGAGAAAGAAGGATACAGAAAATAAAAAGAAAGAAGTCCCTGGGTCTAACCTCCAAAACCCATTTAACAAGACCATTTAACAGATTGTAGACTTTTCCCCTAAATAACAAAATTTTCTGTTATCCATCAAATAACCAAAAAAGGGGGGGGGAACACCCTCCCCACCTTCTGGGCATGGGATGTCGCTCTCTTAAAATGACTTCCTGCTGGCATTGTATATTAATGCAAAATTAAGATTGTATTGGACTACATCGGTATTGATCTTTGTATATTGATACAAAATTAAGATTATATTTGGCCACAATAGTATTGATCCTTGTATACTGATGCAAAATTAAGATTGTATTGGGCTACATAGGTATTGACCTTTGTATATTGATACAAAATTAAGAGTATTTTTGGCCACATTGATATCGATCTTTGTATATTGATACAAAATTAAGGGTAAAGCTTCTTAAAGGTATTGTACATAGTAATGCTTAAAAATGAAATGTGAAGCTTTGGCCTCTTGATACCAACCGTCTTAAATTGTTTAGGATAATTAAGAAATGCAAACTCATAGTCATACAAGCATGTAATTTTGTTAGCTACTATGACAGTCTATCACAGATATTCTCTAAGCTACTCAGAAATCAAATTGTTAAGAGACAAGCAACACTTGCTTATCTAAATACAAGAGATAGATAGGGCATCTTCAAAAACCACAAGAGATCTGCAGAATACGACATTCAAAGATGTTTTCTTAAATTAAGATTTTTTTGATACTAAGACTTGTCAGCTCCTGACAGCACCCCCTATTCTACTCCAAGTAGAAGGTGAGCATCGAAGAATCTCCAGTGGGAGATGGTTGAATTAGTGGCAAGCCTATCTCTTGACAAGAAAAACCCCTTGCTTCAAATGTAGACAGACTGCTGTCCAAAAAGGACAAAACTTGGAAGCAGGTAAGTCGACAGCCTAGCTCTGCCAAGACAGGGTAGGTAAGTCCTTCAAAATTCCTGCTCTACAATCAATGTCT
>CAJQZJ010036419.1:0-20953 GCA_907164525.1 Lophiomys imhausi
CTCTAAGGTCAGTTTCTTGAACTTTAAAATGAAAATAATAATAGAAAATACCACACAGCCATATTGGGAAGATTACTTCTAACAAAGCTCCTATATTTTTCTCTTAAGACTTTGTATGAATTCGGGGGAAATTGACCATTTTAATCTCAATTTATAGACAGAGAATATGCTCAAAGATGATTTCTCTGAAGAAACCCTACACATAAAGTGCAGGTTCAGCATAATGTTCTGTATCATTAGATTTCATATAGAAATAATAATAACCAAATCAATAAAATCTATAAATTATTGTAGATTGTTATATCTAAAGGAGGAGCAAATCTTCATTATAAAAGTAAGCATGAGCTCCTTGTATTTTCCTGGAATTTAATTTGCATGCTGGCAGTAAGTTTGGGACATTCTTCTGAACTACACAGGTATGTATTTATTTATTAGAAATAATGTACAATGCAAAGTCATGCTGCTGCAGCACCGTGCATCATTTAACTTCAGAGCTAGACAAATCTGCTCATGAGTAACTAAGCATGTGTCAATCACTCTGTGTTCCTTTGTGATCACATTTTTCCTTTTATGCTTCAAATCTGTTGTTCACCTACTTTTTTGTTTTTCCTTTCGCTATACCCTTTCTTGATGAGACTGAGAACATTTTCTGCCCTTGTTTGTAAATATGAATACAAATGTCTTTATTGGGCCATTCACTGAAACACAGGCACATGATCAGTGGCCACAGACACACAAAAGAATGGTTTCCTTCTCCCACATTAATAGTAGCTATTAAATGTTTCCATTCTGAATCAAATATTTTGAATTCATGATATGATATCTCCCTTCTTATTTAACTTTTAAGTGTTAAGCATGTATTTTGAGTACTGATATATACAATGAAATGTGATCCCATCTCCTCTTCATTTTCTTCAGGCTAATTCCTTCAGATCTCCCTCAACAAGTCCCTCTCTCAATTTAATGTTTTGTTTTTTAATAAATGCTGAAGTATTATTAGTGATGCTGAATCCAGTGAATTCAGATGCTGAAGGCTTGTGTATCATTTCAAGCTTCCCAAAGCCCTGATTAAGCTTCTGCTCTAGGGATATGGACTTGATCTTTACCTTTACTTTAAAGTCAACAAATGCAAATATAGTGGATCAATCCATTATTACATACTACTTCATCAAAACACTTCATAATAAAATTATATTTACCTTCTTTTTCCATTCTTACCACTGTTACAGGAAAGTAGCTCATTCAGGGCTAAAGTTATCTTTAAATGATGAAGGTGGCCATGTTAGAAAAAAATCACACAATTATTTTATAAAATACTTGTTATTGTAATGTTTTTTGCTTATATTTCTTATTGGTTTGGTAATATTTCATGCATATATTTCAACTTTATGTAATTAAATGTCCTTTTTCTTTTATGTTACTTTTTAATTTTAAGTTTACTATTTTTGAAAAGTTGTTAAATATTTTATTTTAATTTTACTTTGAATTTCATAGAGTTCCTTCAATTATTACTTTTGTGAAAAAAGAGTTTCCTAAACTGTGCAAGATGAACATGAAAATTAGTTCTGAAAACAATAGCTCAGTTACTCAATTATTATCTAAAGGTAGACACTTTATTGGGATATAATTTCATTTTTATTTTAGTATTTTATTTTATAGATACTATAATATGTCCGTAGTATCCACCTTCCCACCTTCCCTGATATTGATACCAGACTGTTTCTTTTATCTACTTTTTGATCTTCTCATTTAGGCAATAACTAGAGATCAATTTTTGTAATTCCTTTTAATTTGTTGTGTGTGTGTGTGTGTGTGTGTGTGTGTGTGTGTGTGTGTGTATGTGTGTGTGTGTGTGTGTGTGTGTGTGTGTGTGTGTGTGTGTACACAATGCCATAGAAGCTAAAAAGCAGTGTTGCTTTCCCTGTAGCAGTTAAAAGACATCTGACCTTGATGTTAGGAACTGAATTCTAATCCTCTGTAAGACCATTACATGATATAAATGCAAAGTCATTTCTCTGTCCCCATAACTAGAGAGAAATGGAAGCAGTGAGAAATTTTAAGACGGCAGAAGAATACGACATGTTCTATGATTTGCCAAACTATGGTTGTTTGGGAAAAAAGAAAAGAAAATGCGTTTCATGGTATTTTTGTTGTTTTAAAACAGTTATTTCTATTAAACTATGAGTTATCATTAAAATTGAACAAAAATCATTGATTTTGGTTTGAGATAGATGCAAGATAATATTTTAACTTTGGACTTTAGTGACCAGACAAAACAGTTCTGTCTCCCCTCCCCCAAATTTTTTTAATCATACATATATTTAACACTTTATTTAAATAAAACAAAAATTCATATATGAGTACCAACTGACCTAAAACAAGTCTTACCTATCAAAAGTAAAGTTTTAGAATTATCCAAAAGGTATTTACGTATTTTTATGGACTTTCAGACAGCACCAACATTTCCCCCACAAACTCTCTCAATTCCTCTCATCTCTGTCATTTCCCTTCCATTTTCCTGGCTCATGTTTACACACACACACACACACACACACACACACACACACACCAAACAATTAAAAATATGATCAAATGGATAGTAACTAAGTAGAAATTAATATAGTAGAAAGAATCTGCTTGAATAACAAAGCAGTACAGGACTTTCTTGTACAATTCCTCTCAGTTCTAATCCTTTGCATATCATTTGTTTAGTGTCTTGCTAAGGAATAGTGATTTTTTTATGTTTATTTATTACTTCAAGTTACATGTCCATCACAGTGCCCTCTTTCCACCTCTCCTGGTCCCACCTTCCCACTCTATCCTCCTTCGCCCACTTATTCTACTCATCCGGAGTGGGGTGTCCTTACATATCAATCCCCATGCCCAGTTCAGCAGTCGTATGAGGGCTAAGAGCTTCCTCTTGCACTGGGGACAAAGTGTTCCACTAACAGGTAGCAAAGTCTATGTTCCTGTTCCTTTTGGTGTGTTGGTTGTAGGATAGTTATCCTGTACTATATGGCTAAAATCCAGGTATAAGTGAATAGATGCCATGTGCATCTTTATGGGTGTGGGTTAGCTCATTCAGGATGAACTTTTCTAGTTCCATCCAGTTGACTGTAAATTGCATGATTTCCTTGTTTCTGATAGCTGAGTAGTATTCCATTGTATAAATGAACCACAGTTTTTTATCCATTTGTCAGTTGAGGGACATCTGGGTTGTTTCTAGTTTCTAGCTATTACAAATAAGGCTGCTATGAACGTAGATGAGGAGATGCCTTTGTGGCTTGAGGAAACATTTGGATGTATACCCAGAAGTGGTATGGCTGAGTCTTGAGGTAGAGCTATTCCAAGTTTTCTAAGATATTGCCAGACTGATTTCCATAGTGGTTGTACAACTTTGCACTCCCACCAGCAATGGAGGAGTGTTTTCCTTTCTCCACAACTTCGCCAGCATGTGCTGCCATTTGAGTTTTTGATCTTAGCCATTGTGGCAGGTGTGAGATGGAATCTCAGAGTCATCTTGAGTTGTATTTCTCTGATGATTAAGGATGTTGAACATTTCTTCTAGTGTCTCTCAGCCATGAGAGATACCTCCTTTGTGAATTCTCAGGTTAGCTTTGTTCCACATTTTTTGATTGGATTATTTGGTTTCTTGTCAATCAAGAATTTTAATGACTATTTCCACAGTTGGAAATTAGTCCTGAGTGAGATTTTTAAAGAAACAGTTAGAGGGCTGGAGAGGTGGCTCAGCCATTAAAGGCTAGGCTCACAATCAAAAATATAAGAAACAGTTAGATACAGATGCATGAGCTCTGGTATGAATTTATCAGTTAGGGCTGGGATCTCTTGCTGACTGTTGATCATTGTGTCCAATTGTGGCTTTCTGTGATGATCTCCATTTTCTATAAAGAGAAGCATCTTTCAGAAAGAATGATGGCTGTGGGTACAAGAATAAGACATAGAATGTGTTAAGGACCAGCCTTGTCACACAAAACAGGGTCTTAGGATGGGATGCATTGCTGGCAATCTTACAGGTCTGGCCTGCTGCAGGGGCTGTTGGCCCTGATTGCAAGGGCTGATGACTCTTACAGGTAGCTAGCTTTGGGAGAGAGAGAGAGAGAGAGAGAGAGAGAGAGAGAGAGAGAGAGAGAGACCTATACCTTTTCTCCTCTGTAGCTCAGAACAAGTCTTTTGTTTTGCTGCTGACTACCAGAGTTAAAATGACCAACGTTTTTTATTTGGTTGGAGCTGCAGGCAAAGGAGGTGGTAAAACAACCTATGTTTTGTAAATTACTGCAAGTGGTTGGCCTATCAGCCAGCCTGTCACCCACTGAGTGTTCATTGGACTAAATTATATTTTGACCACTTTATCTCAGAAGTTGATGGTGGATCACCCAGGTTTTTACCTGATCAATGGGTTATATGAAAATAATAAGAAAGGGATGAGAACAGAGGGACTCTCTTAAACACACTCACGCCAAAAAGAAGAAATGGACTAAGCTAGGATGCAACAACAATTTTAATGTGGTGACTATTCCTTTTATACCCTGAGCAAGGGGTCTCTACATCAAAGAAAGAATTATCTCATGGTTAAAAGGCACTTATCACAAGGATTGATAAAACCATTGCAGTAGGAGGGCACTTAACAATCACACATTTTAGTACTCAATTAAATTTTTGTTTTCTCTAAACAAGTTAAGTTTATGATGTATATGTATAAGTATATTACATCAAACATGACAAGATATAAGGAATTATAACAAAACAGTTTGTGTATTTTGTCATTAAAATTTGTACTAAATTTAGGCATTTCTTGGTAGCCTCATTATCTCTTGAGTTCATGGGAGTATAGAGTCCCTAATTGGTTTTACAGCACACCTGGAGTTTGGTCTTATCATCTCTAAAGTGAAAGCTTATCTGAGGTCATAAATCTGTCTCAGGCCTGTTCCCTAATGAGATACACAATGTTTGGGACGAGGATTTACTGCATACAGCTGCAAGTTTTCTATCAACTATCTAACTTTAACTTCTAAAATTGTTTCCAGTGAGTCAGGCAATTTGTAAAACTCTTATCAGGAATAATAAAATCACCTTTCTAGGACTCTGTGTGAAGTCTGGCCATACAAGAAGAGTGGCAATTAGCAATGAGGGAGTCTTCACTCCATGTCAGTATAACAGATGAAAGGAAAAGAAGCAACTCTTCTTGCTAAAGAGGGATGCATCGTTTACGTAGACTTTGAAAAATACCAGATAGCTTTATAGGAAGCTTACATGTTTATAGAACCCCTTTCTCAAAGAGCTTCTGACAATGCTTGAACACTGTATGTTAAAGGCCTAAGAATAGCAGATGGACATGAAGGAAGAAGCCTCAAGAGCATTTGGCTCCTGACAAGAATGTAGTCAGAATAATGAAAATATCATTGGCATGCTAACCTGAGAGGGAAAAAAATCTCGCAGGCTTCTATCACTAGACAAAGAACTACAGAGAACCAATGACTACTTCAAGAGGGAGATTTATACTTTCTCAGTGATGAGTATACTAATTGGTAATCCAATATAAAGCAGTCAGATCTGAAACTCCATGCACACAAGCAACATAGATGTCTCTGTAGGTTGTTATTTATATATTTTACATATCTATATATACATTCATGATAGTTGAAGATTGAGAAGCTACCAATTTAGAGAGTGTAGAGAGGGAGTTGGAAGGACTGGAGGAAAGAAATAGAGGACAGTGTGATGTAAGAACATTTTAACTTAAATGCATCTAAAAATAAATGGGAATAACAAAGTAGGTGATCAGGAGAGGCAGTGTCTTCAATTATTGTAAATATTCATTCTTAATCTTTTTAAAAAAAAAACACTTAAGACCTAATATTACATTCATAATTCACAAAATATTTTAACTATCTTCAGTACTCAAAAAATTTACCACCTATAATACCCAAGTTGGCTTCCAATATCTACAGAACCCAATGCCAAGCTCTCTCTCTTACTTTCCCTCTTTCCCTCCTTCCCTCCATCCCTCCCTCCCTCCCTCCCTGTAAGTCATAACAGAAATCAAGAATTATCTATTCTCTTGCCTAGATATGAATCTCAAAAAACAACTTCCAGTTGTCTTGTCTCCTATAATTATGAGATGGTCATGTATATGTCTCCATTTACATCTGACACTTAACACTGAGACGTGTTCCTCATCTTTGTGTACACATCTTCTATTCCAGCCATACACACAAGTATATATTCACAGATTTCATTCACTGTGTGCCACTTGAATGTCATATTCATCCTTTCTAACATTTGTCTTGGGCTGCTTCTTTGTCTCAGGGCACATATTACTTTCTCATCTTCCACACAGGTGTATGAAAACCTGTGTTTAGCTGTTTCCAGTATATACTTCCCATTATTATGCTGTCATTTTGGAACAAGTTTATCTCAAAACCTATGGGAGAAAATGTCACAAAATAGAGCATTTTATTTCCTTGTCCCTTCATTAGATTAGAAATGTCAAGAAAGATTTAGATTGCGTTTATTTTTTATTAATATGAATGAGAGATCTTTTTGGAAAAGAGAAATGGGGAATATTAATTTTGAATGTTAATAAGTTTGTGTGTCTGCTTGTACAGGCTGTTGAAAACATTATATTTATATATAGGATTTCTTACACATCATTCCTAAACTATGTACCATGGGACAGACACTCTGGAGGGTATAAAATCACTGTAGTGATTATTTTGAAGAACATCACATAATGAAAATCATAACAGGTCAGAAATGAACTTATTTAAAATTAACCTAAAATCAAATGGTCAACCATCCCTGATTTCAAGTCTTACTACACAGCAATAGTAATAAAAGCAGCATGATATTGACGTAGAAACAGACAGTTTGATCAACGGAATCAAATTGAAACCCAGAAATAAACCCGCCACCTACAGACATCTGATTTTTGATAAAGTAGCCAAAACAATACAATAGGAAAAGGAAAGCATCATCAACAAACGGTGCTGCTCTAACTGGATGTCAACATTAGAAGGATGCAAATATGCCCATATTTATCACCTTGCACAAAACGTACATATAAGTGGATCAAAGGCCTTAACATAAATTTGGACACACTAATTCTAATAGAAGAGAAACTGAAGGAAACCCTCAAACTCATTGGCACAAGTGACAACTTTCTGAACAGAACACCAATAGCTCAGGCTCTAAGACCAACAATCCATAAATGGAACCTCGTGAAACTGAAAAGCTTCTGTAAGGCAAAGGACTCTGTCCTTACAACATATCAGCAACCTACAGATTGGGAAAAGTTCATTTGACAGAAGGCTAATATCCAAAATATATAAAGAACTCAAGAAATTAATCACCAAGGAGCCAAATAATCCAATAAAAAAAATGGTGTACAGAGCTAAACTGAGAATTCACAAAAGAGGAATCTCTAATGGATGAGAGTCACTTGAAGAAATGCTCAACATACTTAGTCCTCAGGGAGATGCAACTCAAAATGACTCTGAGATTCCATCTCACACCTGTCCAAAAAGCTAAGATGAAAAACTCAAGTGATAGCACATGATGACGATGATGTGTAGAAAGAGGAACACTCCTCCATTGCTGTTGAGAGTCCAAACTTGTACGATCACTTTGGATTGAATCTGTTGATATCTCAGAAAACTGGGAACAGTTCTACCTCAACCCATCCATACCACTCCTGGGTACATATCCAAAAAAAATTCTTCACCAAACCAGAAGGAGACTGGTCAACTCTGTTCAGAGCAACTTTATTTTAGTAGTTAGAAACTGGAAATAATCCAGATGCCCTTCAACTGGACAATGGTTAAAAAAAACTGGTACTTTATCACAGTAGTACACTATACAGTATACTGAGTATACTACTCAGCTTCAAGAAACAAAGAAATCATAAAAGTTGTAACCAACTGGATGTAACTAGGAAAGTTCATCCTGAGTGAGCTAACCCAGACCCAGACAGATACACATGGCATATATTCACTTATAACTGGATTTTAGCCTTATACTACAGGATAACTATCCTACAACCCACAGACCCAATGCAATAGGAACCTAGCATAACTATCCTATGAGAAATTCCATGCAGCACCGGAACAAAACAGATGCTGAGAGACACAGCCAAACATTAAGTGGAGCTCTGGAAGTCTTATATAAGAGAGGGAGGAGGAATATAGAGACCAGGAGGGGTCAAGATCAACACAACACAACAACTAACTGATCTAGGCTCCTAGAGGCTTACAAAGACTGAAACACTAACCAGAAAAAGAATAAAAAAACATATCCCTATACAAATATAGATGATAGGCAACTTGTTCTTCATACAGGTCCTTTAGCAAATGGGGGAGGAGCCTCAGTCATGCCCTTTGTTTCCTGTTAGTGGAACACTTTACCTTAGCTGAGCTGCCATGCCAAGGCCCAGAGCAAGAAGAAGCTCTTAACCCTCATGTGACTTATGAACTGAGGAGAAGGATAGATGGGAGAAGGAGTAGAAGGGGGGACAGTGAGTGGGACAGGGAAGGAGGAGGGAGGGCACTGTGATGGAGATGTAACTTGAATTAATAAATAAATGTTAAAATACCTCTTTGGCCAGCGCTCATTTTAGTCAGTGTAAAATACAGACATGGTTTCAGTTATATGCATGACCAAAGCTTCTGTTCAATTACAAGCTCTTTTCCATAAGGGAGACATAAATCCTCAGGATGGGAAAGATGCCATGAATAGGAAAATGCAACTAAAAATGACTCTGAGATCCCATCTTACACCAGTCAGAATGGCTAAGATAAAAATCTCAACAGACAGCACATGCTGGTAAGGTTGTAGAGAAAAAGGAACACTCTTCCATTGGTAGTGGGCACACAAACTTATACAACCACCATGGAAATCAGTCTGGTGATGTCTTAGAAAATTAGTAATAGTTCTTCCTCAAGACACAGCCATATCACTCCTGGGCTTATAGCCAAAAGATTATCCACCAAACCACCTGGACATCATTTCAACAATGTTCATAGAAGCTTTATGCATAATTGTCAGAAACTGGAAATGATGTAAATGCCCTTCAACTGAAGACTACATAAAAACAAAAACAAAAAACCTGTAGTACATTTACACGACTGAATACTACTCAGCTACCAGAAACAAGAAAATCACGAAATTTGCAACCAAATGCATAGATCCAGAAAAGCTCATCCTAAGTATGCTAACTCAGAACCAGAAAGACACACATGGTTATGTACTCTCTTATAAGTGGATATTAACCATATAGCACAGGACAACCATCCTGCTATTGACAGAACCAAACAAACAGGAACCTTACATAACTCTTTTATGAAAAACCCAACCCAGCAGTGAGTCAGGGACCCTGTTGCTTGTTAGTGGAACACTTTACCCTAGCTGGGCTGGCATGTGTTCGCTCTCATGTGATTGATGGACTATGAGAGTTTGATATGTGAGGGCTCCTCTCATCTGAGGAGAAGGAGAAGGCAGTGATGGGGAAGAGGGAGTGTGGAATCTGGAAGGGAAGAGGGAGGGGACAATGATGTAACTTGAAAAATATTAATTAAAAAAAAACACCATGGTTACCAAGGGATGAGTATAGTTACTATTTCCAACACAAAATTCTCAGAAAGAGAGGGCACTAGAGGCTTGTTTATGACATTCTTCATTCTATGAACAATTTAGGAATAATGAACTCTTTTTAAAAATTTTTTAAAATTTATTTATTTATTACTTCAGGTTACATCTCCATCATAGTGTTCTCTTTCCACCCAACCCAGTCCCTCCATCCCACCCTCTACCCCCTAACCCTTCCATCCCACTCCTCTGGAGTGGAGTGACCCTACATAACAGTCCCCTGCCCCAGTTCAGCAGTCATATGAGGGCTAAGACCTCCTCATACACTGGAGGCCTACAAGGCAGTACCACCAGGGAAAAGTGTCTCAATGACAGGGAGAGAAAACAAACAAACAAACAAACAAAAATGTCTATGTCCATATTCCCTTTGGTGTGTTGGTTGTAGTATAGATAACCTGTACTATATGGCTAAAATCCAACTATAAGTGAATAGATGCCATGTGCATCCTTCTGAGTCTGGGTTAGCTCAATCAGAATGAGCTTCTCTATTTCCATCCATTTGGCTGCAAATTGCATAATTTCATTGTTTCTGATATGTGAGTAGTATTCCATTGTGTAGATGTACCACAGTTTTTAAATCCATTTTTTGGTTGAGGGACATCTGAGCTGTTTCCAGTTTCTAGCTATTAGAAATAAGGCTGCTATGAACATAGATGAGGAAACTTCATTGTGATTCGGTGATGAGTCATTTGGATGTATACCCAGAAGTGGTATGGCCATTGTGACAGGTGTGAATTGGAATCTTAGAGTCGTCTTGAGTTGCATTTCTCTGATGGTTAAGGATGCTGAGCATTTCTTCAAGTGTCTCTCAGCCTTTAGGAGTTCCTCCTTTGTGAATTCTCTGTTTAGCTCTTTTCCCTATTTTTTGATTGGATTATTTGGTTTCTTGGCATTTAATTTCTTGAGTTCTTCGTAAATTTGGGATATTAGCCTTCTGTCAGATGTGGGGTTGGTGAAGATTTTTTTCCCAATCTGTAGGCATCTGTTTTGTTTGAATGAGCTAATACTAATACTCTTCAAACTCTTTCACAAAATAAAATTAGAAAGAACACTGCCAAACTCATTCTATGAGGCCATGGTCAGCCTGATTCCTAAACCACACAAAGACTCAACAAAGAAAGAGAACTGCAGACCAATCTGCCTCATGAACACAGATGCAAAAATACTTAATACTAGCAAACCGAATCTAAGAACACATCAAAAGTATCATACACCATGATCAAGTAGGCTTCATCCCAGGAATGCAGGGTAGGTTCAACATACAAAAATCCATCAATATAATTCAAGAAAGAAGAAAGAAAAAAACACATGATAATCCCGCTAGATGTGGAAAAAACATTTGACAAAATCCAACACCCTTAATGCTAAAAGTTGTGGAGAGAACGGGCATTCAAGGACCATACCTAGAAATAATAAAGGCAATATACCGCAAGCCAGTAGCCAGCATCAATTTAAATGGAGAGAAACTTAAAGCATTTCCTCTAAACTCAGGGACAAGACAAGAATGTCCACTTTCGCTGTACCTCTTCAATATAGTACTTGAAGTTCTTGCTAGAGCAATAAGACAACTAAAGGAGATCAAGGGGATACAAATTGGAAATGAAGAAGTCAAATTATCCCTATTTGCAAATGATATGATAGTATACATAAGTGACCCCAAAAATTGCATGAGAGAACTCTTACAGCTGATAAACACCTTCAGCAATGTGGCTGAATACAAAATTAATATTAAAAAAATCAGAAGCCCTTGTTTATGCAATAAATAAGTGGCCTGATAAAGAAATTATGGAAACAACGCCCTTTATAATATCCACAAACAATACAAAATACCTGGGGGTAACTGTAACCAAGCAAGTGAAAGACCTGTATGATGAAAATTTCAAGTCATTGAAAAAAGAAATTGAGGAAGTCATCAGAAGATGGAAAGATCTCCCATGCTCATGGATATGTAGGATCGACATAATAAACATGGCCATCCTGCCAAAAGTAATATACAGATTCAATGCAATTCCTATCAAAATACCACCACAATTCTTTATAGACCTGGAAAAAACAATTCTCAACTTCATATGGAGTAACAAAAAAATCCCAGAATAGCTAAATCAATCATGTACAATTAACAAATAACATCTGGATTATCACTATCCCAGATTTATAAGCTGTACTACAGAGCAATAGTAATAAAAACAACATGGTACTGGTATAGAAACAGACCAGTGGAATAGAATTGAAGACCCAGAAATGAACCCACATACCTATGGTCACCTAATTTTTGACAAAGAAGCCAAAACTGCACAATGGAAAGAGGCATCATCTTCAACAAATGTTGCTGGTCCAAGTGGATGTCCACATGTTAAAGAATGAAATTAGACCCATACTTATCACCTTGTACAAAACTTAAGTCCAAGTGGATCAAAGACCTTAACAAAAGGAATGATGATCTCTTACTACATGGTGAAAGTCTCTGTCTTCAACCAAATTCAAAGTGTAGATAATGTTGCATTTTCCTGTCTGTGCTTGCTCATAATGTTGGCTTCCACATATCTGTACTGTCCCCATTACCTTCCCCGGTAGGTCTGAGTTAGAAGATGACTAACTGGATTTGCAGCATAAAAGCCTGTCTGTGGAAAGTGGAGAGTAATTATGGATATGCCTGCACTACTCTTTGATGCTCATCATATTTGATGTTTCTTTTTTAGTATTAATTTATTTGTTCAAGTTACATCTGACAAGATCACTGAGTAGGCAGTTTTTATATGAAGAGAAAAAGAGCAACATCATACACTTAAAAACTGGTATTAATAAAATAAATATTCTAGAAATAATTTTTGAAATCATTCGTATTTATGTACTCCATATTTCAAAAAGCTAAAATGCATATAATATCAGTGGAAATTTCTGAGAGAAACCTGGAAAAACTATGAAGAATTATGGGAGTATGCCATCACTCAGTATCAATTAAGTGAAATACATATTGAATAACCATGTGTACAACAAGTTGAATTTTGAGTTTACAACAAGACATTATGTGAGGTCAACATAACTTGACAGTAAAATCTTAAACTGTAGGACAGTTTTCTACATGTATTGGGAATTTACCCCCATCTTTCATTGGCCTCCTTTCCCAGTGAAACTTTTTCCCCAAAAACCTCCTAATACTTTCATTCTCTCCTTTTGTGTGGACTTTGGTAATCAATGATTCAGGATAAGTCTCTTTGCATTTAGTGTGCTTGCCTGTAAAATATAATAATGAATAATCCTTATAGAATAGTGAAGATAAAAGGGTTCTTTGGGATGCTAACAGCTTTCGTGTTTGTTATAAAGTGCTCAAGCAATTTAAAATGTGTATACTGAAGTTTAGGTTTATTAATTTTGATCATAATGGCACTATACATGGGACGACATGAGTGAACTATCAGTCAGCAGATATATTTCTTTGACTTTTTTAGCAATTAACTTTAAATAAAATCCAAATTAGCATAAGTAATTAGCAGTAGAGTCATATGGCAAGAAAATACAACGTAAGCTAAGAATTAAAGCATGCAAGATATCTGTTGAGGAAGCTTATGGGAGATAGTTTGGTGGGTAGAAATACTTACTATGTGATCATAATTACCAAAGTTCGATTCCCCAGTAGGTGGTTTATTACACATGACTGATTGGGTATATTTATAAATCCAGCAATGTGATGCAGAGACAAATGGACTCTAAAAAGTTGATGGCCATTCAGGCAAACCCAAAGTGCTAATTTATGGTTCAGTAAGAAATCCTGAATCAAGGTAACATGCCAGAGAGTAATTAATAAAGGTATCCTATATTCTTGCTCTGGTCTCTACATGTGAACATGCACCTGAACACTGAAATATATACAGTACACACTACACGTACATGAATACTCACACATATATACAAAGAAAGTTTAAAAACATTATTTCATGAATACAAATTCAATGAAGGAAAGGTGAACTTTCCCCAGGTTGGTTGTGCATACAATGCAACTTAATAAAGTTTTCTTACTTGTAATTTTAGAAAAGTCATTTTTGCACCATAAAAACACTTCAATATATAACACATTGAGCCAAGATTTTTATTGGCAATACCCATTTGACAGTGCAAAGTGCTCAGGCCCTGTGCAATATGGGTGTGCAATGCCAGATACTCATCAAACTCATCAGTTTGATTTTGAAGAATCTGACCATTTTCCTCTAAAATTTTTTATTGCTGCCAATCTTTTCACTACCCCTTGTACATTTCCATGCCCCCCCATCTGGTATCTATAAGGTTGTGACAAAGTTTTAAAAAGCTATGTTTGATCCAAAGAAGGGAAAAGCTGCATGTGTGATTTAATGTGGACACAAGGTAGGTCATAGGTGGCATGTTGAGGCTGGGAACTAGAACACTGAAGCTCCAGATGTTTGCACTGGCTGTTCTACTGAGATGACTACAAGATCCACAAGAAAATAAACAAGATAAGTTTGATGCAGGAGAAAGAAATTGAAGAAAGACAGACAGGGCCTATTCTGGGAGATTTCTATTTTCTCCACCCCCCCTTTTTTCAGTTTTGACTGCAAATTAATCTTGCTGCAAGTGAAAAGGTCATAATAGTATCAGTTGTGGATGAAAAGACAAACTGTTCATTTTGTTGGACATAATTCACCACAAAGATGAATTGAAGGATTAAATAAGAAAGAAGTCTGTGCACACATAAATGATATTAGAGGGAAATCTCACTAGAAGTTTTTTTGGCCTGCAGGTCTTCTAAGATGCTGCAATACTGCATCTCTAACAGATTAACAACACAATCCAACCCAACTCCATGAACATTGCCTTTGTGTATAGCTCTAATTCATTAAGAATTTTTACATTGTTAGCTTTCCTTTGACCAAGCATATTGATCAGCTATATGATCACATGTAATGAAATTGGGGCATTTTGTTGCAAGGACATGAGTTGTTATGTTTATATAAGGGACATTCTTATAATACCTGAAAAATAGAAAGATTTTTTTTTGTGTTTCACATAATTTTATGATACTTGAAACAAAAAATACAGATAGCATTTTAGGTATGTATGTAAAGACATATTTTACTCTAGTTATAACATCTTAGAATATATTGAAAATTATATTTTTCAGGATGATAATTCAAGCATGGCAGCTATGAGGCATATATATATATATATATATATATATATATATATATATATATATCAGCACCTATAAAATGCCAATATGGATAAATATATTAAGAAACTTTTTCCATCTACAGAATTTTATGCCTAATCACAAAGTGAAAGTAAATCTATTTCTTCAACTTACACTAAAATAGAATTGATATCCAAAGTTTGAAAAAATCACGAAAAAACAGGTACAAAATTAGAATCAATATCTTTTCTATCTTTACATCCAGAAATCACTATGACTTTGGAATATATCTAAAGTCAGAACAGATTCTAAAATGTCTATTGTTAAGATGTTTCAATAATGGGACAACTATGTTACATTGCGTTCTCTGAGGTTTGTTCCTGTATTTGAAGGGAAGCATTCAGGCAACATCACTTATATTGAACCACATGCAATGAGTTGCATTCAAGAGTGAGTTACCTGCTTTTCCTTATTAAACAATAAATCTGCCTTCATGTCCAGATTTTTGTTAGAATGATTTTGTTGTAAGAGAGATACATCTACAAAATATATTTTTTAAAGATTTACTTATTATGTATACAGTGTTCTGTCTGCATATATGTCTGCAGGCCAGAAGAGGGCACCAGATCTCATTATAGATGGTTATGCGCCACCATGTGGTTGCTGGGAATTGAACTCAGGGCCTCTATAGAAGAGCAGTCACTGTTCTTAAACTCTGAGCCATCTCTCCAGCCTGTCTACAAAATATTTTTAAAAATAAGGTGGGAGTATGTTATATAAAGCAACAATGAACAAACCTAGAAATCAGAAAACACAAAAAGTCAGAAATTAACATATCAGAACTGAGATTATGACATTTGCAGAAACAAAGATGGAGTTTTGATGCATATGTTACTTGATCCTCAGCTCTGTGTATCTCTTCTGCTTTCCTATTCTTTCCAATAAAGCAATGTTTTATGCTGTTCACAAGATCCTCACATGTCTGTTCTAGTTTTACCTGACTTCATTGCTTCAAGAAATGTCTCACACTTAGTTGTGTGTTCCAAATTTCTCAGGTTAAATTCTAGAGGGAGGAAGCTTTCCTCGGGTGTTCTATTGGATTGTGTTTCATTTTGTGTAGTAGGAAATGGCAAGACAACAGCCTGTAAACAAGAGACATACAAGGTATCCTAGATGGGAGTGGGTGTATAGATTTCATTTCACTTTCGAATTGCTGGAAGCTTTGAACACTGGTCTCAGGGAGTAATCAGATCAAGTCAGGAGAATATTGCTGGTCCAGCATGTGTGAGAAAGCACCATATTTAAGAAGGATCATTCAATTTCAGAAGCTAGGAGCATTCTCCAACAACTATCACATCATCTTGTGCAGTAAAGCTCTTCTCATAAGCCAAGTATTTTTCATTGATCTATTGAACATTTATTAAGAAATTAGTATAAGCATAAGCAATCAAAAGCATGAATAATAACAAATATTTTCTATAAAATGAACATATTCCATACATTTTCACAGAGTCGAAACCTCATAATATATCATCTAATTTGATATTTATTTAGGAATCAAGAAATGAATTATTTAAAATGATAGTTATCTTCCTGAAGGATCTATATATAGAATAATGAAATATTTAAGAGCTAAAGTATAATAAACTAGATATTATACATATGTAATTCTTCTTAGCATATGTTTAATGTTAAAATGAAAAGAAACAATTTTAACATGTTGACATTTAAGATTATCATATTTAGTATATTTTTCTCTATGAGGAAAGAATGAATATGTATATAGTCTGATCAAATACAAATTTCACTTTTTATATTTCAAGGGTCAGAATATATGGAGGAAATTAGCACTATACACTGTTTCTCATAATGTATGTGCTACCATATCATTCTGCCATTAGAATGTGGAATGTGAAGGTAATGAACTCACATAATTCTTTCTCCTTAGTGATATGTACCTAACTACATAATCTCAGGTGCACTCTGAACAAACTATGGTGTCATTAAAACAAATGGATTAAAACTACAAAAATATGTCTTCATTATTTCAACATAGTTCCTGAAAGTTACTGCTAACAAATCACTGACATCATCTTGAGACTAGAAGTCACAATTTTATCTGAATTATCCCTTTACAATCATGTATAATTCTTGCCCTTGGTCTGTTGCTGCCATTTAAACAATTCTCTTTCATAGGTTCCCACTGCACCCCCTATGGGAAAAGTAATTGTAGTAGACTTAGAGTTTACTTGAGTCCCCTTTATAATGTTAGGGAGAGATTACATCATAAAAGGAATAAACGATTGGTCTGAAATCTTCCTATTATCTGCATGATCAACATTTCCTTCTGTAAGCCAGCCAAGAAATCCTATTGATGACATCTTCTAAACATTGCTAACATACTAATACATTTTCTTCCCAATACAGAACTTCAAGATTCTGCTAAGACACACTTTTGCATCATACACAATTACTAGTAAGTTTTTTCAGAAACAGAAATGGAGTCTACATCTCAACATAATTCCCTGTTGGCAAAATATAAGAGAAATGAAGCCATTCTCTTAGATATAAAATAAGTATTACCATGTTTCAGGTAGAAATTGAATTCCATAATACATAGACATATTTCCCTTAGAATTTTGCAAGGGATGTTGTAAATTTTTGAAACAGTAATTCTACAGGTAGCAAAAATAGATTAAAGAGAGCATTCATTTGGAGTTTTCTCACCCCTGGCTTATTTGAAAAAAGGAATGACATTAGCAGTATTTGCAGAAGGCTACTTACCAAACTGTTATTGTATCTGCTTTACAAGACACAGAAAGAAGATGTATACATATACATGTGTATATTTATGACACAGATGCATATACACACACTCACATATCTTTTGAAATTTCTTATGCATTGACAGGATACACATTGTCAAAATTCCTATCATGATCACAGATGAGCAAGCCAAGTACCTTAACATTACCTCACTAAGTGGTCTTCTAATATTCTCACCAACCAATAAATAGAATTCCTACTGGAAACTACTGTTGAAATGCTTTTTAAAACAAAGAAAATTTATAGAAAACAGTGTCATAATTAAATAAATGTGTGACTGAAATGATGTTATTGTTGAAGTATTCATAATAAAAAACTGTACACATCCAATTTGGGGCATTTTTTTGAAATGTTCAACATGAGGGTAGAGCATAGGATAGATGTACCATAATAGCAAGGGCACATCCGGAAATCACCTTGAAACATCAACAATGATAACTGAGGTTTCTGATCTGATTTTTACAGAAACCTGATGTTTCTTATCTTGTACACAGTGTACAGGAGTCCTCACTCTCACAGCCTTCCCTACAACACCACAAGCTTGTTCAGTTGCACGTGTTTCACTTGTTCTTGAGTGTATACTTGAGTTCCTTGAAGAAATCAGTTTTCTCCCTCCAGTTCCAACACGCAATCAAACAAGTTAAACCAAGGCTTAAAGAGAAATAGACACGTGTACCTCTCTGTAAACAAATTAAATAACAAGAACTCTGAGGCCTCCTGTTTAAAATCAGCCATGCTTCTGACCTAAAACCTTACCTTTTCCTTTCTCCTCTTACACTTTTTTTAACGTTTGTTCATTAATTCAAGTCCATTCACATCACAGCTCCTTCTCTCCATCCCTCCCAGTCCGATCCTCCGGCCGTCTATCCCCTCCGCCACCTATCCTACTCCTTTGGTGTGGGGTGCCCCCACATAACAGCCCCTCTCAGTTCATCAGTCACACGAGGTCTAAGAGTTTCGTCTTGTACTGGGGGACTACATGGCAGTTTCACTAGGGTGAAATGTCCACTAACATGTCACAAAGTCCATGTTCTTGTTCCTTTGTGTCTGTTTTTTATAGGATAGTCATCCTGTCCTATCTGGCTAAAATCCAGTTATAAGTGAATGATACATGTCAAGTGCATCCTTCTGGGTCTGAGTTAGCTCATTCAGGATGACCTTTTCTAATTCCATCCATTTGGTTACAAATTGTATGATTTCCTTGTTTGTGATAGCTCATTAGTATTCCATTGTGTAAAGGTACCACAGTTATTTTTTATCCATTCTTCAATTGAAGGACATCTGGATTGTATCCATTTTCTAGCTCTTACAAGTAAAGCTCCTATGACCATAGTTCAGAAGATGTCCTTGTGGTTTGTGAGGAATCTCTTGTATATATGCCCAGGAGTGGTATGGCTGGGTCTTGAGGTAGACCTATTTTACGTTTTCTAAGATATCGCCAGATTGATTTCTATAGTGGTTGCAGAAGTTTCCACTCCCACCAGCAATGAAGTAGTGTTCCCCTTTCTGCACAACCTTGCGAGCATGTGCTATGATTTGAGTTTTTGATCTTAGCCATTCTTTTTTTTTTCATTTTTTTAATAATTTATTTTTTATTTCTTCAAGTTACATCTCAATCACAATCCCCTCCCTACTCACCCCTCCAGTCCCACCCTTCCACCCTCCTCCCCCTCAACCCCCCCATCCTCTTCTCTTTTTTTTTTTTTTAGATTAAGGTATTTCTTTTTTCCCCCCAACAGCTCTCCCTTTCAGTCCAAAAACTGGTTCTTTTTCTTATAACTATAAATACAATACAAAACAACAGAAATAAATAGGCCACAATTATAAGAGTTATATGGCTTAGCATACATTCCCAATGTCCAGTCCATATGTATTTGGCACCTGACTTTAACATTCTACTATCTAACCATCTCCATGAGTTTAAAGTCTTAGCCATTCTTACAGGTGTCAGTTGGAATCTCAGAGTTACCTTAAGTTGCATTTGTCTGATGATTAAGGATGTTGAGCATTTCATCAAGTATCTCTCAGTTATTAGAGACCCCTCTTTTGTGAATTCTCGGTTTAGGACTGTACCCGATATTTTGAATGGATTATTTGGTTTCTTGATGTTTAATTTGTTGCATTCGTTGTAAATTTTGGATATTAGCCCTCTGTTGGTTATGGGATTAGTCAAGATCTTTTCCCAATCTGTAGGCTGTGTTTTGTTCTAATGACAATGTCCTTTGCCTTACAGAATATTTTCAGTTTTATAAGGTCCCATTTATTAATTGTTGGTTTTTGAGCCTGAGCTATTGGTGTTCTCTTCAGGAAGTTGTCACCTATGCCAATGAGTTTGAGGCCTTTCCCAAATTTCTCTTCTATTAAATTTAGTATGTCTGGCTTTATGTTAAAGTCTTTGATCCACTTGGACTTAAGTTTTGTGCAAGGTGATAAATATGGGTCTATTTGCATTCTTCTACATGTTGACAACCAGTTTACCAATCCCATTTGTTGAAAATGCTCTCTATTATCCATGTATAGTTTGGCTTCTTGTCAAAAATTAAATGACCATAGGTGGATGGTTTTATTTCTGGGCCTTTGATTCTATTCAAAACAGACACAATATATTAACATATATAATACATGTGGTATGCATGTATGTGCAAATCTAATGTACTATGTCAATTCCATTTGAGATGCCATTAAAATTGAATTACAAATTTGAATGCCAACAAAGTTGCATATTTTCTGTGATAAGATGACAACCCAGAGTCTATGAAAAATATGAGAAGTTACTGAAGTTTTTAAATTTTCTTCTCGCTTTCTGAGCTAGTGTGTGAAAACATCCAGGGAGTTCTGTAACCTAACACAATTAGCTTTCAGGAAATTCTCTTTTATGTTTGAATCATCTAGAATTAGTTTTTGTTCCTTTCAACTGAAAACCTTGACAAGTGTACCAGATGAGGTGCAGGTTAGATCTGTAACTTGATTTTTCATTTTGGGAATGAAATTTAACTTGGGGAGAGAATGATGTTCTCTATCTATTTAAAAATTGTTTTTGTTATGAGATCTATTTATAAGTGAGTAGTAATGTAAAGAGAAAGGGAGTTTAAATTGCTTCCTGCAGTAGGATATGAAGCAGTAAAAGATTGCTAAGGAGAGAAAACAAGAAAATAGAAAGGGAAACTCTGAAGGAAAGCTGATGTCACTGGATGGAATGACAAGAATACATACATACAAACACATAAATACATGTGTGTATGTGTGTGTTCATATGTATTCACATATATGTATACACAAACACACACACACACACACACACACACACACACACACACACACACA
>CAJQZJ010036422.1:4039-14530 GCA_907164525.1 Lophiomys imhausi
GCATAGACATACATGCAGGCAAAATGCTCAGGGCACAAAACATTTTAAAATGAAAAACAAAATTAAAAAGGATATCAGACATTTCACTGCATTGCCTTACTATGGCATTGTCCTTAGAAATGATTCTGCAGTGAAAACATTGAGTGAATTGCAGGGAATGCAAGGATAGTATATGTTTTAAAGCAAGTGAGTCATTATACCCAGGTTGTAGTCTAAACATCTTGCAAAATGAGAAGATAGCTGATTTCATAGAATTCAATATATTTGCCCACAGAGAGTTCTGCAGTCAGTCCCTGATTCCATAATACACATCCTTCATCCTATGAATAAAATCAGGTGTAAGGATGTGTATTTTTCTCTGAAGTAGAGAACTAAGCATCTTACCCTGTAGCTCAGAAGTGATTGCTGACAATTTAATTGGAATTTAAAGTGTTTTCACTGCATTAATAAATAATTAACACCCTAGCAGAAACAGCTTGGCTCTGCTTGAGAATTGTGAATTAGCAGATAAGCTTTCCACAAAACCAGTTTAACAAGGGCAAATGCCTTGCAGAAGCACTTCTGAGTTCTACATTCATGAAAGTATCTTTTGCCTGAAGTTCTGGAATCATTTACTGAAGTAGGAATCCATGGGTTTCATATCCTGGCTGGAAAGTTAGGCTAAGTAGCATCTAAGTTTGGTCATGAAAGTGCTACTCTAATTATGCTATAAGGATGCAGTCCTTAACTCCTCTGTACACACTTCCTTGCCATAAAATATGCAAATTATATTACACAAATAACTACTTGCTGCTAGTTTTAAATAGTATGAGATTCTCACTCCTAAAAAGGACACAGTTCACAGTTCTTGCTCTTCTTATTTTATTATGCCAATGTTCAATGGAAGGTCTCTAGTAAGAGAAAAACTCAAAAAAAAAAAACAAAACAAAACAAACAAAAACAGTATCTGCTAGAGTATAAAACAGTACTGAAATTCAGATTTTGTTATAAAGTACAAAACCAAAAGGAACAGGAACATAGACTTTGTTAGTGGGACACATTGCCCTGTCCAAGAGGAAGCTCTTAGCCCTCATGTGACTGATGAACTGAGGTGGGCAGATAAGTGGGAGCACCCCACACCAGAGGAGTAGGATGGGGGGAGATGGTGGAGAAGGTGGGAGAGTGGGACTGAGATGGGTGGAAGGAGGGGGCTGTAATGGAGATGTAACTTAAAGTAATAAATAGACGCTAAAAAGAATAAAGTAAAAATAAATATTACAAACATTAAAATAGTGAATTGACTGCCCCTGTTTTTAAAACATTTGAGATAAAATACCACTTTGGACCATAAATGCATGTTGACAAAGGTGTTAGTTTTTAAAATAAAATAGACTTTGAATATGACACTTTTTTTCTAGCAACTGGAAAAATATAGTAAACATGATTTGAGTTAAAATAATATCAGACAGTATGGCTTAGTTTGAATGGTATTTTCTGGGTTTCCCCTGAATTGTTGACTAATAAAATGTGGTACAAGCATACTTCCAAGAACTCTTCAAAAGTTGTATTTAAATGGTTAGGGAAAATAAGTATTCAAGGCTGAAAAAAATCTATTAAAAGAATGAAAAAGCATAGTTAAAATTTTATTTATCTATTTAATCTCCAAGTATACATAATGAAACTAAGTTGATTCCACTTTGGATTTTTTTTTGCATTTAAAATTAAATTCATACTTATTACCACTGATTGTTCTAGTTTCACTTCTGTTATGATAAAATATCCTAACAAAAACAATGCTGAAAAGGAAAGCGTTTACTTGGCTCACAATTAACATGGAAGTAGGAATGAGCTAGAAACTGAGCACATATCTTTGAACACAAGGAATATATATATATATATATATATATATGAACATAAATCTATAATGTGTCAGGGACACTGGGGATAAGTTGCTCTCACAGGCAAACCTTTGAGTTCCCTGGGCTTATCTGCCTCTTGGCACCTGCCTAAGTCAGCCTCCATATGTGCCAAGCAAACCTTCTAATGCTAATTTCATGTCTCACTGGGGAGACCTACTTTGAAGACGTTATTTCCCAACATAAATTATTAAATTGATCTAATGCCTCACAAGTTGACCTCAAAAGGGTTTCGGAGCTCCAAACTTCCCTGCCATCCATCTTAGGAAGATGTGTTACTGACTAAAAGGGAAAAGAAATAAAATCTTAAAAGGATTTTTCCCCCCCTTTTGAGAAAGGTGTGAACAGAAACGGCCCTTCCTGTCTGTCTCCTTAACTAGCTTCTCATTAGTGCCCCCCATTGCTTTATGTGATGCTTAGTGACGTGTGCTGGTCCCCTTCTATTCTTCCATTTGCCTCCAAAGATTGTCTCATCACTAATGATCTGTTTATTTTTCATGGTGGTGCTTCTATTATGACCCCATGTTCTGAAGAGAGAACGTCATGAGGTATAACCTGTAGGATAGCCACCACCTACACACAGGGATGTGAGCAGTAGCCCACCCAAGAATCATTGAGTATACTCGGTGGTGTTTGGCAGGGTCAGATAAGGCTGGCTCTTGAAGTTGCATTAAGGGTTTGGGCTCCTATCCCAGGAACATCAGGAAGTCATTCAGAGAGCTTTGACAGTAAATGGCAAAATCACATTTTTATTGTGAAGAGATCACTCTGGCTATGTTTGAAGGATGATGAGTATAGAGAAAAGGAGGATTCTTAATGATTTTAGAAGTTGCCTGGAGATACAGCCAGAAAAAGTAGATTGGTCTGTCCCTGCAGAACCTTCTGTGCTGTGGGCTACCCATGGACAGGGCCACATTCACCCTCGTAATCTTAATATATCTTTATTTTGCAAAGTTAGAAACATCTTGTGATGGAGTTTGATACAAAACCAACATCTGAAAACTGGAAGTGTCATAGAAGTCGCCATCCCTCCCATTTTACAGGTGGAGAATCTAAACCTGAATTAAGCAGATACCTTTCCCAATTGACAAAATGCAGGATTAAAATGAAAGTCCCACTTCTTTCCCTGTGTCTTTCCTACCTCAACAAGAAACCTTTCTGCTATAAAAAAATAAAAAATTCCATGTACTAGTGTCTTCTCAATTAACTTCTTGGAAAACCCAGCTTCTTTAAATCAAAACAATTTCATTACATTAGAGAGATTAATTTCTAATGGAAGTATTGGGCTTCTAGAAGAGTCATATTAATATCCTATACGGAGCTCTATTTTATGGTTGAACTTACTAAACTTCACATGTCAAATTTGACATCACCCCTCAAAATGAGTAAGTTTCCAAACTGGTAAGTTATCTAAAAATGGTTGGATCTTAATAAGAGGTGTAGTTCCTATGTGTAATTTAGATGTTTCTGCACATGACGTAGTGGTAGGTTTTCATGTTAAGGTTGTTAGCAGGTGAGATAAGAATATGCCTTTGACAATCAAGGTTTAGCTAAAAATTTATATCATGCCTGTTTTTCAAAACTCATGTTAGGGTTGACATATTAATATGTCTATGCCATGTAAATATCTGCAGGGTAAGTTACTTACTTTTCTATTTTATTTGAAGGAAAGAGAGTGATTTAAAATTTTTCTCATTACTCTTCCTTTCATCAGCATTATTGTACACTACCAATTGCAAATAAATGAAATAAAAATTTTTTCACACATTTGAACAAAATATTTACAACATTTTATTGCCATGAGAAAAGTAGCATAGAATTTGGATATTACAGAATTTTAATACAATTTCTGAGTATAATTTGGAACCAAGTCATCAGAGAACATTCAATCAACAGCTACATCTTCAGAGTTTGTTGTTGTGGGACAAAAGATAAGCAAGGACAAATCTCTGCTATTACAGGTTTCAGAGATGGAAATTTCTTGAAAGGAGCATCCCCATCCCTGTGCCCTGTGCAGTGATAAATTAAGGTGTCACCCCCTCACCAGGCTCCCTACTCTGGATGCTGTCATCATCTCAATGAACTTATCCTCTTACAGGTCTAATACACAGCCAGTTTGCAGTTGATACTTCATTTACATTTAAAACGTGAAGAAAAATCCCTTGCTTCAACTGTAGACAGAATGCTGTCCAAAAAGGACAAAACTTGGAAGCAGGTAAGTCGACAGCTTAGCTCTGCCAAGACAGGGTAAGCAAGTCCTTCATAATTCCTGCTTTACAATTAATGTCTGTCAGAGAAACAGGGCCAAATGGCTGAAGATTGATGCTGTAATATATGGAGAGAAAATGGGAATTGTCCAGGCAGTCAGTTGTATGCCATTTCTTAGTTTTGGAAGCTGCTGGCCCTGCACTTCCTGTATAATCAGATATATTTATCCTTCTCAGGTCTCTGATGTAGTTGAAGACTAGATAACTATAGTCCCATAGTTAAATTTTGAGTTGCTTAGGAATTAAGAGGGTGTTCTGGATCTAAAAAAGATGTTTTTAAAATTGTGATGCAAGTTAGGATGGAAGCTGAGTTGAATATAGATCTTTAAACTCATGGAGATGGTTGCATAGTAAAATGTTAAAGTCAGTTGCTATGTACGTAAGGACTGGACATTGATAATGTAATTGTGACCTAATTATTTTTGCTGTTTTTTAATTGTATTTGTTGTTATAAGAGAAAGAGCCATTTGTTAGACTGAAAGGAGGAACTGTTTGCAGGGAAAAGATATACCTTAAACTCAAAAAAAAAGGGAGAAGCAGATGGGGGGGGTGAGGGGGAGAGGGTGGGAGGGTGGGATGGCAGGGGGTAGTAGGCAGGGAATTGAGATTGAGATATAAATTGAATAAATAAAAAAATAACGTGAAGATAGGTAGCAGAAGATAATGCAAGGATTTGTTTTGACAGTTTGGTCGCCAATCTACTAAATTCAACTTCAGCTCAACAGATAGACTGTATAAAACTAGTGCAGGTACATAAGAAAATAGACCATTTGTCTAGGTATGGTGGTACACACCTGCAATTTTGACACATGGAAAATAGAAGGAAAAGCATTAGGATTTCAATTCCAAGCTCAAATTCAAAACATGTCAAGAACAGACAGGGTTAAATGACAACTTGTCTTAAAACATAAATATAACAAAAGATATGTGTCATATATATAGTGTATAATACACATTTATACTCTGTAGTTAAAAATTGAAGAATCAGGTTGTGGCTGCTCAACTTATTAATCATATCATGGGTCAGGCTATACTCTTTCAAAACCTTCATCAATTTACACTAAAAGGATAAAGAGACCATCAGCCTCATTGACTTATATAAATTAGTATATGTTTGAGAGGAATTGATTAACTATAACTTACACATATACTTTCATTTGTATGATAGCAAATGAGTACAATATTTTAACATTATTTTTACTCATGTTAATTACATAGATGTATTTTTGTCATTTCTGTATAGCAAATGTCAGAAATAACAGATTTTAGGGCTTTTGTCTTAATGTGAGTATAATTAATTTTTTGTTCATGATACTGGAAGTTTCAAACCATAGTCTATGGGCTCTGTTGATCTTGGGCTTTTGGTAGAAGCAGAATACCATGGCTTCAGTATGTGGTGAGGGAGAATGCCATGACTACCTTGTTGGTGAGGAATAGAATAACTGAACCAGTGGATGTGTAAAGAATAATATTATGATGACGGAGAACATCCTGGGGGCAGTGGTGGTGAGAGAGGGTATTATGGCAGCATTATATGATGAAGCACACCTTCACCTCTCATGGCATCCAGAAACCAAAGAGAAGGGAAGGACCAAATCCTAATAACCTAACATCTTTCAACCAGGATCCACCACCACATGGATGTTCCATCATTTCCCAATAGTTCTGTGGGATTGTCCATCTATGAAGATGTTTGGATATAGGACTTTAAAAGAACATTTACAATCCATGCTCTCTTCCAATATCTTTTACTATGAAACTTATCAATATAAATGTGATTGACTTCTTCCTCACCACATGCCTTCATGCACAAAGTCCCTACAGAAACACCTATTACCATCTAATAACCAGAAACTCACATAAAAAAGTAATGTTCATTGTTACTATAATGGATTTGTCTACACCTCAAATTACTTTCTGCATAATATTTAATCCATTGGCCAATATCTTTTTAAACTGTGATTAAATCATCATTGATTTTCATCTCATGATGTGTTCAAGAAAGAGGGTTTTTTTTTCTGGGAAATCTGCCATTTCCTTGTAATTTGTGTTAATAGTTTTATTATCACATTTATTTTCAGATTTCTTAGCAAGATTTTATTTATCTATTTATAGCTTTTATTACTTAATAGACAAATGAAGCTTGTGTGTTGTCAAACCATCTCTGTAGAAAGTCTTGATGTCATTTGTAAAATATGACCATTATGACTAGATGTAATATAGTCCAATATATTATTTGCATCTTAATTCTTCTTGTTATTTTATTAAAATAAATGAAAATGGAAGTACTAATTTTTTCTGTCATGTTTTTTACTTCTTAGTCAGCTAGTGTATTTACCTTGTGAATCACTTTCTAATAACTGTTAATAAAGCAAATAAGTGTGTCTTAATTGATGTGGTAATATATACAGTCACATTTTTTCATATAATTGTTTCATTCCATTTATTTTAAGAAACCAACATTTCTGGTTTGTACTTACCATGCTGACATATTTATTTATCGCTATACAGGGATATTTCAAGCAAGGTTTGTTTTGTTTCAAAGTTTAGAAGGGCAAAGTTCAAGTGTTTTCTCTTCTGAGTTCCTCTTTGAAGGCACAGAATCCCAAGATTGATCAAAGCATAAGGGGACCTGTGTTCAGTCTTTTTTTGGATTTTCTTCTCTTCAGATAAAGCCATGAACATACAATTTACTGTCTCTTTCCTAGTAACCTTATCTTAAGTACTTCCTAAAAGATCCATTGATTGTCACAGTACTTGTGGAATCATATTCACGACATAGAATGTACTTACCACATGGTTTTAAAACACTAAAATAACGAAAGGTAGATGAAAATTTAATGTTTTTTTTCAATAACACAGACATAGGACAAGATTCATTTGTTAAGAAATGACTATCATGTTGCCCCAGACATGTAGGACAAATATACTCATGTCTTTCAAATGATTTCAAGGCTATTGATTATTTTGTTTGCTTCTGAGACATGGACTTTCACAGTCTTTTATAACACTGCAGATTTCCCAGGAATTCACTATGTAGGACAGACTGGCTTCAAAGTCACAGAGATCTGCTTGCATCTGCAGCCTGAATGGAATCAACAGTGTATTCCTCTAATCCTAGCTCAGATCTCAAAACTCTTATGGTTAAAGATTCTTACTCTTTCACAACAAAAGAAAGAGAGAATGCTAGAGTTTGTGTTTTATTAAATTTTGACCAAAACAATCATTTCCCAAACTTAATATATAGGAAATTACAAATTTAAATATTCATGTACATTTTTAAAAGACACCTTATCACTTTTATAAAACAACCAGATCATTAAGGTTTAAGGGGGAAAGAAAACTACACATTGAAAAACACCGAAATGAATAATGCTTTAATAATAAGTAGTACAATGATCTGGAGGACTAGCTTGCAATCCAACAACTTGACCCAAACTTCTGCCATATCCAAGCTCCTGGCACCTACTTATAAGAAAGACACTGGAACCCAAACATTCTACCCCAACTCACCCATGATACCCAGTAAGAATACCTTGACTCTGAATCCTCAGTCCATTCACAGTCCCCTCAGCTACTGAAGTTGAGCATTTCTCAGACTCTGCACACCGAACCCAAACTTCCTCAGTCCCCCTCTGATCCCTGTGACAACAGGCAAAAATTCCCTGATCTGAACTCCAGGTTCATAGGTACATACTCTCTCTCTCTCTCTCTCTCTCTCTCTCTCTCTCTCTCTCTCAACTAGGTTTCTCTGTGTATCCTTGACTGTCCTGGGCTCACTTTTTAGACCAGGCTGGACTTGAACTCACAGAGATCTGCCTGCCTCTGCCTCTCAAGTGCTGGATTTAAGGCCTGTGTCACAGGTACATACTTCTATAGCCCCCTTGCTCCTAGCAGCTGTTATATAAGCAGTGCCCATATCACCAGTCCCTGGCCCACACTTTCCCGCCGACCAATCAATCCCACATGTTCAAGTCCCAGCACAAAAACAAAATCATGAAAATCCAAGAAAACATGTCTCCTCTAAAATCCATTGTAAGAATGAAGTCAAACAAAAACGACCTGAAAGAACTCCCAGACAACAGTCATCGAAGAAACTCCAGTGGGAGATGATTGAATTAGTCGCAAGCCTATCTCTTGGTAGGGAAAGCCCCTTGCTCCAACTGTAGACAGAATGCTGTCCAAAAAGGACAAAACCTGGAAGAAGGTAAGTCGACAGCCTAGCTCTGCCAAGACAGGGTAGGCAAGTCCTTCATAACCCCTGCTCTACAATCAATGTCTGTCAGAGAAATGGGGCCAAACGACTGAAGATCCATGCTGTAATGTATGGAGAGAAAATGGGAACTGTCCAGGCAGCCACTGGTATGTCATTTCTTAGTTTTGGAAGCTGCAGGTCCTGTACTTCCTATAAAATCAGATATATTTATCCCTCTCAGGTCTCTGAGGTGGTTGAAGAACAGATAGCTAGAGTCTCATAATTAAATTTTGAGTTGTTTAGGAGTCAAGAGAGTGTTATAGATCTAAGAAGATGCTTTTAAAATTGTGTTGCAAGTTAGTATGAATGTTGAGTTAGATATAGAACTTTAAACTCATGGAGATGGTTAGATAGTAGAATGTTAAAGTCAGGTGCCAAATACATATGGACTGGACATTGGGAATGTACGCTAAGCAATATAACCCTCATAACTGTGGCCTAATTACCTCTGTTGTTTTGTATTGTATTTATTATTATAAGAGAAAGAGCCATTTGTGGGACTGAAAGGGGAAACTGTAGGGGGAAGTAAGATATACCTTAAACTCAAAAAAAAAGTAGAGATGATGGGGGATTGAGGGTGGGAGGGTGGGACTGGAGGGGGGAATAGGGAGGGGATTGCGATTGAGATGTAACTTGAAGAAATAAAAAATAAAGGAAAAAAAAAAAGAACTCCCAGATAAAGAATTTAAAGGTTCTTTATATATAGTTTAAGCAACTCAAAATATATATGATTATCTTGCAAGAGAACAGTGAATTACTGACTAAATTTGCAATGCATAAAAGGAAACATTTCAAACATAATTTTGCAGCATTTCCATGTTTGTTTGTTTACTGTTTATTTTTTTCTGACAAATTTTTGTATATATAAATTTATTCTCATTTCTGTCTTTGAATGTGTAAAATTCAGCATCATTTAAATATATTTAATATCTACCAGATCTAATTTTCTCATATTCCCCCTTGTGTGAAAATCACTTATATTAGGTACATCTATATTTTCTGGATATTTTCGTTTTTGTTTTTAAATTACTCAAAAACTGTCAGTTGGTATGGTGGTGTACCAAACATGCTCTTAGATGTTCCTTTTCCATGCTAAGCATCTAGAAAAAAAATCTCATATAAGTAAGCCATCACACAGTAGAAATTTAGAAATTCTCTGTAAAAGGAATTAAATAGAAATAATAATCGTGTTTTGAATGAGAATCTGTTAAGTATAACATCTCTGTCTTATGTCTTAGACATATTTTCTAAACATGTCCTTCTACATAGATTGCTCATAAAATGAGTAGTCTTCATACTGATAACACATTTTTCTTAAGACATGAGAGAGGAGAGAGACTGTCTTTTCTCACCTTAAGGCATCCAGAATTTCAAGTTCATGCTTAGAAGAGATATCAGAAGTGCAGTCACTGATATCAGATGTAAGTGATGCTAGTAGTCTCTGTCTGGATTTCCAGCTTCTCGACATTTGTTCAAACAATTGGAGACACACAAAAAGCATAATAGCATTTTCCTTTTTTCAGAAGTGAAACTATTAAGTGAACACACTAAATGGATTTACTGTTGGGTTTTTTCATTTATGGATCTAACTGGAGGGTAACTTGGTTTCCTTGGGATGAGTCATGGGACATTTGATTTTTGATTGAGAGGTCTGGGTTAAATTTTTAATGTGCATTTTTCCATGGTACATCTGATTTTCAATAAATGTATGCTGAGCATAGTCATATGATGAGGAACAAGAATATTTCCCCCTCCCTACCCCCAAATACACTCAAAGGACAAAGTTTCCCTTACCTCTCATATATCTACTATTAGACAATGATAGATCATTGTACTGCTCAGAGTTCTAGGTGATTAGTTCAAATATGTTTGGGGTTACTAAATGCTATGATGCAGCTGTAGGTTTCAAGGACCAATCACTTGATTTGGAAAAGGGTGTGTACATGGAGTTTAATGTAGATGGAGCAATTGGGAACTAAATGATTTTCTAAAAACTAAAAGTCTTCAGCATAGTTCGAAACAGCCTCACTGGTTACTGTCATTATTATATTTGCCTTTGTCATAAGGAGACAGA
>CAJQZJ010036423.1:4067-14555 GCA_907164525.1 Lophiomys imhausi
GCATAGACATACATGCAGGCAAAATGCTCAGGGCACAAAACATTTTAAAATGAAAAACAAAATTAAAAAGGATATCAGACATTTCACTGCATTGCCTTACTATGGCATTGTCCTTAGAAATGATTCTGCAGTGAAAACATTGAGTGCATTTCAGGGAATGCAAGGATAGTATATGTTTTAAAGCAAGTGAGTCATTATACCCAGGTTGTAGTCTAAACATCTTACAAAATGAGAAGATAGCTGATTTCATAGAATTCAATATATTTGCCCACAGAGAGTTCTGCAGTCAGTCCCTGATTCCATAATACACATCCTTCATCCTATGAATAAAATCAGGTGTAAGGATGTGTATTTTTCTCTGAAGTAGAGAACTAAGCATCTTACCCTGTAGCTCAGAAGTGATTGCTGACAATTTAATTGGAATTTAAAGTGTTTTCACTGCATTAATAAATAATTAACACCCTAGCAGAAACAGCTTGGCTCTGCTTGAGAATTGTGAATTAGCAGATAAGCTTTCCACAAAACCAGTTTAACAAGGGCAAATGCCTTGCAGAAGCACTTCTGAGTTCTACATTCATGAAAGTATCTTTTGCCTGAAGTTCTGGAATCATTTACTGAAGTAGGAATCCATGGGTTTCATATCCTGGCTGGAAAGTTAGGCTAAGTAGCATCTAAGTTTGGTCATGAAAGTGCTACTCTAATTATGCTATAAGGATGCAGTCCTTAACTCCTCTGTACACACTTCCTTGCCATAAAATATGCAAATTATATTACATAAATAACTACTTGCTGCTAGTTTTAAATAGTATGAGATTCTCACTCCTAAAAAGGACACAGTTCACAGTTCTTGCTCTTCTTATTTTATTATGCCAATGTTCAATGGAAGGTCTCTAGTAAGAGAAAAACTCAAAAAAAAAAAACAAAACAAAACAAACAAAAACAGTATCTGCTAGAGTATAAAACAGTACTGAAATTCAGATTTTGTTATAAAGTACAAAACCAAAAGGAACAGGAACATAGACTTTGTTAGTGGGACACATTGCCCTGTCCAAGAGGAAGCTCTTAGCCCTCATGTGACTGATGAACTGAGGTGGGCAGATAAGTGGGAGCACCCCACACCAGAGGAGTAGGATGGGGGGGAGATGGTGGAGAAGGTGGGAGAGTGGGACTGAGATGGGTGGAAGGAGGGGGCTGTAATGGAGATGTAACTTAAAGTAATAAATAGACGCTAAAAAGAATAAAGTAAAAATAAATATTACAAACATTAAAATAGTGAATTGACTGCCCCTGTTTTTAAAACATTTGAGATAAAATACCACTTTGGACCATAAATGCATGTTGACAAAGGTGTTAGTTTTTAAAATAAAATAGACTTTGAATATGACACTTTTTTTCTAGCAACTGGAAAAATATAGTAAACATGATTTGAGTTAAAATAATATCAGACAGTATGGCTTAGTTTGAATGGTATTTTCTGGGTTTCCCCTGAATTGTTGACTAATAAAATGTGGTACAAGCATACTTCCAAGAACTCTTCAAAAGTTGTATTTAAATGGTTAGGGAAAATAAGTATTCAAGGCTGAAAAAAATCTATTAAAAGAATGAAAAAGCATAGTTAAAATTTTATTTATCTATTTAATCTCCAAGTATACATAATGAAACTAAGTTGATTCCACTTTGGATTTTTTTTTGCATTTAAAATTAAATTCATACTTATTACCACTGATTGTTCTAGTTTCACTTCTGTTATGATAAAATATCCTAACAAAAACAATGCTGAAAAGGAAAGCGTTTACTTGGCTCACAATTAACATGGAAGTAGGAATGAGCTAGAAACTGAGCACATATCTTTGAACACAAGGAATATATATATATATATATATATATATGAACATAAATCTATAATGTGTCAGGGACACTGGGGATAAGTTGCTCTCACAGGCAAACCTTTGAGTTCCCTGGGCTTATCTGCCTCTTGGCACCTGCCTAAGTCAGCCTCCATATGTGCCAAGCAAACCTTCTAATGCTAATTTCATGTCTCACTGGGGAGACCTACTTTGAAGACGTTATTTCCCAACATAAATTATTAAATTGATCTAATGCCTCACAAGTTGACCTCAAAAGGGTTTCGGAGCTCCAAACTTCCCTGCCATCCATCTTAGGAAGATGTGTTACTGACTAAAAGGGAAAAGAAATAAAATCTTAAAAGGATTTTTCCCCCCTTTTGAGAAAGGTGTGAACAGAAACGGCCCTTCCTGTCTGTCTCCTTAACTAGCTTCTCATTAGTGCCCCCCATTGCTTTATGTGATGCTTAGTGACGTGTGCTGGTCCCCTTCTATTCTTCCATTTGCCTCCAAAGATTGTCTCATCACTAATGATCTGTTTATTTTTCATGGTGGTGCTTCTATTATGACCCCATGTTCTGAAGAGAGAACGTCATGAGGTATAACCTGTAGGATAGCCACCACCTACACACAGGGATGTGAGCAGTAGCCCACCCAAGAATCATTGAGTATACTCGGTGGTGTTTGGCAGGGTCAGATAAGGCTGGCTCTTGAAGTTGCATTAAGGGTTTGGGCTCCTATCCCAGGAACATCAGGAAGTCATTCAGAGAGCTTTGACAGTAAATGGCAAAATCACATTTTTATTGTGAAGAGATCACTCTGGCTATGTTTGAAGGATGATGAGTATAGAGAAAAGGAGGATTCTTAATGATTTTAGAAGTTGCCTGGAGATACAGCCAGAAAAAGTAGATTGGTCTGTCCCTGCAGAACCTTCTGTGCTGTGGGCTACCCATGGACAGGGCCACATTCACCCTCGTAATCTTAATATATCTTTATTTTGCAAAGTTAGAAACATCTTGTGATGGAGTTTGATACAAAACCAACATCTGAAAACTGGAAGTGTCATAGAAGTCGCCATCCCTCCCATTTTACAGGTGGAGAATCTAAACCTGAATTAAGCAGATACCTTTCCCAATTGACAAAATGCAGGATTAAAATGAAAGTCCCACTTCTTTCCCTGTGTCTTTCCTACCTCAACAAGAAACCTTTCTGCTATAAAAAAATAAAAAATTCCATGTACTAGTGTCTTCTCAATTAACTTCTTGGAAAACCCAGCTTCTTTAAATCAAAACAATTTCATTACATTAGAGAGATTAATTTCTAATGGAAGTATTGGGCTTCTAGAAGAGTCATATTAATATCCTATACGGAGCTCTATTTTATGGTTGAACTTACTAAACTTCACATGTCAAATTTGACATCACCCCTCAAAATGAGTAAGTTTCCAAACTGGTAAGTTATCTAAAAATGGTTGGATCTTAATAAGAGGTGTAGTTCCTATGTGTAATTTAGATGTTTCTGCACATGACGTAGTGGTAGGTTTTCATGTTAAGGTTGTTAGCAGGTGAGATAAGAATATGCCTTTGACAATCAAGGTTTAGCTAAAAATTTATATCATGCCTGTTTTTCAAAACTCATGTTAGGGTTGACATATTAATATGTCTATGCCATGTAAATATCTGCAGGGTAAGTTACTTACTTTTCTATTTTATTTGAAGGAAAGAGAGTGATTTAAAATTTTTCTCATTACTCTTCCTTTCATCAGCATTATTGTACACTACCAATTGCAAATAAATGAAATAAAAATTTTTTCACACATTTGAACAAAATATTTACAACATTTTATTGCCATGAGAAAAGTAGCATAGAATTTGGATATTACAGAATTTTAATACAATTTCTGAGTATAATTTGGAACCAAGTCATCAGAGAACATTCAATCAACAGCTACATCTTCAGAGTTTGTTGTTGTGGGACAAAAGATAAGCAAGGACAAATCTCTGCTATTACAGGTTTCAGAGATGGAAATTTCTTGAAAGGAGCATCCCCATCCCTGTGCCCTGTGCAGTGATAAATTAAGGTGTCACCCCCTCACCAGGCTCCCTACTCTGGATGCTGTCATCATCTCAATGAACTTATCCTCTTACAGGTCTAATACACAGCCAGTTTGCAGTTGATACTTCATTTACATTTAAAACGTGAAGAAAAATCCCTTGCTTCAACTGTAGACAGAATGCTGTCCAAAAAGGACAAAACTTGGAAGCAGGTAAGTCGACAGCTTAGCTCTGCCAAGACAGGGTAAGCAAGTCCTTCATAATTCCTGCTTTACAATTAATGTCTGTCAGAGAAACAGGGCCAAATGGCTGAAGATTGATGCTGTAATATATGGAGAGAAAATGGGAATTGTCCAGGCAGTCAGTTGTATGCCATTTCTTAGTTTTGGAAGCTGCTGGCCCTGCACTTCCTGTATAATCAGATATATTTATCCTTCTCAGGTCTCTGATGTAGTTGAAGACTAGATAACTATAGTCCCATAGTTAAATTTTGAGTTGCTTAGGAATTAAGAGGGTGTTCTGGATCTAAAAAAGATGTTTTTAAAATTGTGATGCAAGTTAGGATGGAAGCTGAGTTGAATATAGATCTTTAAACTCATGGAGATGGTTGCATAGTAAAATGTTAAAGTCAGTTGCTATGTACGTAAGGACTGGACATTGATAATGTAATTGTGACCTAATTATTTTTGCTGTTTTTTAATTGTATTTGTTGTTATAAGAGAAAGAGCCATTTGTTAGACTGAAAGGAGGAACTGTTTGCAGGGAAAAGATATACCTTAAACTCAAAAAAAAAGGGAGAAGCAGATGGGGGGGGTGAGGGGGAGAGGGTGGGAGGGTGGGATGGCAGGGGGTAGTAGGCAGGGAATTGAGATTGAGATATAAATTGAATAAATAAAAAAATAACGTGAAGATAGGTAGCAGAAGATAATGCAAGGATTTGTTTTGACAGTTTGGTCGCCAATCTACTAAATTCAACTTCAGCTCAACAGATAGACTGTATAAAACTAGTGCAGGTACATAAGAAAATAGACCATTTGTCTAGGTATGGTGGTACACACCTGCAATTTTGACACATGGAAAATAGAAGGAAAAGCATTAGGATTTCAATTCCAAGCTCAAATTCAAAACATGTCAAGAACAGACAGGGTTAAATGACAACTTGTCTTAAAACATAAATATAACAAAAGATATGTGTCATATATATAGTGTATAATACACATTTATACTCTGTAGTTAAAAATTGAAGAATCAGGTTGTGGCTGCTCAACTTATTAATCATATCATGGGTCAGGCTATACTCTTTCAAAACCTTCATCAATTTACACTAAAAGGATAAAGAGACCATCAGCCTCATTGACTTATATAAATTAGTATATGTTTGAGAGGAATTGATTAACTATAACTTACACATATACTTTCATTTGTATGATAGCAAATGAGTACAATATTTTAACATTATTTTTACTCATGTTAATTACATAGATGTATTTTTGTCATTTCTGTATAGCAAATGTCAGAAATAACAGATTTTAGGGCTTTTGTCTTAATGTGAGTATAATTAATTTTTTGTTCATGATACTGGAAGTTTCAAACCATAGTCTATGGGCTCTGTTGATCTTGGGCTTTTGGTAGAAGCAGAATACCATGGCTTCAGTGTGTGGTGAGGGAGAATGCCATGACTACCTTGTTGGTGAGGAATAGAATAACTGAACCAGTGTATGTGTGAAGAATAATATTATGATGACGGAGAACATCCTGGGGGCAGTGGTGTTGAGAGAGGGTATTATGGCAGCATTATATGATGAAGCACACCTTCACCTCTCATGACATCCAGAAACCAAAGAGAAGGGAAGGACCAAATCCTAATAACCTAACATCTTTCAACCAGGATCCACCACCACGTGGATGTTCCATCATTTCCCAATAGTTCTGTGGAATTGTCCATCTATGAAGATGTTTGGATATAGGACTTTAAAAGAACATTTACAATCCATGCTCTCTTCCAATATCTTTTACTATGAAACTTATCAATATAAATGTGATTGACTTCTTCCTCACCACGTGCCTTCATGCACAAAGTCCCTACAGAAACACCTATTACCATCTAATAACCAGAAACTCACATAAAAAAGTAATGTTCATTGTTACTATAATGGGTTTGTCTACACTTCAAATTACTTTCTGCATAATATTTAATCCATTGGCCAATATCTTTTTAAACTCTGATTAAATCATCATTGATTTTCACATCATGATGTGTTCAAGAAAGAGGGTTTTTTTTTCTGGGAATTCTGCCATTTCCTTGTAATTTGTGTTAATAGTTTTATTGTCACATTTATTTTCAGATTTCTTAGCAAGATTTTATTTATCTATTTATAGCTTTTATGACTTAATAGACAAATGAAGCTTGTGTGTTGCCAAACCATCTCTGTAGAAAGTCTTGATGTCATTTGTAAAATATGACCATTATGACTAGATGTAATATAGTCCAATATATTATTTGCAGCTTAATTCTTCTTGTTATTTTATTAAAATAAATGAAAATGGAAGTACTAATTTTTCTGTCATGTTTTTTACTTCTTAGTCAGCTAGTGTATTTACCTTGTGAATCACTTTCTAATAACTGTTAATAAAGCAAATAAGTATGTCTTAATTGATGTGGCAATATACAGTCACATTTTTTCATATAATTGTTTTATTCCATTTATTTTAAGAAACCAACATTTCTGGTTTGTACTTACCATGCTGACATATTTATTTATCGCTATACATGATATTTCAAGCAAGGTTTGTTTTGTTTCAAAGTTTAGAAGGGCAAAGTTCAAGTGTTTTCTCTTCTGAATTCCTCTTTGAAGGCACAGAATCCCAAGATTGATCAAAGCATAAGGGGACCTGTGTTCAGTCTTTTTTTGGATTTTCTTCTCTTCAGATAAAGCCATGAACATACAATTTACTGTCTCATTCCTAATAACCTTATCTTAAGTACTTCCTAAAAGATCCATTGATTGTCACAGTACTTGTGGAATCATATTCACGACATCGAATGTACTTACCACATGATTTTAAAACACTAAAATAACAAAAGGTAGATGAAAATTTAATGTTTTTTTTCAATAACACAGACACAGGACAAGATTCATTTGTTAAGAAATGACTATCATGTTGCCCCAGACATGTGGGACAAATATAGTCATGTCTTTCAAATGATTTCAAGGCTATTGATTATTTTGTTTGCTTCTGAGACATGGACTTTCACAGTCTTTTATAACACTGCAGGTTTCCCAGGAATTCACTATGTAGGACAGACTGGCTTCAAAGTCACAGAGATCTGCTTGGATCTGCATCCTGAATGGAATCAACAGTGTATTCCTCTAATCCTAGCTCAGATCTCAAAACTCTTATGGTTAAAGATTCTTACTCTTTCACAACAAAAGAAAGAGAGAATGCTAGAGTTTGTGTTTTATTAAATTTTGCCCAAAACAATCATTTCCCAAACTTAATATATAGGAAATTACAAATTTAAATATTCATGTACATTTTGAAAAGACACCTTATCACTTTTATAAAACAACCAGATCATTAAGGTTTAAGGGGGAAAGAAAACTACACATTGAAAAACACCGAAATGAATAATGCTTTAATAATAAGTAGTACAATGATCTGGAGGACTAGCTTGCAATCCAACAACTTGACCCAAACTTCTGCCATATCCAAGCTCCTGGCACCTACTTATAAGAAAGACACTGGAACCCAAACATTCTACCCCAACTCACCCATGATACCCAGTAAGAATACCTTGACTCTGAATCCTCAGTCCATTCACAGTCCCCTCAGCTACTGAAGTTGAGCATTTCTCAGACTCTGCACACCGAACCCAAACTTCCTCAGTCCCCCTCTGATCCCTGTGACAACAGGCAAAAATTCCCTGATCTGAACTCCAGGTTCATAGGTACATACTCTCTCTCTCTCTCTCTCTCTCTCTCTCTCTCTCTCTCTCTCAACTAGGTTTCTCTGTGTATCCTTGACTGTCCTGGGCTCACTTTTTAGACCAGGCTGGACTTGAACTCACAGAGATCTGCCTGCCTCTGCCTCTCAAGTGCTGGATTTAAGGCCTGTGTCACAGGTACATACTTCTATAGCCCCCTTGCTCCTAGCAGCTGTTATATAAGCAGTGCCCATATCACCAGTCCCTGGCCCACACTTTCCCGCCGACCAATCAATCCCACATGTTCAAGTCCCAGCACAAAAACAAAATCATGAAAATCCAAGACAACATGTCTCCTCTAAAATCCATTGTAAGAATGAAGTCAAACAAAAACGACCTGAAAGAACTCCCAGACAACAGTCATCGAAGAAACTCCAGTGGGAGATGATTGAATTAGTCGCAAGCCTATCTCTTGGTAGGGAAAGCCCCTTGCTCCAACTGTAGACAGAATGCTGTCCAAAAAGGACAAAACCTGGAAGAAGGTAAGTCGACAGCCTAGCTCTGCCAAGACAGGGTAGGCAAGTCCTTCATAACCCCTGCTCTACAATCAATGTCTGTCAGAGAAATGGGGCCAAACGACTGAAGATCCATGCTGTAATGTATGGAGAGAAAATGGGAACTGTCCAGGCAGCCACTGGTATGTCATTTCTTAGTTTTGGAAGCTGCAGGTCCTGTACTTCCTATAAAATCAGATATATTTATCCCTCTCAGGTCTCTGAGGTGGTTGAAGAACAGATAGCTAGAGTCTCATAATTAAATTTTGAGTTGTTTAGGAGTCAAGCGAGTGTTATAGATCTAAGAAGATGCTTTTAAAATTGTGTTGCAAGTTAGTATGAATGTTGAGTTAGATATAGAACTTTAAACTCATGGAGATGGTTAGATAGTAGAATGTTAAAGTCAGGTGCCAAATACATATGGACTGGACATTGGGAATGTACGCTAAGCCATATAACCCTCATAACTGTGGCCTAATTACCTCTGTTGTTTTGTATTGTATTTATTATTATAAGAGAAAGAGCCATTTGTGGGACTGAAAGGGGAAACTGTAGGGGGAAGTAAGATATACCTTAAACTTAAAAAAAAAGTAGAGATGATGGGGGATTGAGGGTGGGAGGGTGGGACTGGAGGGGGGAATAGGGAGGGGATTGCGATTGAGATGTAACTTGAAGAAATAAAAAATAAAGGAAAAAAAAAAGAACTCCCAGATAAAGAATTTAAAGGTTCTTTATATATAGTTTAAGCAACTCAAAATATATATGATTATCTTGCAAGAGAACAGTGAATTACTGACTAAATTTGCAATGCATAAAAGGAAACATTTCAAACATAATTTTGCAGCATTTCCATGTTTGTTTGTTTACTGTTTATTTTTTTTTCTGACAAATTTTTGTATATATTAATTTATTCTCATTTCTGTCTTTGAATGTGTAAAATCCAGCATCATTTAAATATATTTAATATCTACCAGATCTAATTTTCTCATATTCCCCCTTGTGTGAAAATCACTTATATTAGGTACATCTATATTTTCTGGATATTTTTGTTTTTGTTTTTAAATTACTCAAAAACTGTCAGTTGGTTTGGTGGTGTACCAAACATGCTCTTAGATGTTCCTTTTCCATGCTAAGCATCTAGAAAAAAAATCTCATATAAATAAGCCATCACACAGTAGAAATTTAGAAATTCTCTGTAAAAGGAATTAAATAGAAATAATAATCTTGTTTTGAATGAGAATCTGTTAAGTATAACATCTCTGTCTTATGTCTTAGACATATTTTCTAAACATGTCCTTCTACATAGATTGCTCATAAAATGAGTAGTCTTCATACTGATAACACATTTGTCTTAAGACATGAGAGAGGAGAGAGACTGTCTTTTCTCACCTTAAGGCATCCAGAATTTCAAGTTCATGCTTAGAAGAGATATCAGAAGTGCAGTCAGTGATATCAGATGTAAGTGATGCTAGTAGTCTCTGTCTGGATTTCCAGCTTCTCGACATTTGTTCAAACAATTGGAGACACACAAAAAGCATAATAGCATTTTCCTTTTTTCAGAAGTGAAACTATTAAGTGAACACACTAAATGGATTTACTGTTGGGTTTTTTCATTTATGGATCTAACTGGAGGGTAACTTGGTTTCCTTGGGATGAGTCATGGGACATTTGATTTTTGATTGAGAGGTCTGGGTTAAATTTTTAATGTGCATTTTTCCATGGTACATCTGATTTTCAATAAATGTATGCTGAGCATAGTCATATGATGAGGAACAAGAATATTTCCCCCTCCCTACCCCCAAATACACTCAAAGGACAAAGTTTCCCTTACCTCTCATGTATCTACTATTAGACAATGATAGATCATTGTACTGCTCAGAGTTCTAGGTGATTAGTTCAAATATGTTTGGGGTTACTAAATGCTATGATGCAGCTGTAGGTTTCAAGGACCAATCACTTGATTTGGAAAAGGGTGTGTACATGGAGTTTAATGTAGATGGAGCAATTGGGAACTAAATGATTTTCTAAAAACTAAAAGTCTTCAGCATAGTTCGAAACAGCCTTACTGGTTACTGTCATTATTATATTTGCCTTTGTCATAAGGAGACAGA
>CAJQZJ010036427.1:0-10280 GCA_907164525.1 Lophiomys imhausi
ACTCAAGATGACTCTGAGATTCCATCTCACACCTGTCAGAATGGCTAGGATCAAAAACTCAAATGACAGCACATGCTGGCGAGGGTGTGGAGAAAGGGGTACCCTACTCCATTGCTGGTGGGAGTGGAGGCTTGTGCAGCCACTATGGAGGTCAGTCTGGCAATATCTTAGAAAACTTGGAATAGCTCTGCCTCAGGACCCAGCCATACCACTTCTGGGTATACACCCAAATGCCTCTTCACGGAATCATAAGGAAGTTTCCTCATCTATGTTTATAGCAGCCTTATTTGTAATAGCTAGAAACTGGAAACAACCCAGATGTCCCTCAACCAAAGAATGGGTTAAGAAACTGTGGTACATCTACACAATGGAATATTATTCAGCTATCAGGAACAATGAAATTATGCAATTTGCAGCCCATTGGATGGAACTAGAAAAGCTCATCCTGAGTGAACTAACCCAGACACAGAAGGACACATATGGCATCTGTTCACTTATAGTAGGATTTTAGCTATATAGTAGAAAGTATCAATACTACAACTAACACACCAAAGGGAACTTGGACATAGACTTCTTATTTTTAATTTTTATTTTTTACTTATTTTTTATATATTAGTTATATTTTTTCTATTTTTTAGTCTTTTTATCTATTGTATGCTTATTGATTTGTTTGTTTAGTAGTTCTCTCTCCCAGGCAACGAGACACTTTTCACTGATGGTACTGCTTCATAGATCCCCAATGAATGAAGAGGCTCTTGGCCCTCATACGACCTCTCAACTGAGATGAGGGACTGTTATATAAGGACACCCCACCCCAGAGAAATGGGATGGAAAGGTTAGGAGGTAAAGAAAAAAAATGAAATGTGATGTTTCGGCCTTTTACTACTAACTGTCATGAACTGTTTAGGATAATTAAGAAATGCAAACTAATGCTTATGCAAGCCAGTCATTCTGATAGGTACTATGACAGCCTATTATAGCTACTTGCTAAGCTAATCAGAAATAAACCTGCTAAGAAACAAGCAACATCTGCTTACCCTAATATAAGAGATAGATAGGGTCTCTTCAAAAACCTAAAGAGATCTGCAGAATATGGCATTCAAAGATGTTTTCGTAACTTTAGATTTTTTTTATATCAAGACATATCAACTCCTGACAGCACCCCCTATTCTCCTCCAAGTAGAAGATGAGCATTGAAGAATCTCCAGTGGGAGATGATTGAATTAGTTGCAAGCCTATCTCTCGGTAGGAAAAGCCCCTTGCTCCAACTGTAGACAGAATGCTGTCCAAAAAGGACAAAACCTGGAAGCAGGTAAGTCGACAGCCTAGCTCTGCCAAGACAGGGTAGATAAGTCCTTCATAACCCCTGCTCTACAATCAATGTCTTTCAGAGAAGCGGGGCCAAACGACTGAAGAGTGATGCTGTAATGTATGGAGAGAAAATGAGAACTGTCCAGGCAGCCACTGGTATGTCTTTTCTTAGTTTGGGAAGCTGCAGACCCTGTTCTTCCTATAAAATCAGATATATTTATCCCTCTCAGGTCTCTGAGGTGATTGAAGAACAGATAGCTAGAGTCTCATAATTAAATATTGAGTTGTTTAGGAGTCAAGAGAGTGTTATACATCTAAGAAGATACTTTTAAAATTGTGTTGCAATTAGTATGAATGTTGAGTCAGATATAGAACTTTAAACTCATGGCGATGTTTACATAGTAGAATGTTAAAGTCAGGTACCAAATACATATGGACTGGTCATTGGGAATGTACATTAAGCCATATAACCCTCATAACTGTGGTCTTATTACCTCTGTTGTACTGTATTGTATTTATTATTATAAGAGAAAGAGCCATTTGTTGGACTGAAAGGAGAAACTGTAGGGGGAAATAAGATATACCTTAAACTTAAAAGAAAAAAAAAAGGGAAGAGGATGGGGGGTTGATGGTGGGAGGGTGGGACTGGAGGGGGAATAGGGAGGGGACTGCGATTGAGATGTAACTTGAAGAAATAAAAAATAAAGGAAAAAAATAAAAGACCACAAGTAAATGCAATACAAAAATGATACATTAAAATTTTTAAAAACCTTAAAAAAAAAGAAAACAATTCCACCAATTACTAAATTTGTAACAAGATAAGTCCACATAATCCCTCTAATCTCAAGCCATCCTGGAAAGCTCTGCTCCTCAAGTAACTCTATATGAACTCTGTCTTCCGCTCTGTTATCTGCTACTTTTCTCCTGAGCAGTAACATTCACATTCCTGGGTTTTTCGCTCTCAATAATACTCGTGTGACCGATTTTTATTGCAGTATGACCTTGCAGTATTCCTTTGCTCTGGGCAGCCAGGATACTTTCCTATTCAGGACTGTAACACTTGCTTTGGGAAAATCTGCCCCCTCAGAGCTGCAAACACTTCAGATATGAAAGAGTTCATGTCAAGGTGATTGTTAAAAAAGCAACCCTTAAACATTAAATATGTTCAAAACATCTCTCATCTAGAATTTTTATCTCTCAATGACCACAAGAGCATCTTACAGAGTACTGGACAAATGTAGTGTGATCTAATGCCCAGATCATGAGAACAAGTGTTCTTAGCAACTGTACTGCCTTGCTGACGGTTAGGAACGTTTCCTGGGACAAACACCAACTCTCTTCACTGACCATTGGGATATAATTGAAGTGTATGTCTCTCTCCTGTCCCCCTACCTTGTTTATCATGGAACATAGCCATTTGTGATCATAAACCACAGTAGTGTCCAATGATCACTTTTCCACCCCCTTCCCCTTCTACCTTCCCCTCAGCATCTAGATGTCTAATAATACAAATAAGTACAGTGGTGGCAACTTGAGAGATGAGTTAGGATCTGTGGATGCTGTCAGGTTAAGTAGATGTCAGCCAGAGAGCAGGCATCTGAGGTGTAGGGAAGAGAGGAAAAGCCAGGGAGTCTGTGCAAAACTAGGGTCCTATGATCACAGTCACCTCTATTCCCCTAAAACCTTGTGTCCTAGTTATTGCATATCACCTGAAATAAAATGTGTCAGTGGAGCAACTGTCTTTTCATAAAGTTGGTCTGTGGGCATGTCTGTGATCTGGACCTGTCTTGAATAACTGGGTAGGAGAGCCCAGCCCACTGTGGGTGGGCATGTGTTCATGGGCTGTATGAGGATACTAGCTAAAAGAGAGCCTGGTAGGATGTCAGCACGCACAAGTTCTTCATGTTTCCTCCTGTGTATCCTTGGTTCCGAAGGCAGGCTGGAGGGAGGCAGGTCTGAGGGACAGGCCCAATAGGCACAGGCCTCCATGGCGGAGCTCCTAGAACCGTTGGGCTCCAGCGACTTTACCCCCAACAGCGGGATAGAAGGTTCCCGTGGAGGAGCCACCAGGAAGTGGAACAGGAGGGGTCAAGCCCATCTTTGACTGGACCTAGGTGTGAGTTGGCTCCACTTCTGCCTTCTCATTCTGTGTTTCTTCCAGAATTTCAGCAGCCTCTGCTAACTTGGCTCTGCCCTAAGGCCAGATGCATCCTTTGAGCACTGCCTTATTGCCAGTGACTCAGAGGCATAGGTCCAGACCATGGAATCCATCCTCTTCTGACTCATGGTTCCTTGGGCTTAGGGCTCGGACTGCTGCAACCTACTGGCCTCATGGAGCCCTGCTGCTATCTAGTGGGGTATGGCATGAGCGAGGGCTGCTTTCTGGGAGCCACAGAGTTAGAAATGGCTGAGCAGAGCCTGGTCCAGGCCATGACCCAGGTTGAGGCCCTCATCAGGGTGTCGCAGTCAACCAGAGCCCTGAGCCTCAGCGAGCATCTGCTGCAGGAGAAGGAGGCAGAGGCACCAAGACAGAGGTAGTACTCCAGCAGTACCTGGCCAAGGGGCAGAACCAGTTACAGGACCTGAATGCCGACCTGGAGTAGGTGCAGCTCACCTGCTGCTCATTCTGTGCCGGAAGGGCATCCTAGGCATCCTTTGACTATTTAGTTCTTTCAGGGAGCAGGTGAGTGGCTGTTGCATGTGGCCTCTCAGGCCACCATTTCTCTTTGCAGCTTCTGGTGTGGTGTGAGGATCTAGTTATGATGACTGCACCTCGCTGGTGAAGGTGACACCTTCTTGCTCAGTGTATCTAGGGGAGGAACGGATATTTGGAACGAGTTCCTGAATGTCCCCTCTATCCTGACTGTCTCTGGGAACAAGTGCCTTCCCATCCCTCTTGGGATTGTCACTAATGCAGGGTTCTCTGGAGGCCATCAGAACTCCTCAGGATCTGCTACTGTTTTCATGCAACAGGTGCACCCAGCAAGAAGGGAATCAAGGCCAACTGGAGAACCTGTATATTTCGATCCCTACAGCTCCACTTTAGGATTACTTTGGTCCTTTTATTTTATGAGAGTTTTAGTTTCCTCCTCGCTTTCTGGAGCTCAGTCTTCTAGTTCTGCCACATTTCCTCTGAACCATGTACAATGCCTCCTCCAGTTCCTTAAAAATCGTGGTCCAGGAAAAACTGCAGAAGTTGCATTGCACCTTGGGAAAAAAATCTTAGCTGTGGTTGCTGAGTTTCAGGTCTTCTTTGTTAGTCTGAGAAATGGTCCAAAGGAGGAAGTCAGGGGCTGGAGTTTACAAGGCATAAACTACAATTGTTTCAAGGTGGGGATTTTCTGCTACATATGGCATTAAAATTATTTTTCTTCTGAAAATCAGTAGTTAAGCAAGACCACAAAACCACAATGGATAATATTTTAGTATAACAATTGCATAATAATGGAATGGGAGAACAATTTTGGAAAATAAACCAGGTGGTTTTGAGATTAGCCTCCTCTTTAAATATCTTTCAAGATTCAACAGCTAAAGGAGCTGACCTTAGCATCCTGACGTTGTAGACATCCTGTGGTGAAAAATATTTAGCCAAAGAATAAGGACTGTCTGCTTTTTCTTTTCCATACTTTTCTTCTTTCTTTTCTTTGTTTTTTTTTTTATGTCAATTTGTTCTGAAACTCATTTTGAAGTGGATCTACTTTTTATTCATTACATTCCCCTTTTCTTTCGGTTGTCTCAGACTATAAAAAAAATCAAACTGTAGATTCATGTTTAGGTACAGGTTGATAGTGAGCATGCATGCTAATATTTAGTCATCCATTCTGTTGCCCACTGGCTCTAGGAGAATGAGGCAAATCAGAGGAGCTCAATTTAAAGGCCCATGGTATCCATAGTGTTTGATATTGACAACCATGCATGAGCATTAGGATGCATAAGTAGTGAGAGAGTGAAAATTAAATCTGTTTTATCAAGGTAAAATTTGATAACCAGGAAGTAAGCCATTCATCAGAAACCAGTTTCCAATTAAAATAGCCCTTTCAGTAAGTTTTGAGTATTTTTTTTTAACCAAGTATTTGTGATCCTGAAGGAGACTGAAGGCCAACATCGGCCCCAGTATGCCAATAAGCATCTTAAGAAGCCAATTATTCCTTTTGCCAGAGAGAAGGGAAATGATTCTTGCTGGCAAGTAAGGTCCCTTTTGGTTCAAATAGTCCAGTCCTGAATGGAGGACGAGGGGAAACAGAGGTGGGTAGGGATAGCAGACTGATAATTAGCACCTTCCCTTGCCCTCAGCTAGTTGAGCCTGCCTTAGCCTTGAAAAATCAGAAAGCCATTTTCAAGTACCACAGTCTTATGGTTGTCAAATGGCAGTCAGACCTATCTTTCTGTGTGCCTCATGATTCTAGTGACAGAATGGACTTACAGGCCTGGCATGTAGTTGGTAGAAGGGAAATTGCTTTGTTCATACAAGGTCTGGGGGTTATCTCAGAACCATAAGAAAAGAAGAATCTTATTACATCTGTGGGTGAAGCACACCAGCAACTGACTTCTCTGCTGGCCTGACCTCCATTCTCCAGACAATCCAGAACTTTTTCTGTGGGCTATATCTGTTGTCTTGAGTTGAGCCTGAGTGTTTAGTGAGACAAACAGTTATGCTTTCAGTGAAAACAGTTTGGTATTTATGAATAAGCCACAGGGAAACAGAACCTAAATATTTAGTATATAAAACTTTGTGAGATTGGAGAGATGGCTAAACAGTTCAGAGTGCTTAGTGCTCTTCCAGAAGACACAGTTCTATCTCAGCACCCAAGTAGGGGTAGCTCACATCCTCTGGAGATATGAAACCTCTTCAGCTCCTTCAGGAGTACCCCACACAGGAAACATACATTCACACAGACAAACACACATACACATAAATAAAAAGAAATAGTGGTAAGGGAGACAGCACAAATTGTCTACTAAGACTTAATGAACCATCATGAAATCAAGGATTAGTTTTTGTTTCATGCAAGTCTGCAGATTTCTGTGTGTAATGTCCACAGGCACCTTGGAGGCAAAAGCAGAGACAGTGAGGTACTCCATCTGCTCATCCAAGCTGGAGTGAAGCCTGGCACCTGGCTGTTCACAGCGAAGCCATGGTGGTGGTCATTCCCAGAGAGAATAGCAAGAGCTCCAAGTATTATGTCCTGCAGTTCTTGAAAGAGGACCTGCCCAATGTGAGACAAAGACTGTTATGAAGAGACAGCCAGTTGTCAGGATGGGGTCCAAGTCACTATAGAGACCTCTGGAACTTCAGCAAGACAAGTTTGCTAATGTTTTCAATTTGGGTCTGGGGACCAGGACAATATTGAGACCAGGGATGGCACCTCAGTACCTAATGGCCGTCTTCAAAAGGTTAACAGTCTAGTTCTTAGTTTTACATTGATTTTTTGATAGTTTTGTGAATTGTGTTGTGGAAGTCAAAATACAATCTTGTGGGAGTCGGTTCCTTCTGCCTTTTGGGTCCCAAGAATCCAACTCATGTTTTTGCCTTGGTGGCTGGCACCTTTAGAAACAGAATCCCTAGTTAGAATTTTGCCTTAGTTGTGAGACTGCAACTCTGTCCACTTATCTTCTCCCTGCTCTCTCTTCAGTCTGATTCCAGACTGGGGTACCATCAACTGAACCATCTTCCCATTGACCTCACACAGTACATAGACATTCTTGGGTTGCACACATTGTAGTGATGATGGACGAGAATGGCATGCAGGAGATTATGACACAATTCTTGCAGGTTTGTGATTTCTGAGGCTCTCTGGTGGGACCAAATGTCAGCACAAACTCCAGCTTTCTGTGTTGAATGCATGTAGTGGTACAAGGCATCCCAGAAGTGTTCCAGAGCTATGATCCACTTAGATGAATGAGTAAAAAGAAGTACAAGCTTCTAATAAAGGTGACAATAATGGCTAACCATGTTGTGAAAGACACCCAAACCACTTACATAACACACCCTCAGACAATACCCAACACAGTTTCCTGGCTCTGGTGGCTGCTCCTTAAACCCACAACAATTACACAGGAATCTGTTTCACGAATTATTGTTTGATATACTTTGTACTTGCCAGGCAGGGTATGAAGTAGGAATGGGCTAGCTTCTGGGAATCACTTCCTCTAATTACATCTAGCTTTCCCTAGGAGGAGAAAATTCAAGGCATTGAGGCTGCCTGGATGACTACCATCAATGTGATCCAAAACTTGATGGTCAAACAGGGTATGAACATGGACACCAGGCAAGGGATGCCTCTCTCTGACCTGATGACTTTCAAGCTGTAAGGGAGGGGAGACTCTAGATTGCCAGGGTTCCTGAAGTTCACTGTCTGGCAAAGACAAACAGGCAGTATCTTTGGGTCATACAGTACAGTTCTGTGGGGACAGTCCAGGACAGAAAGTAAGATGCCACCACCAAAGACCAATGTGTGGTTATGTAACCAGTTATTCTGGTAAACAAACTCTGTGAGAATTTAAATACATCCAGTTGTTGGATGAGAAAAGCTAGAACCTGGCTTGTGTTCATTTTGTGAATATTATCCTACACCAATAGTGGCCATTTCCAAAACATGATGCCCATGGTGACCTGGTGAATTGGTTCCTTAACCCATTCCTTACACTGCTAAGGATATACGTCAGTGGTCCAGTGCTTTCCTAGCATGTATGGGCCCTGACACACACACACACACACACACACACACACACACACACACACACAAAGTTACCTTAATCTCAGATGGATGTATAGGGGAATCCACTATAGGTATTTTATTGCTATCCCATAGTGAAGTTCATCACATGTTCATGACCCATTCTTGAAATGGTGGAAGTGTTGGGTAGAACAAGATCATGGAAAATAACCCTGTGGCCCTGGGCTTACTAGTAGTCAGGAGGTAGAGGCAGGTAGACATCTGTGAGTTCAAGGCCAGTCAGTTCTGCAGACTGAGTTTCAGGCCAGTAAGCAATTTCTCACGTTCCGGGTAAATAGTGTGAACGACACCGACAAGAGGAACAGGTAATAGAACCTGGGAGTGGGGAGGGGCAGAAGGTGAAGGGGCTGTTGGCAACAGGCGAGGCCAACTTGGGGGAGCAGTTGAGTCAACTGATGGGGGTGTGTTGACTCTGAGGAGGGTGAGTTTTGCTGTGAAATAGAGGTATTAGTTGTAAGTGTTCAACTCCCAAAGTTTCATTGGGAGAAGGAGGCGGGATGTGGTATATAGATACACTGTCCAACGTGCTCAACAAGAAAAGCTCATGAAGTCCTGCTTCTTCACTTTCACTGTTAGAGGACTGGTCAACTAAAAGCTCTTAAGTCTAGGCCTGAAAGTGAGTTTCTCCCAAATCTTAGCAGTGAGCTAGGTCTGATCGTATTCACCAGTTCCAAGAAGAGAATTTTGGGGGAAAACTTGAGAGTTTGGATATTCCTTAAGGTTTTCTTATGTATTAAGTGTAGCTTTAAAGCTGAAGTACCTGAGTTGGGTTAGTGTTGGTGTATGCATGACATAAAAAATAGCCCAGGTTACATCATGTCTGTCATTCATGAGTAGACCTGAGGGAAGACTTCAGACATTTTATTTTCCTTCGTGTCATGATACAACCCATGGCGCCTTACACTAATGAGTAAGACTATGTTCGGGGCATGTGTTAAATTTTTGTTTTGTGTGTTAAGAAAAATTGAAAGATGCTGCTAATTATAGTTATAAATATCAGAAATTGTAAATGGAATTCAGATGTCATAAATACTAAAATGTAAAATAAAGAGTATTTTAAGAGGATAATGTTCATTGGTCTGCAATCCCAGCTAGTTGGAGGCTGAAATACAATTTCAAGATCATTCTTATCTGAACAACGTACCTGATCCTTCTGCAGTTAAAAATACACTTATCTAAACATGTAACCCCTGACCAGGAGAGATTGACTCAGTAGCTAGAGGTGCTTGGCACCAACCACGACAACTTGATTTCCATTCCTGAGACCCACATGGTGGATGAGAACTGACTTCCACAACTTGCCTTCCGTCTTTCATATACTCAGAAGCATGAAGATGTGCATGTCACACATGAACACACACACACACACACACACACACACACACACACACACACACACATCAGAATAGGTAAAATTCTATTGTTTCACTTCACTGATATGTTGTATTTGGTAGCAGTAGGAATACTAATCATTGTATCCAGTAAATACCAATTCATCACTGATATACTGTTTTATAAGATATTGACATACATGGCTCCATTTTCCACCATAGAAGCTCAGGGATTCACTTAATAAAATACTCTTCAGGGATTAATCATCAAAAGTATCAAAGGTCTGACTTTTTATTTTTTAGAGGCTACAGATTTCTTGTAGACATTCATAGCAAATGATTGCAGAACACTGAATTTGTTAAAATATTTTTCATATCTTTCCACTTAAGCTTTTGGGGGGGGGAATAATTAGTGAAAAACCACATAAGAAAACAAAAAATTTCTTATACTTGGGCTTTATGACTGAAAAAGAGGATTTTATGATAAATATACAATAAATTGTGTTCTACAATAAAATATAATATATAATATATATAATACATAACATATATAATGTATAATATATATTGTTTCTCAGAGATGAGGCTAAAACAGTGAAATGGAGTAAGTAGTAAGTATCCAGAAACACAGTGAAATTTTGAAACTTAATATGAAAGGGAAATACAGAGAAGACATTGTTTAATTTTTCCAAGTTTGTATGAGCAGATGAAAATGCTCTTTAATTGGGGATATAGAACTCTTAGTTTGGTGAAAAAGAAAATATTGAGTTACAAAGAAGCTTAGAGATGACCTAGCTTACTAATCAAGAGAGAGAACCACTCTTTTTTCTTTTAGGGTTTTTTCTTTTTTTAATTTATTTTTTATTTTCTTCAAGTTACATCTCAATCGCAATCCCCTCCA
>CAJQZJ010036428.1:0-10762 GCA_907164525.1 Lophiomys imhausi
GTTTTGTATAGAATTTACTGTTATAAGAGAAAGAACCATTTGTTGGATTGAAAAGGGAAGCTGTTGGGAGGGAAGAGGGTGGAAGGGTGGGACAGGAGGGGGGAATTTGGAAGGGTTTGTGACTGAGATGTAACTTGAAGAAAAAAATAAAGTACATATATATATAAAGAAAATGGAGAGATCTCCCATGCTCATGGATCAGTAGGTTTAACAAAGGGAAAATATCTATCTTACCAAAAGCAATCTACAGATTCAGTGCAGTTTCCATTAAAATAAATAATCCAATTAAAAATATTGCAAAAATTTGAAAATGTATGCCATACTTTATAATTTTCATAATCGTTGCCTAATTGTTCTTTTTAAAGTTTATTTATCACTTCAGGTTACATCTCCATCACAGTGCCCTCTTTCCACCAATCCCAGTCCTGCCTTTCCATCCTCTAACCCCTATCCCTTCCATCCCACTCATCTGGAATGGAGTGTCCCTACCTATCAGTCACCTGCCCCAGTTCAGCATTCATATGAAGGCCAAGAGCCTCTTGATACACTGGGGCCTACAAGTCAGCACCACTAGGGCAAAGTGTCTCATTGACAGGAAAAAAAAATCTATGTTCATGTTCTCTTTGGTGCATTGGTTGTAGTATAGTTATCCTGTACTATATGGCTAAAATCTAGTTATAAGTAAGTAGATGCCATGTGCATCTTTCTGAGTCTGGGTTAGCTCACTCAGGAGGAGCTTTTCTTGTTCTATCCATCGGGCTGTGAATTGCATGTTTTCTTTGTTTCTGATAGGTGAGTAGTATTCCATTGTGTAAATGTACCACATATTTTTTATCTTTTGTCAGTTGAGGGACATCTGGGCTGTTTCCAGTTTTTAGCAATTACAAATAAGGCTGCTATGAACATAGATGAGGATACGACCTTGTGGTTTGGTGAGGAATCATTTGGGTGGATACCCAGAAGTGGTATCTCTGGGTGTCAAGGTAGGACTATTGCAAGTTTTCTAAGATATCGCCAGACTGATTTCCATAGTGGTTGTACAGGCTTACACTCCCACCAGCAATTTTCTCCACAACCTTGCTAGCATGTGCTGTCATTTGAGTTTTTGATCTTAGCCATTCTTACAGGTGTGAGATGGAATCTCAGAGTCGTCTTGGAATTGAAGACCCAGAAATGGATCCACACACCTATGGTCACTTAATTGTTGACAAAGGAGCCAAAACTGCACAATGGAAAAAGGACACATCTTCAACGAACGGTTCTGGTCTAACTGGATTTTGACATAAAAAGAATGAAATTAGACCCATACTTACCATCTTGCACAAAACTTAAGTCCAAGTGGATCAAAGACCTTAACATAAAGCCAGACACACTAAATCTAATAGAAGAGAAAGTGGGGAAAAGCCTCAAACTCATTGGCACAGGTGACAACTTCCTGAATAGAACACTAATAGCACAGGCTCTAAGACCACCAATCAATAAATGGGGCTTCATGAAACTGAAAATCTTCTGTACAGCAAAGGACACTGTCACTAGAACAAAATGGCAACCTACAGATTGGGAAAAGATCTTTACCAATCCCACTTCCGACAGAGGGCTAATATCCAAAATTTATAAAGAACTCAAGAAATTAAACACCAAGAAACCAAATAATCCAATCAAAAAATGGGAAACAGAGCTAAACCAAGAATCCACAAAGGAGGAATCTCTAATGGCAGTGAGACATTTGAAAAAATGCTCAACATTCTTAATCATCAGAGAAATGCAACCCAAAATGACTCTGAGATTACATCTCACACGTGTTAGAATGGCTAAGATCAAATTTTTGCTATTTCTGCTCGAAGATTCCAATAAGGATTATTGAGATCAGATGGACCTGGAGGACCATCTGAATCCGACTGTCTGTCTGATTTTCTCTCCTCCTTTATTGATTCCAGACAGTCATGGACTCACTTAATTTTTCATGTATTTCTTCTTTGTGGGATTCCCTAAAGTATCATTTACAATAGCTCAGAAAGAGAACATAATTTCTCCCACCTCTTTCTCTTTTAAAATTTTGTTGTACACCTTTTTATGTTTACTATTTAATGTCCCATTCTCAGAGAACCAGAGACAATAAGTTTCCACAACATCTAGAAATTCTTCTAAAGTTCTCTTTTAAAAATCCACTCCTTGTATTTGAATCAAGCCTTTTAAAGACTTCAGAAATATTCTTTTACTATTGCCTTATCCCATATTACGCTGTCCACAGCACTCACCGATTTCTCCAGCAGGCAAGTAGAGAAACACTTCCACGTTTCCCTATTGGGACCCCAAATCACAGCATTCCTTACTGAATCCCCCATTACCAGTATCATGTGTTTCAGCACCAGCTGTAGTCGCTAGCAATTTCTAAGTTGTGTACTGCCTGTACATGGGGCTGAGAATTGGAGAGACAAAGATCACAAGGAGGGACACCAAGAATCTGATCAAAGTTTCAAACTTTACTACTCATCAGTTCACTATATGTCAAGGACCAGCCTTTGACATCCACAAAACCACTGAGAGTAGTAGTTGGCGGTAGGGGTCAGTTTCTTTCAGAAACTTTCTAATTTTGGGGACTGCAAGATAGCCAATAATGCTGGTTAGTTTAGAATGGAAAAGGAGAAAGGGAGAGAGAGAGAGAGAGAGAGAGAGAGAGAGAGAGAGAGAGAGAGAGAGAGAAAACTATGCCTTTTCTCCTCTGTAGCTCAGAGGAAGTCTTTTCTTTTGCTGGTAACTTCCAGAGTAAAAATGACCAACTTTTTTTTCTTTTGATTGGTTCTGTAACCTCAGTAGATGGTAAAACAGCCTTTGTTTTGTAATTTACTACAAGCACTTGGACTATTAGCCGGCAGGCCACCCACTCAGTGTTCAGTGGACTAAACTACATTTTGACCAATTTATCTCAAAAGTCAATGGTGGAGCTCCAAGGTTTTTACCTGATCCATGAATTATATTAAAATAATAAGAAAGGGATGAGAACAGAGTAACTCTCACACACACACTCACATCAGAAAGAAGAAATGGACAAAGCTAGTATGCAACGACAATTTTAATGTGATGACCATTCTTTTTATACTCTGAGCAAAGGCCCTTTACATCAAGGAAAGAATTACTTCATAGAAAAGGCATTTATCACAAGGACAGATAAAACCATTGCAATAGGAGGGCACTTAACAATCACACATTTTAGTACTCAGTTAAATATATACAAGATAAGTTTAAGAGGATAGTATATTAGGTCAAACCTGTCAAGGTATAAGGAATTACAACAATAGAGTTTGTGTATTTTGCCATTAAGTTTGTACTAATATTTAGGCATTTCTTGGTAGCCTCATTATATCCTAAGTTCATGGGAAGTTTAAAACCCTTAATTGGATTTATGGTTTGCGTCTGCAGTCAGTCTTATCACCTCTAGAGTGAAAGCTTATCTGACGTCATAAATCTGTCTCAGGCCTGTCTCCTAATTCGATACACAGTGTTTGGGAAGAGGATTTACTACATACAGCTGTATGTTTTCTATCAACTATCTAACTTCTTTAACTTCTACAATTGTTTGGACTGAGTCAGGTAGTGTGTAAGACTCTTGTTAGGAATGATAATATCACCTTTGTAGGAGTCTGTGTGAAGTCTGGCCAAACAAGAAGAGTGTCAATTAGCAATGAGGGAATCTTCACTCCATGTCAGTAATAACAGATGACAGGAAAAGCTGGGTGTAAGCAAGAAGCAACTCTGGGGTGCATCTTTAGTGTAGACTTTGTAAAATGCCAGATAGCTTTTTAGGAAGATTACATGTTTATAGAACCCCTTTCTCAGAGAGCTTCTGACAATGCTTGAACACTGTATGTTAAGGGCCTAAGAATAGCAGATGGACAAGAAGGAAGGAGCCTCAAGAACATTCAGCTCCCAACAACTATAAATTTAAAAGCTGTAAATACAGGGCAGGGTAACCATGGCAACGCATATCTCAGAATCTTCCCACTTTCTCTACAAGGTCAGTGAATAGAGCAACAAATGCAAGTACAAGGACATTCCCAGGTTTACTGACTAAACTGCATGTTACAGCAAAAAGCTGAATATGTGACAAAAAGTCACCAAATGACTACTACAAGGACATCAGAAGATGGAAAGATCTCCCATGCTCATGGATCAACATAATAGAAATACACATCCCACCAAAAGCAATTTACAGATTCAATGCAATTCCTATCAACATACCAACACAATTGTTTACAGACCTTGAAAGAACAATTCTCAACTTCGAAAGGAATAACAAAAAACCCAGAATAGTTAAATCAATCCTCTATAGTAAAACAACATCTGGAGATACCACCATCCCTCATTTCAAGCTATATTACAGAGCAATAGTAATAAAAACAGCATGGTGCTGGTATAGAAATAGACCAGTTTATCACAGAATAGAATTGAAGACCCAGAAATAAACCCATACACCTATGATCACTTAATGTTTGATAAAGAAGCCAAAACTGTACAATGGAAAAAGAAAAGCATCTTCAAAAAATGGTGCTGGTCTAATTGGGTGTCAACATGTAAAAGAATGCGAATAGACCCATGTTCATCACCTTGCAAAAAACTTAGGTCCAAGTGGATCAAAGAGCTTAACATAAAGCCCGACACACTAAATCTGTTAGAAGAGAAAGTGGGGAAAAGCCTCAAACTAATAGGGACAGGTAACAACTTCCTGAACAGAAAACCAATAGCTCAGGATCTCAGACCAACAAGCAATAAATGGGACCTCATGAAACTGAAAAGCTTCTCTAAAGCAAAAGACACTGTCGTTCAAACAAAATGGCAACCTACATATTGGGAAAAGATCTTCACCAAACCTACATCTGACAGAGGGCTAATATCCAAATTTACAAAGAGCTCAAGAAGTTAAATGCCAAGAAACCAAATAATCCAATCAAAAAATGGGGAACAGAGCTAAACAGAGAATTCACAAAGAAGGAATCCCTAATGGCCAAGAGACACTTGAAAACATGCTCAACATCCATAATAATAAGATAAATGCAATGCAGGATGACTCTGAGATTCCTTCTCACACCTGTCAGAATGGCTAAGATCAAAATCTCAAATTACAGTACATGCTGGTGACACTGTGGAGAAAGAGGAACACTCCTTCATTGTTAGTGTGAGCGCAAACTTGTACAACTACTATGGAAATCAGTCTGGTGATATCTCAGAAAATTTAGAATAGCTCTACCTCAATACCCAGCCACACGACTCCTGGACATACATCCAGAAGTTTCCTCACCAGACCACAGGACAACTCCTCAACTATGTTCATGGCAGCTTTATTTGTAATAGCTAGAAACTGGAAACAACCCAGATGTCCCTCAACTGAAAAATGGAAAAAAAAAACAAAAACAAAAACAAAACCAACTGTGGTACATTTACATAATTGAATAGTACAATGCGACCACAAACAAGGAAATCATCCAAATTGCTGCCAAATGATGGACCTACAAAACCTCATCCTGAGTGAGCTAACCCAGACCCAGAAAGATGCACATGGCATGTATTCATTTATAACTAAATTTTAGCCATATATTACAGGATAACTATTGTACAACCAACAGACTGAAAGGAACAGGGACATGCACTTTGTTATCTGTTAGTGGGACACTTTGCCCTAGTGGAGGTATCATGTAGGCCCCCCAGTTTAAGTGAAGTAGCTCCACTGCAAAGCGCCTTCAGATCCCAGTCTGTGACGTCACAGGCCAGCTTCCAAGCCTCGGGAGCGGCAAGGCTATTGGAGCTGAACTGCAGATTTACCCCCTATAGGAACCAACCCCGGGCAAACTGTGAGATATTTGAAACTGTCCTATATCGAACTTTAGTACTAATAAGGGCCCTTCCGGCGGGGAATCAGAGCTTACTTGTGCACAGCTCTGCCACCTGAATTAATTAGGTCCCCATCTGGGAGGTGGGACTGAATGACTCTCCTTTTAGGGGTGGAGTAAGGCAACTCCTACACCACAGTGCACCCTTTGGACCCAAGTCCAGAAGACAGCAAAAAACAAACAGACAAAAAAAAAAAATTCCTCATGGCCAGAGGCCACAGACAAAAAAAAAAAAAAAAACAGAGCGAAATGTCTCCAACAAAAGAAAGCAACGCTACGCCGTCCAGCCCGAACCACCTCACCACAACTGAAACACATGAAAACGATGACAATTCTACATTATGGAAAGTGATAAAGTCCCTTCAAGAAGAACTTAAAACTGTGAAGGAATTCAAAGAAGCCACAATTCTACAAGTCAAAACAACGAATAACATCATTAAAGAGCTCCAAGCCAAGGTGACCCAGCTTGAACAGGAAAAGGATAAAGTAATGAAAGATCTCCAGACAAAAACAAGCAAACTGGAGAAGGAAATGTAGAAAACGAACACTACCATTCAAGACATGAAAATAGAAACGGAAACAATAAAGAAAACACAGTCAGAGTTAAAAGAGGAAATGGAGAATCAAGAGAAGAGAACAGGAACTACGGATGTGAGTATGAAAAATAGGATGCAAAGAGATGGAAGACAGGATCTCAGGCATGGAAGATTCGATGGAAGAAATCAGTACATCCAAAGAAAATGAGAAGGCTAAAAAATCTCTCACCCAGCCGGGCGGTGGTGGCGCACGCCTTTAATCCCAGCACTTGGGAGGCAGAGGCAGGCGGATCTTTGTGAGTTCGAGGCCAGCCTGGTCTACAAAGCGAGTCCAGGACAGCCAGAGATATTCAGAGAAACCCTGTCTCGAAAAACCAAAAAAAAAAAAAAAATCTCTCACCCACAAAATCCAAGAAATGAAGGACTCAATGAAAAGACGGAACCTAAGAATTATAGGCATAGAGGAAAGAGAAGACTCCTGACTCCATGGTCCAAGAAATATCTTCAACAAAATCATAGAAGAAAACTTCCCAAACCTAAAGAGAGAGATGCCAGTAAAAATCCAAGAGGCTTACAGAACACCAAACAGATTAGATCAGAAAAGAAACTCCTCTCGCCACATAATAATAGAAACTCCAAATGTAGAGAACAAAGAAAGGTTATTAAAAGCTGTAAGAGAAAAAGGCCAAGTCACATACAATGGCAGACCCATCAGAATCACACCTGACTTCTCCTCAGAAACTTTAAAAGTTAGAAGGGCCTGGACGGATGTCCTACAAGCCCTGAGAGAACAGAGGTGCCCAGCCAGACTACTATACCCAGCAAAACTCTCTATCAACATAGAAGGAGAAAACAAGATATTCCATGACAAAATCAAATTCAAACAATATCTCCTCACAAACCCAGCCCTACAGAAGATCCTAGAAGGAAAATTCCAGCACAGAGAAGATAACTACACCCAAGAAAACAGAGGAAATAGAAACCTCCACAGCAACTAAACAAAAGAGAAACACAAGACAGCCAGCTGTACCAAAATAATGGGAAATAACAACCCCTGGTCACTAATATCCATCAACATCAATGGACTCAACTCACCAATAAAAAGACACAGACTTACAGACTGGATCCGTAAACAAGACCCATCTTTTTGCTGTATACAAGAAACACATCTCACTATTGAAGATAAACACTACCTCAGAGTAAAGGGCTGGGGAAAGGTTTTCCAAGCAAATGGACCCAGGAAACAAGCTGGAGTAGCCACCCTAATATCAAACAAAATAGACTTCCAATTGAAGTTAATAAAAAAAGACAGAGAAGGGCATTACATACTCATTAAAGGAAATATACACCAAGAGGTCATCTCAATATTGAACATCTATGCCCCAAATACAAAGGCACCTACATTTATAAAAGAAAGGCTTCTAAAACTTAAATCGCACATCGATCCAAACACTTTAATAGTGGGAGACTTCAACACCCCACTCACAACTATGGACATATCATCAAGACAGAAGCCAAACAGAGTCTAACAGAGATCATGAACCAAATGGACCTAACAGATATCTACAGAACGTTTCACCCAAGCACAAAAGAATACACCTTCTTCTCAGCACCTCATGGAACCTTCTCCAAAATCAACCATATAGTTGGACACAAAGATAGCCTCAACAGATACAAGAAAATTGAAATAACCCCTTGTATCTTATCAGACCACCATGGAATAAAGCTGGACTTCAATAGCAAAAGAATCAATAGAAAGTCTACACTTACATGGAAATTGAACAACTCTTTACTAGAGGACCACTGGGTCAGGGAAGAAATAAAGAAGGAAATCAAAGACTTCTTAAAATTCAACAAAAATGAAGACACAACATACCCAAACCTATGGGACACAATGAAAGCTGTGCTACGAAGAAAGTTCATAGCATTAAGTGCCTTCAGAAAGAAAATTGTGACAGCTCATATTAGTGAATTAACAGCTAAACTGGGTGAATTGGAAAAAAAAAGAATCAAACACTCCCAAGAGGAGCAGAAGGCAGAAGATCATCAAACTTAGGGCTGAAATCAACAACTTAGAAAGAAAAAGAACTATACAAAGACTCAATGAAACCAAGAGTTGGTTCTTCGAGAAAATCAACAAAATAGACAGACCCTTAGCCAAATTAACTAAAAGACAGAGGGAGAAAACACAAATCAACAAAATCAGAAATGAAAAGGGTGAAATAACAACAGACATTGAGGAAATCCAGAGAATATTTGGATCCTACTTTAAAAATCTATACTCCACCAAATTTGAAAACTTAAGTGAAATGGACAATTTTCTTGATAGATTCCACCTACCGAAGGGAAATCAAGATCAGATAAACAGATTAAACAGCCCTATAACCCCTAAGGAAATAGAAACAGTCATTAAATATCTCCCAACCAAAAAAAGCCCAGGGCCAGATGGCTTTAGCACGGAATTCTACTAGACTTTCAAAGAGGAGCTAACACCAATACTTTTCAAACTCTTTCACCAAATAGAATCTGAAAGAACATTGCCAAACTCATTCTATGAGGCCACAATCACCCTGATTCCTAAACCACACAAAGACCCAACAAAGAAAGAGAACTTCAGACCAATCTCCCTCATGAATATAGATGCAAAAATACTTAATAAAATACTAGCAAACCAAATTCAAGAACACATCAAAAGTATCATACACCATGATCAAGTAGGCTTCATCCCAGGGATGAACGTCATTCACCATATAAACAAGATGAAAGAAAAAAAAACCACATGATAATCTCGCTAGATGCAGAAAAAGCATTTGACAAAATCCAACACCCCTTCATGCTAAAAGTTCTGGAGACAACGGGCATACAAGGGCCGTACCTAGAAATAATAAAGGCAATATACAGCAGGCCAGTGGCCAACATCAAAATAAATGGTGAGAAACTTGGAGCATTTCCTCTAAACTCAGGGACAAGACAAGGATGTCCACTTTCACCATATCTCTTCAATATAGTACTTGAAGTTCTTGCTAGAGCATTAAGACAACTAAGGGACATCAAGGGGATAAACATCGGAAATGAAGAAGTCAAATTATCCCTATTTGCTGATGATATGATAGTATACATAAGCGACCCCAACAATTCCACCAGAGAACTCTTACAGCTGATAAACACCTTCAGCAAAGTGGCTGGATACAAAATTAATTCAAAAAAATCAGAAGCCCTTCTTTATGCAACAAACAAGCATACTGAGAAAGAAATAAGGGAAACAACCCCCTTCACAATAGCCGCAAACAACATAAAATACCTGGGGGTAACTCTAACCAAGCAAGTAAAGGACCTGTACAATAAGAGCTTTAAGCCCTTGAAGAAAGAAATGGAAGAGGCCTTTAGAAGATGGAAAGATCTCCCATGCTCATGGATAGGTAGGATCAACATAATAAAAATGGCCATCTTACCAAAAGCAATATATAGATTCAATGCAATTCCTATCAAAATACCAACACAATTTTTTATAGACTTGGAAATAGCTATTCTCAATTTCATATGGAACAACAAAAAGCCCAGAATAGCTAAATCAATCCTGTACAATGAAAAAACATCTGGAGGTATTACCATCCCAGATTTCAAGCTGTACTACAGAGCAATAGTTGTAAAAAACAGCATGGGATTGGTATAGAAACAGACCAGTAGATCAATGGAATCGAATTGAAGATCCAGAAATAGACCCACACACTTATGGCCACCTAATTTTTGACAAAGAAGCCAAAACAGCACAATGGAAGAAGGACAGCATCTTCAACAAATGGTGCTGGTCCAACTGGATGTCCATTTGTAAAAGAATGAAGCTAGACCCATACTTATCACCTTGTACAAAACTTAAGTCCAAGTGGATCAAAGACCTTAACATAAGGCCAGTCACACTAAATCTACTAGAAGATAAAGTGGGAGAAACCCTCAAACTAATTGGCACAGGCGACAACTTCCTGAACAGAACACCAACAGCTCAGGACTTGAGATCAACAATCAATAAATGGGACCTCATGAAACTGACAAGATTCTGTAAGGCAAAGGACACTGTCATTCGAACAAAATGGCAGCCTACAGACTGGGAGAAAATCTTCACCAACCCCACATCTGACAGAGGGCTAATATCCAAAATCTACAAAGAACTCAAGAAATTAAATGCCAAGAAACCAAATAATCCAATCAAAAAATGGGGGAAAGAGCTAAATAAGGAATTCACAAAGGAGGAATCCCTAATGGCTGAGAGACACTTGAAGAAATGCTCAACATCCTTAATCATCAGAGAAATGCAACTCAAGATGACTCTGAGATTCCATCTCA
>CAJQZJ010036429.1:0-10248 GCA_907164525.1 Lophiomys imhausi
ACTCAAGATGACTCTGAGATTCCATCTCACACCTGTCAGAATGGCTAGGATCAAAAACTCAAATGACAGCACATGCTGGCGAGGGTGTGGAGAAAGGGGTACCCTACTCCATTGCTGGTGGGAGTGGAGGCTTGTGCAGCCACTATGGAGGTCAGTCTGGCAATATCTTAGAAAACTTGGAATAGCTCTGCCTCAGGACCCAGCCATACCACTTCTGGGTATACACCCAAATGCCTCTTCACGGAATCATAAGGAAGTTTCCTCATCTATGTTTATAGCAGCCTTAGTTGTAATAGCTAGAAACTGGAAACAACCCAGATGTCCCTCAACCAAAGAATGGGTTAAGAAACTGTGGTACATCTACACAATGGAATATTATTCAGCTATCAGGAACAATGAAATTATGCAATTTGCAGCCCATTGGATGGAACTAGAAAAGCTCATCCTGAGTGAACTAACCCAGACACAGAAGGACACATATGGCATCTGTTCACTTATAGTAGGATTTTAGCTATATAGTAGAAAGTATCAATACTACAACTAACACACCAAAGGGAACTTGGACATAGACTTCTTATTTTTAATTTTTATTTTTTACTTATTTTTTATATATTAGTTATATTTTTTCTATTTTTTAGTCTTTTTTATCTATTGTATGCTTATTGATTTGTTTGTTTAGTAGTTCTCTCTCCCAGGCAACGAGACACTTTTCACTGATGGTACTGCTTCATAGATCCCCAATGAATGAAGAGGCTCTTGGCCCTCATACGACCTCTCAACTGAGATGAGGGACTGTTATATAAGGACACCCCACCCCAGAGAAATGGGATGGAAAGGTTAGGAGGTAAAGAAAAAAAATGAAATGTGATGTTTCGGCCTTTTACTACTAACTGTCATGAACTGTTTAGGATAATTAAGAAATGCAAACTAATGCTTATGCAAGCCAGTCATTCTGTTAGGTACTATGACAGCCTATTATAGCTACTTGCTAAGCTAATCAGAAATAAACCTGCTAAGAAACAAGCAACATCTGCTTACCCTAATATAAGAGATAGATAGGGCCTCTTCAAAAACCTAAAGAGATCTGCAGAATATGGCATTCAAAGATGTTTTCGTAACTTTAGATTTTTTTTATATCAAGACATATCAACTCCTGACAGCACCCCCTATTCTCCTCCAAGTAGAAGATGAGCATTGAAGAATCTCCAGTGGGAGATGATTGAATTAGTTGCAAGCCTATCTCTCGGTAGGAAAAGCCCCTTGCTCCAACTGTAGACAGAATGCTGTCCAAAAAGGACAAAACCTGGAAGCAGGGAAGTCGACAGCCTAGCTCTGCCAAGACAGGGTAGATAAGTCCTTCATAACCCCTGCTCTACAATCAATGTCTTTCAGAGAAGCGGGGCCAAACGACTGAAGAGTGATGCTGTAATGTATGGAGAGAAAATGAGAACTGTCCAGGCAGCCACTGGTATGTCTTTTCTTAGTTTGGGAAGCTGCAGACCCTGTTCTTCCTATAAAATCAGATATATTTATCCCTCTCAGGTCTCTGAGGTGATTGAAGAACAGATAGCTAGAGTCTCATAATTAAATTTTGAGTTGTTTAGGAGTCAAGAGAGTGTTATACATCTAAGAAGATACTTTTAAAATTGTGTTGCAATTAGTATGAATGTTGAGTCAGATATAGAACTTTAAACTCATGGAGATGTTTACATAGTAGAATGTTAAAGTCAGGTACCAAATACATATGGACTGGTCATTGGGAATGTACATTAAGCCATATAACCCTCATAACTGTGGTCTTATTACCTCTGTTGTACTGTATTGTATTTATTATTATAAGAGAAAGAGCCATTTGTTGGACTGAAAGGAGAAACTGTAGGGGGAAATAAGATATACCTTAAACTTAAAAGAAAAAAAAAAGGGAAGAGGATGGGGGGTTGATGGTGGGAGGGTGGGACTGGAGGGGGAATAGGGAGGGGACTGCGATTGAGATGTAACTTGAAGAAATAAAAAATAAAGGAAAAAAATAAAAGACCACAAGTAAATGCAATACAAAAATGATACATTAAAATTTTTAAAAACCTTAAAAAAAAAGAAAACAATTCCACCAATTACTAAATTTGTAACAAGATAAGTCCACATAATCCCTCTAATCTCAAGCCATCCTGGAAAGCTCTGCTCCTCAAGTAACTCTATATGAACTCTGTCTTCCGCTCTGTTATCTGCTACTTTTCTCCTGAGCAGTAACATTCACATTCCTGGGTTTTTCGCTCTCAATAATACTCGTGTGACCGATTTTTATTGCAGTATGACCTTGCAGTATTCCTTTGCTCTGGGCAGCCAGGATACTTTCCTATTCAGGACTGTAACACTTGCTTTGGGAAAATCTGCCCCCTCAGAGCTGCAAACACTTCAGATATGAAAGAGTTCATGTCAAGGTGATTGTTAAAAAAGCAACCCTTAAACATTAAATATGTTCAAAACATCTCTCATCTAGAATTTTTATCTCTCAATGACCACAAGAGCATCTTACAGAGTACTGGACAAATGTAGTGTGATCTAATGCCCAGATCATGAGAACAAGTGTTCTTAGCAACTGTACTGCCTTGCTGACGGTTAGGAAGGTTTCCTGGGACAAACACCAACTCTCTTCACTGACCATTGGGATATAATTGAAGTGTATGTCTCTCTCCTGTCCCCCTACCTTCTTTATCATGGAACATAGCCATTTGTGATCATAAACCACAGTAGTGTCCAATGATCACTTTTCCACCCCCTTCCCCTTCTACCTTCCCCTCAGCATCTAGATGTCTAATAATACAAATAAGTACAGTGGTGGCAACTTGAGAGATGAGCTAGGATCTGTGGATGCTGTCAGGTTAAGTAGATGTCAGCCAGAGAGCAGGCACCTGAGGTGTAGGGAAGAGAGGAAAAGCCAGGGAGTCTGTGCAAAACTAGGGTCCTATGATCACAGTCACCTCTATTCCCCTAAAACCTTGTGTCCTAGTTATTGCATATCACCTGAAATAAAATGTGTCAGTGGAGCAACTGTCTTTTCATAAAGTTGGTCTGTGGGCATGTCTGTGATCTGGACCTGTCTTGAATAACTGGTAGGAGAGCCCAGCCCACTGTGGGTGGGCATGTGTTCATGGGCTGTATGAGGATACTAGCTAAAAGAGAGCCTGGTAGGATGTCAGCACGCACAAGTTCTTCATGTTTCCTCCTGTGTATCCTTGGTTCCGAAGGCAGGCTGGAGGGAGGCAGGTCTGAGGGACAGGCCCAATAGGCACAGGCCTCCATGGCGGAGCTCCTAGAACCGTTGGGCTCCAGCGACTTTACCCCCAACAGCGGGATAGAAGGTTCCCGTGGAGGAGCCACCAGGAAGTGGAACAGGAGGGGTCAAGCCCATCTTTGACTGGACCTAGGTGTGAGTTGGCTCCACTTCTGCCTTCTCATTCTGTGTTTCTTCCAGAATTTCAGCAGCCTCTGCTAACTTGGCTCTGCCCTAAGGCCAGATGCATCCTTTGAGCACTGCCTTATTGCCAGTGACTCAGACGCATAGGTCCAGACCATGGAATCCATCCTCTTCTGACTCATGGTTCCTTGGGCTTAGGGCTCGGACTGCTGCAACCTACTGGCCTCATGGAGCCCTGCTGCTATCTAGTGGGGTATGGCATGAGCGAGGGCTGCTTTCTGGGAGCCACAGAGTTAGCAATGGCTGAGCAGAGCCTGGTCCAGGCCATGACCCAGGTTGAGGCCCTCATCAGGGTGTTGCAGTCAACCAGAGCCCTGAGCCTCAGCGAGCATCTGCTGCAGGAAAAGGAGGCAGAGGCACCAAGACAGAGGTAGTACTCCAGCAGTACCTGGCCAAGGGGCAGAACCAGTTACAGGACCTGAATGCCGACCTGGAGTAGGTGCAGCTCACCTGCTGCTCATTCTGTGCCTGAAGGGCATCCTAGGCATCCTTTGACTACTTAGTTCTTTCAGGGAGCAGGTGAGTGGCTGTTGCATGTGGCCTCTCAGGCCACCATTTCTCTTTGCAGCTTCTGGTGTGGTGTGAGGATCTAGTTATGATGACTGTACCTCGCTGGTGAAGGTGACACCTTCTTGCTCAGTGTATCTAGGGGAGGAACGGATATTTGGAACGAGTTCCTGAATGTCCCCTCTATCCTGACTGTCTCTGGGAACAAGTGCCTTCCCATCCCTCTTGGGGTTGTCACTAATGCAGGGTTCTCTGGAGGCCATCAGAACTCCTCATGCAACAGGTGCACCCAGCAAGAAGGGAATCAAGGCCAACTGGAGAACCTGTACATTTCGATCCCTACAGCTCCACTTTAGGATTACTTTGGTCCTTTTATTTTATGAGAGTTTTAGTTTCCTCCTCGCTTTCTGGAGCTCAGTCTTCTAGTTCTGCCACATTTCCTCTGAACCATGTACAATGCCTCCTCCAGTTCCTTAAAAATCGTGGTCCAGGAAAAACTGCAGAAGTTGCATTGCACCTTGGGAAAAAAATCTTAGCTGTGGTTGCTGAGTTTCAGGTCTTCTTTGTTAGTCTGAGAAATGGTCCAAAGGAGGAAGTCAGGGGCTGGAGTTTACAAGGCATAAACTACAATTGTTTCAAGGTGGGGATTTTCTGCTACATATGGCATTAAAATTATTTTTCTTCTGAAAATCAGTAGTTAAGCAAGACCACAAAACCACAATGGATAATATTTTAGTATAACAATTGCATAATAATGGAATGGGAGAACAATTTTGGAAAATAAACCAGGTGGTTTTGAGATTAGCCTCCTCTTTAAATATCTTTCAAGATTCAACAGCTAAAGGAGCTGACCTTAGCATCCTGACGTTGCAGACATCCTGTGGTGAAAAATATTTAGCCAAAGAATAAGGACTGTCTGCTTTTTCTTTTCCATACTTTTCTTCTTTCTTTTCTTTGTTTTTTTTTATGTCAATTTGTTCTGAAACTCATTTTGAAGTGGATCTACTTTTTATTCATTACATTCCCCTTTTCTTTCGGTTGTCTCAGACTATAAAAAAAATCAAACTGTAGATTCATGTTTAGGTACAGGTTGATAGTGAGCATGCATGCTAATATTTAGTCATCCATTCTGTTGCCCACTGGCTCTAGGAGAATGAGGCAAATCAGAGGAGCTCAATTTAAAGGTCCATGGTATCCATAGTGTTTGATATTGACAACCATGCATGAGCATTAGGATGCATAAGTAGTGAGAGAGTGAAAATTAAATCTGTTTTATCAAGGTAAAATTTGATAACCAGGAAGTAAGCCATTCATCAGAAACCAGTTTCCAATTAAAATAGCCCTTTCAGTAAGTTTTGAGTATTTTTTTAAACCAAGTATTTGTGATCCTGAAGGAGACTGAAGGCCAACATCGGCCCCAGTATGCCAATAAGCATCTTAAGAAGCCAATTATTCCTTTTGCCAGAGAGAAGGGAAATGATTCTTGCTGGCAAGTAAGGTCCCTTTTGGTTCAAATAGTCCAGTCCTGAATGGAGGATGAGGGGAAACAGAGGTGGGTAGGGATAGCAGACTGATAATTAGCACCTTCCCTTGCCCTCAGCTAGTTGAGCCTGCCTTAGCCTTGAAAAATCAGAAAGCCATTTTCAAGTACCACAGTCTTATGGTTGTCAAATGGCAGTCAGACCTATCTTTCTGTGTGCCTCATGATTCTAGTGACAGAATGGACTTACAGGCCTGGCATGTAGTTGGTAGAAGGGAAATTGCTTTGTTCATACAAGGTCTGGGGGTTATCTCAGAACCATAAGAAAAGAAGAATCTTATTACATCTGTGGGTGAAGCACACCAGCAACTGACTTCTCTGCTGGCCTGACCTCCATTCTCCAGACAATCCAGAACTTTTTCTGTGGGCTATATCTGTTGTCTTGAGTTGAGCCTGAGTGTTTAGTGAGACAAACAGTTATGCTTTCAGTGAAAACAGTTTGGTATTTATGAATAAGCCACAGGGAAACAGAACCTAAATATTTAGTATATAAAACTTTGTGAGATTGGAGAGATGGCTAAACAGTTCAGAGTGCTTAGTGCTCTTCCAGAAGACACAGTTCTATCTCAGCACCCAAGTAGGGGTAGCTCACATCCTCTGGAGATATGAAACCTCTTCAGCTCCTTCAGGAGTACCCCACACAGGAAACATACATTCACACAGACAAACACACATACACATAAATAAAAAGAAATAGTGGTAAGGGAGACAGCACAAATTGTCTACTAAGACTTAATGAACCATCATGAAATCAAGGATTAGTTTTTGTTTCATGCAAGTCTGCAGATTTCTGTGTGTAATGTCCACAGGCACCTTGGAGGCAAAAGCAGAGACAGTGAGGTACTCCATCTGCTCATCCAAGCTGGAATGAAGCCTGGCACCTGGCTGTTCACAGCGAAGCCATGGTGGTGGTCATTCCCAGAGAGAATAGCAAGAGCTCCAAGTATTATGTCCTGCAGTTCTTGAAAGAGGACCTGCCCAATGTGAGACAAAGACTGTTATGAAGAGACAGCCAGTTGTCAGGATGGGGTCCAAGTCACTATAGAGACCTCTGGAACTTCAGCAAGACAAGTTTGCTAATGTTTTCAATTTGGGTCTGGGGACCAGGACAATATTGAGACCAGGGATGGCACCTCAGTACCTAATGGCCATCTTCAAAAGGTTAACAGTCTAGTTCTTAGTTTTACATTGATTTTTTGATAGTTTCGTGAATTGTGTTGTGGAAGTCAAAATACAATCTTGTGGGAGTCGGTTCCTTCTGCCTTTTGGGTCCCAAGAATCCAACTCATGTTTTTGCCTTGGTGGCTGGCACCTTTAGAAACAGAATCCCTAGTTAGAATTTTGCCTTAGTTGTGAGCCTGCAACTCTGTCCACTTATCTTCTCCCTGCTCTCTCTTCAGTCTGATTCCAGACTGGGGTACCATCAACTGAACCATCTTCCCATTGACCTCACACAGTACATAGACATTCTTGGGTTGCACACATTGTAGTGATGATGGACGAGAATGGCATGCAGGAGATTATGACACAATTCTTGCAGGTTTGTGATTTCTGAGGCTCTCTGGTGGGACCAAATGTCAGCACAAACTCCAGCTTTCTGTGTTGAATGCATGTAGTGGTACAAGGCATCCCAGAAGTGTTCCAGAGCTATGATCCACTTAGATGAATGAGTAAAAAGAAGTACAAGCTTCTAATAAAGGTGACAATAATGGCTAACCATGTTGTGAAAGACACCCAAACCACTTACATAACACACCCTCAGACAATACCCAACACAGTTTCCTGGCTCTGGTGGCTGCTCCTTAAACCCACAACAATTACACAGGAATCTGTTTCACGAATTATTGTTTGATATACTTTGTACTTGCCAGGCAGGGTATGAAGTAGGAATGGGCTAGCTTCTGGGAATCACTTCCTCCAATTACATCTAGCTTTCCCTAGGAGGAGAAAATTCAAGGCATTGAGGCTGCCTGGATGACTACCATCAATGTGATCCAAAACTTGATGGTCAAACAGGGTATGAACATGGACACCAGGCAAGGGATGCCTCTCTCTGACCTGATGACTTTCAAGCTGTAAGGGAGGGGAGACTCCAGATTGCCAGGGTTCCTGAAGTTCACTGTCTGGCAAAGACAAACAGGCAGTATCTTTGGGTCATACAGTACAGTTCTGTGGGGACAGTCCAGGACAGAAAGTAAGATGCCACCACCAAAGACCAATGTGTGGTTATGTAACCAGTTATTCTGGTAAACAAACTCTGTGAGAATTTAAATACATCCAGTTGTTGGATGAGAAAAGCTAGAACCTGGCTTGTGTTCATTTTGTGAATATTATCCTACACCAATAGTGGCCATTTCCAAAACATGCTGCCCATGGTGACCTGGTGAATTGGTTCCTTAACCCATTCCTTACACTGCTAAGGATATACGTCAGTGGTCCAGTGCTTTCCTAGCATGTATGGGCCCTGACACACACACACACACACACACACACACACACACACACACACACAAAGTTACCTTAGTCTCAGATGGATGTATAGGGGAATCCGCTATAGGTATTTTATTGCTATCCCATAGTGAAGTTCATCACATGTTCATGACCCATTCTTGAAATGGTGGAAGTGATGGGTAGAACAAGATCATGGAAAATAACCCTGTGGCCCTGGGCTTACTAGTAGTCAGGAGGTAGAGGCAGGTAGACATCTGTGAGTTCAAGGCCAGTCAGTTCTGCAGACTGAGTTTCAGGCCAGTAAGCAATTTCTCACGTTCCGGGTAAATAGTGTGAACGACACCGACAAGAGGAACAGGTAATAGAACCTGGGAGTGGGGAGGGGCAGAAGGTGAAGGGGCTGTTGGCAACAGGCGAGGCCAACTTGGGGGAGCAGTTGAGTCAACTGATGGGGGTGTGTTGACTCTGAGGAGGGTGAGTTTTGCTGTGAAATAGAGGTATTAGTTGTAAGTGTTCAACTCCCAAAGTTTCATTGGGAGAAGGAGGCGGGATGTGGTATATAGATACACTGTCCAACGTGCTCAACAAGAAAAGCTCGTGAAGTCCTGCTTCTTCACTTTCACTGTTAGAGGACTGGTCAACTAAAAGCTCTTAAGTCTAGGCCTGAAAGTGAGTTTCTCCCAAATCTTAGTGAGCTAGGTCTGATCGTATTCACCAGTTCCAAGAAGAGAATTTTGGGGGAAAACTTGAGAGTTTGGATATTCCTTAAGGTTTTCTTATGTATTAAGTGTAGCTTTAAAGCTGAAGTACCTGAGTTGGGTTAGTGTTGGTGTGTGCATGACATAAAAAATAGCCCAGGTTACATCATGTCTGTCATTCATGAGTAGACCTGAGGGAAGACTTCAGACATTTTATTTTCCTTCGTGTCATGATACAACCCATGGCGCCTTGCACTAATGAGTAAGACTATGTTCGGGGCATGTGTTAAATTTTTGTTTTGTGTGTTAAGAAAAATTGAAAGATGCTGCTAATTATAGTTATAAATATCAGAAATTGTAAATGGAATTCAGATGTCATAAATACTAAAATGTAAAATAAAGAGTATTTTAAGAGGATAATGTTCATTGGTCTGCAATCCCAGCTAGTTGGAGGCTGAAATACAATTTCAAGATCATTCTTATCTGAACAACGTACCTGATCCTTCTGCAGTTAAAAATACACTTATCTAAACATGTAACCCCTGACCAGGAGAGATTGACTCAGTAGCTAGAGGTGCTTGGCACCAACCACGACAACTTGATTTCCATTCCTGAGACCCACATGGTGGATGAGAACTGACTTCCACAACTTGCCTTCCGTCTTTCATATACTCAGAAGTATGAAGATGTGCATGTCACACATGAACACACACACACACACACACACACACACACACACACACACATCAGAATAGGTAAAATTCTATTGTTTCACTTCACTGATATGTTGTATTTGGTAGCAGTAGGAATACTAATCATTGTATCCAGTAAATACCAATTCATCACTGATATACTGTTTTATAAGATATTGACATACATGGCTCCATTTTCCACCATAGAAGCTCAGGGATTCACTTAATAAAATACTCTTCAGGGATTAATCATCAAAAGTATCAAAGGTCTGACTTTTTATTTTTTAGAGGCTACAGATTTCTTGTAGACATTCATAGCAAATGATTGCAGAACACTGAATTTGTTAAAATATTTTTCATATCTTTCCACTTAAGCTTTTGGGGGGGAATAGTTAGTGAAAAACCACATAAGAAAACAAAAAATTTCTTATACTTGGGCTTTATGACTGAAAAAGAGGATTTTATGATAAATATACAATAAATTGTGTTCTACAATAAAATATAATATATAATATATATAATACATAATATATATAATGTATAATATATATTGTTTCTCAGAGATGAGGCTAAAACAGTGAAATGGAGTAAGTAGTAAGTATCCAGAAACACAGTGAAATTTGGAAACTTAATATGAAAGGGAAATACAGAGAAGACATTGTTTAATTTTTCCAAGTTTGTATGAGCAGATGAAAATGCTCTTTAATTGGGGATATAGAACTCTTAGTTTGGTAAAAAAGAAAATATTGAGTTACAAAGAAGCTTAGAGATGACCTAGCTTACTAATCAAGAGAGAGAACCACTCTTTTTTCTTTTAGGGTTTTTTTCTTTTTTTAACTTATTTTTTATTTTCTTCAAGTTACATCTCAATCGCAATCCCCTCCA
>CAJQZJ010036434.1:0-34698 GCA_907164525.1 Lophiomys imhausi
CACACACACACACACACACACACACACACACACACACACACACACACTTTATACTGAAGGGAGAGCTTTCAAAATTCCCCTATTACCTGGGATATGTAAGATTTTAACAAATATCCTTTTTCAGACTAAGGAATTTTCCATAGTTGACTTTGATTTTTTTGGTTATGAATCATGTTAAATTTTATAAAAATACTCTTGACTTTTTATTTGATTTTTCTTTTTACTCCTTTAATGTATTGAGTAATGTCTTGGTTACTTTTCTATTGTTGTGAAGAGACATCATGACCAAGACAACTTATGAAATAAAGTATTTATTGGGGCTTATAGTTCCATAGGGTGAATCCATCGTGGAGGAACACATGGCACACAGGCAGACCTGGGGATGGAGAAGTAGCTGAGAGCTTACATCTATCTGATTCACAGACATGAGGTAGAGAGAGAGAGAGAGAGAGAGAGAGAGAGAGAGAGAGAACTGAGAAAGCACAGGGTTGTGAAACCTCTAAGCCCATTACCAGTGACACACCTCCTCCAACAAGGCCATACTTCCTAATTCTCTCCCAAATAATTCCATCAACTAGGGACCACATCTTCAAGCATATGAGCTTATAGGGGCCATTCTCATCTAAACCACTACAAATATCAAAATCCCTCTGGGATCTTACAGTATTCTTCCTTTCCTGGAGCCCATCAGCACGTTGTATAAACACCATCACATCTCACTCACGTCTGGAGTTCTGTTTTTGTGTCATAGATTCTGCTGTTCTGAGCTCTTGCTTACTGTGATACATCTGTGTCAGGTTTTCGTACTTGGGCAATCTAGCTTTGCAAAGTAAATAGACTGAAACTTCAGTTTTCTTTATTCTAGAAATGTTTAAGATTTCTGGAAGAAACTAGAAAGTAATAACCTCATTAGCTCTTCTGTTATACACATATAGAACTTACTAGTGACATCACTAAGGACTTGGAATTTCTCTGAGGACAAGTTTTCAGGGACATATACAGTTGTCTTTAATAGCTAAAGAACTTTTCATCCTACCCAGATTTATTTGTGATGGAGTTGACATGTTGTGTTCATTTAGAATTTTTGATTTTGATACATCAAGATACTACTAAATATACTTCAATTTTCTTTTAAATAATGTTTATAGGATTTTAATTTCCAGTGTCTTGCAGCTCTTTCTCTCTTTTGTTTCTTACCTCATTGTGCTTTCCAGGAGTTTGTCAGTCTTATCGATGTTGTCAAAGTATTAAGTGCAAGTTTTACAAGTCCTCCTTTGTTATTTTGTTACATGTTTGCTTCATCAATTTCTGTTCTTGTCTAGTTCTCCCCATCCCTTTATTTGATTTTTGGTTTTAATTTGCTATTATTTTATGAATGTTGTGAGATAGACTCTTCTACCATTAATCCCAAGTTTCCAATCTATAGATTTAAAGTTGTGGCTTCCTTTTAAATGGTTTTCAGTATTTTTCATGCCCTGTGGAAAGGGTCACCTTTCTTACTGTTGTCTTTCTTCCCCTTTTGAAGGTAACAGGTCTCAGTCTCTGAATTCCTTAGAAATATTCTCTTTGACTTTGCGGTTTAGTAGTGTGACTCCAATAAGTTGAGATTTCTCATCTACTCTGTGCACATGCCTTTTGAAATTTTAGCTTATTGTGTCTTTTCTCCATTATTTCTTAGTTACTGCTTTATTCAGTATTTTCTTAACTTTTTTCCATTTGCCTCCTTTAAAACTCTAATTAAATATATATTAAATCATTTTTTAAAGAATGTGTTTTCTAAATCTCACATGCACTTTCCTGTTCTCAGTACTTTGTGCGCATCTGCCTACGTGCGTATTTCTTCCTGGCATGTTTTCCAACAAACACCTTTAATTATTGGGTGTGTGAAACCTTCTATTAAATCCACTAGTTTGCTTAAGTTTAGCCATTGTAATTTTCAATTCTCTGTATATATTTTTTTCATTTTCCATTTTGCATGCGTGTGTTGTGTATGTTTTCACATGTGTGTAGGTGCACGTGGGTAGGTGTGCAAATGTGTGAAGGAAGTTGGTGTCTGGATTCACCCTCAATTGCTCTTCCACATTATTCATTGAGGAAGGTCTCTTAATTAAACCCAGCACTTAATCACCTGGTTAACCTTGTAATCCAGCCAACTCTGAGGATTTTCTGTCTCTGCCTTCTGAAACTGGAATTACTTGTGGTGGCCCCGCCCACCTGGCATTTAGCTGGGTTTCTGGAGATCCAAACTCTGCCCTGCAAGCTTGCACAGCAAGTACTTTAAGCACTGAGCCAGCTACACAACCCCAAATTCTGTAATTTGTATTTGTTCTTTTTTAACTTATCTAGACATGGTCGAAGTCCTCAACACTACTGTTAAACCACTGTAAAATTAAACACCATTAGTTTGGAGTCTCTGTCTAATAATTTCATTACGTGGTTTCCCTTTGTGCCTTCCATTTCTCTTAATTTAGATCAAGTTGAATCCATGAAACTTTTTGTGCTTCCTTCTTGCTATCTCTACTTCTGCCTTCTTTTGGTAGTGGCTTCTAAACTGCTTCTTGGTCTTCAGGAATGGCCCATTTTAGCCCCCCCGAAACCAATATGACCATCTTTTTCTCTTGCCTCTAATGTTTCAGCCATTCATTCTTCGGCCATCATTTCTGTTGATTAGACTCCTTTCTGTCTCAGTGATTTCGTCTTCATTAGACTTTTATGTCTACTGCATATTAGTGAGAATGTTCTGGGATATTTTATGTCTGAAAAAATATTGTACTTGCTGAACCAGGAGTAGAAAAAGCGTATGAATGTGTGTTGGTGAATACTAATATTTTTATAGCATTGTCTATGAATTATGAGTAGATAATGCATGTACATTTGCATGGTCCCCTAGATCTTAGAATATTTACAGCCTGAATTTGTCAAATGTATTAAAGATATCCTCGGAGGTACCAAAATCCATTGGTGTCACAAAAAGGAAAGAGAATTCAGTAGTTAACCTTGGATTAATTTGATCAAGAGCAAACTCAAGTTTGAATTTCTCCTCTCCCTGTGTCTTAGTTTGTGGTTTGAGGGTTGTCGTCACTCTGTCTGTTGCCAAGCCTGAATCTGTCCTTGTGTCTGTATCTATCTATGCCTGCTTTGTGACCTACTGTTGCTTGCTGTGTGTCCCTATCAAAGGGCTTTTCTGTGTATTTATTGGACATTGTAGCCTTACATGGGAATGAAGGACACTTTACAGAAATCCCTAACAGCTTTACAAGGGATTTGATCACTGAGTCAGGCTGACCCCAAAGCACTCAGTATGAAAAGCACACCAGTATCAAGTTATACTTGTATGCTGTTTCCAGTATTTATGGTAAATGTTTGTTGTATAAGGTCTCTTTATACCTGTTTGATGTTTCCAGAATTTATCACCACAACACCCATACATTCATGCTTTGCTCTCTGGGCCAGGGGAGTGGAAGAGTATATAACTTAAAATTATATCTCTGTATTAGCTTACATTGTGAAAGCTGATACACGGGAAATCTAAGGCAGATAAGGTTGGTTGTTACATTGTTCTCTTAAAAAATAATATATATGTTTATTTATTACTTCAGGTTATATCTCCATCACAGTACCCTCTTTCCACCCCTCCCAGTCTGCTTTCCCACCCTCTACCCCCTGGCCCTTCCATCCCACTCCTCTGGAGTGGAGTGTCCCTATATATCAGTCCCCCGCCTCAGTTCAGCAGTCATATATTGTTCTCTTAAATGTAGGTTAAACAAACAGGCTGAGTACACAGCAAGGTATCAGGCCAAGAGATTTTAAGATGCATTAGTAACTTGGCTGTGTGGTCTAACAAAAGTTCTAGTCTCCTAGAATATGGGATATATTTTCATAATATATCCTATATTATATCTCTATAACAACCTAACTGGCTGTTGTTATTATTACTTATACTTGAAATCTTGATAATGATATAGCCTGAAATTAAAAAAAAAAAAAACAACAAAGAAGTAGAAAGTTGGTACTCTCCAGTAGGTGGGAAAAAAGGCATTGCCAGTCACTATTAAGGGGCAGGACAACCCTTATACACAAAGGTTAAGTGTTAATGTGATTGGTCATTTGGATATATGGAAGAAAGAATGAGTCAGGAGTGGACTGCTCAATCATGAAGCACAACACAGATTGTGCCTAGCCAGGGTCTCTCTCTCTCTCTCTCTCTCTCTCTCTCTCTCTCTCTCTCTGCTTCCCCCTTCCCCCACAGAGAGAGTGAGTTGCTAAGTGATGAGTGTCCACCCCCTTTTTCCTCTCTCTATGTTGATTGTCAATTTGATCTGATTGAGAAATGCTTAAGAATTTGAAGAACACCTCTGGGTGTGTCTGTCAGGGAAATTCCAGTGAAGATTAATAAGAGGAAAATACCTGCTCTGAGTGTGGGTGGTACCATCCCATAGACTGTGTTTCAGATGAAACAAACAGGAAAAAGAGAAAGTCTGTTACTGGAGGCATTCTACTTCCTCCACGGTGTGATCTCCTGTACTCTGTCACACACTTTTCAACACGATGGAGAAAAACTTCTGAAGCCTCAAGTACATTAAATTAAATCTTAGTTGTTTATGTCAAGTGTTTTTGTTAAAGTGACAAAAACGTGACTAGCACAATAGCCTCAATCTATTTATCCATTAATCCCATTATTCTGTTATCTGTCCATTCATCTATCCATCTCTCCATCATCTATCCATCATCAATCCATCCATCCATCCATCTCTCCATCATCCATCTATCTATCTATCTATCTATCTATCTATCTATCTATCTATCTATCATCTATCTATCTATCCATCTCTCCATCATCCATCCATCCATCTCTCCATCATCCATCCATCCATCCATCTCTCCATCTATCTATCTATCTATCTATCTATCTATCTATCTATCCATCCATCTCTCCATCATCCATCCATCCATCTCTCCATCTCTCCATCCATCCATCCATCCATCCATCTCTCCATCTATCTATCTCTCCATCTCTCCATCATCCATCCATCCATCCATCCATCCATCCATCCATCCATCCATCTCTCTTCCATCATGCATTGTGTTCTGGTTAGAGCGTTAAGATCCAAGGTTTAGGTAGTAAGTGACCATGTGGATATTCAACAGTGGTTCTCGAGCTCCTACTGCTGTGACCCTTTAATACAGTTCCTCATGTTGTGGTGACCTCCAATCATAAATTTATTTTGCTGATACTTCATAACTATAATTTTGCTGCTATTATAAACCATACGTATTGTAAATATCTGCTTTCTGACCACAAAGGGGCTGTGGCCCCAGGTTGAGAACCACTGATAAAGAAGTTGTGTTTCCTGTAGTTCATAGGATAATGCTAACTAACAAAGTGACGAGAATTTATCAGTACTCATTCAATTCTTGTGTGTGTGTCTTTAGGGTTGTGAAGAGATTAAAGCGGGAAAGAAGTACATTCCTTCAGGAACAAAGCTTATTGTGAACAATGTTGCTGCAGAAGACTGTGGGGGTTATGCTTGTACAGCCAGACTGACACACTTGGGGAGACAGTTCCTGATTAGAAATTACATTGCTGTGAGCCCCAGTAAGTTTATCCGAGTATCATTTTTGTGGTTCTCAGATTTATGGGTGCCAGATGGCTTCAGGTTTTGGGCTTTGGAGATTGGATCTTGATTTTGCTGAAGGGGAGCAGACCCCTAGGAATGTTGCTATTAGATCAGAGGGCTGGAGAGTGAGACAAAAGGGGACAAGCAGCTTAGTTTTCCCTACTTTATAAACAGAATATTCAAAACTCTTAGCTGCAGAACATTGAAAGAGGTCATGTAATAGGGGAATTCTCTCTGCAGGCTTCCAGCACATGGGGGACAGTGTTGACATTGTCCTCCTTTCCCGTTGTCTGCACAGTTGTATTGTACTGGGCCTTTCCAGGCTTGGTGTTGCCCTGTAGCCTCAGCTTCTGCAGAGTTCAGGATCTTTGGGTAGGGTTCCTAGACACTGTTTGAGCTGTGTCAGGCCAGTCCTTCTGGGAGCAGCCACGCTAAGTCATCGGCACCCAGTGTCCTTGAGCGCATGATAATCTGTGGGCTATAAGGCAGCATCTTAGATGAGGTCAAAAATCTGAAAATATTCAGCTGGAGCACATTCTTGAATAGTCTGTAAGGGAGCAATGTCTCAACATTATGGGTGCTGGGAACTGAACCCAGGGTCTATCAGTAAGTGGCCCAACTTCTCACCATCTTTTCTTTAATGGACTTTCACTCTTGAGCCTTCCTGATGCCTACCTGGGGCTGCCCCAGGGTGATTCATGCTGGACCCTTTATTACAGAGATCCTGTCATTCTCTGTATGTCAGAGAATGTTGTTCTTCCATCATGGTTCTTCCTGTCTTACCTTGCACTGCTTAGCTGAAATTATGAAGTTTAAATACTTTCAGATGCTCTTCAATTTTAATTTTCTATCTCTTCATTGAAAAGAAAAACAAATTGCAATTGATTTTGTTATTGTTCTGCTCTTGGGATTTCCTGCTGATGGTGTCCTTTGGAAGCAGCCCCTCAGCTTGTTCATATTTGGAGCCCCTACTCTGTCTTAGGTACAGATCCATTCATTGACTGAATAATTGGTTGCCACATGTGTTTAGTCTTATGTGAGTAGTTGAGGACATTTCTTTTTTTTTTTAATTGAATAATCTATTTTTTCAAGTTATGTCTCAGTCACATCCCCACCATCCAGGGGTGGGGGGACTCCTGGTCCCACCCTCCCACCCTCTTCCTCATTTCAGTCTTCTCCTTCTCCATGGCTGAGGGGAGCTCCCACATATCAAACCCCTTCAGTTCATCAGTCACATGAGGGCTAAGAGCTTCCTCTTGTACTGGGGCCTGATATGGCAGCCCATCTAGGGTAAGGTGTTCCACCAACAGGCAACAGTGTCCATGGCTTGCTGCTGGGTGGAGTTTTTCATAGGATAGTTGTGCTAGGTTCCTGTTTCTTTGTGTCTGTGGATTTTAGAGTTGTTGGAGGACATTTATTAAAAGGATACATATCTAAAAATTTGCTGACTCCTGAGTCCTCATGCCACATCAGCAGAATCAACATTTGTCTACTGTTATGAGTTATGAAGCTGCTTTGTTTGGAGAAACCAGCCACAGGATGGTTTGAAACAGGAGAGGTTGAAGCAAACCTTGAGTCCTGGAGACCACCCAGGATACTTTGGTAGCATCCAGAAGAGTGTTGACAGTCTTAGCTTGGGTACAATGATTACGCAGAGACTCTTCACTGAGGGCCTAGGAAAGGCCAGGCCCTATGCTCGGTAGAGGGCTAATGATGATGAGGGAATAGATGTGTACGGTCATGAGGAATCTTGAAATCTAAGAGGCAAGGGAGTCAGAGACAGATGGTAATACACCATGGGATGTGTCATTACAGGGAAGATGATTCCACACTTGATAATCAGAAATAGTTTGTAAACTGATAGAATGGCCAAGGTCTTTAAAGACAGAAGCCAAGAAGCTGTAGAGGCTTTCATACAGAGGAACCATGCTGCCTCTGAGGGATAGAAAACAGGCAAGTTGGGCTGGGGCCATGAGATCATGGCAGGTGACATAGGTTAGAGAATCAGTCAGGAGTGAAGGGCAGGTGGATTTTATTCTCAGAACAATGGTGAGCAGCCAGTGGGGTTGATGGCATGAGAGCAGCTTGGTGTCCTTTTCATTTCTGAAGCAGTTGGCTGGCCACTGTGCTGATATCCTGCCTGGGAACAGGACAGTGGTTGGGGACAGGTACAGACGTACAGGTGAGACATCATGCATCAGCACCATGGTGATATGAATGATGGGGAGACGCAAATAGTGCTAAAGCATCTCCAAAGGGGAAACATACAACTTTTAGAGTTAATTGAGCAGAAGGTAAGAAGGGGTCATGGATTCCAGGCCTTTGGGCACATGCTGCTGTGCGGAAGGTGACATTAGTCAATGAAACAAGAGAGATCAAGAAGAAAATAGGAGTAGGAGAGACTTGGTCTTTAGCAAGTTGAGCATGAGGCATATGAGAGGAGAAGAGGTACAGGCCATAACCTTTGTGGGTCTGGAACTTGAAGTTCTGGAGCTAAGATTGTCTTTTAGAAGGTAATTAAAGATGTGAGTGGATAAACCTTTGTGGGTCTGGAACTTGAAGTTCTGGAGCTAAGATTGTCTTTTAGAAGGTAATTAAAGATGTGAGTGGATAAACCATCTGGTCTAAAGAAGCAGAGAATAGAACACAAATGGTTCAGAAGCAAAGACAGAGGTCCTGACTGTGAAAACTTAGAAGGCAAAATGTGTTAGGTTGTGTGGTGAAGAGTTTGAAGGGGATGATGAGAAAGCTGGGGACTAGAATGACCTCCCAAGTTGACATATGTGTGATCTAGGAGGTGATGGTCATCGACTAGCAGATGATGACTTCTACTCATGAATAAGGAATTGAAGAGCTTGACAGAAAGCAGCAATATTTTGGTCATCCTATTGCCACACTCTTGCGTTTTGACTTTTCTTGACCAATGTTTATGAATGTCTTCTCTTGGTGAACTTCATGCCATTCCATTCAGTTTCTGGGGAGTGCACCATGTTTGTGGCTCTAATGTAATTTCTTACCAGATGAAGTTGTGCCTGGAGGAAGGATTCCTAATATCACATATCCGAAAAACAACTCCATTGAAGTTCAACTTGGTAAGTAAAGAAAGTTGTTGGAGCCATCCAGGTTGCCACAGGTAAAGCTCATTGCACCACTGGTTTAAATGGATGCATTGAATGTCCAGGGTGGAGACTACCCCTCTATGGGTCTAATTTCCAACTTTGGGAGTGAGTGAGCTCACCAGGAGACGTATCAAAGTGGAAGCCAAGAGCCTCATTTTGGGAGACTGTGGTGTTGACTTTCTGGCACTGAGCACCATCAGTCTCATGGACTTCTGTGAGTTTGTTTATATAAAAGGCAATGAAAATATAGACACAATTACTGAAATGTGAAACTACTGCTACTGTGTCATCTGGATCAGGAATTCTGGATTCTATTATCTCATATTGGAAAATACATTCAAGAAGTAAGGAAAATGACATTTATCTTTCATTTACACAGTAAAAGACCAAAAAAGTATCAATGCTTCAGAATAGGGGATCATAGGTTTTTTTTTTTTTTATGTAGAGACATCATCACCAAAATAAACACAGTGAGCACTTCCTGGGGAAAGGCAATTAAATCAGGGCTCCATTAAAAGGACACTTGTCAGATTCAGTCAGTATCATGATTTGGTTGGATTTTATTGGTCTAATAGCATGCTTTTTCAAAAGAGACATTTAAAAGTGTGTGATCCAAAAGATTAAAAATAACTGTACTAGCAAGGTATGATTTGCAAATACTATCATGAAAATCAGTTTCAGTGTTTCAATCTAATAATAATCTTTCAAGACACAAAATATTAAATAGCAAATTGAGTCATTTTATTCTAATTAAAACCACAATGCCTTTCATAATATTTTTTTTTGTTGTTGTTGTTGATACTGGTGATTGAATCTAGGGCCTCACACACACTGGACAATTTACCACTGGGTTTTGTTCCCAAGTCTTTCTACTTCTTTATTTTGAGTCAGAGTCCTTCTAAATTTAACTCATTCTCTATTCCAGGTAGGCCTTGAATTTCTGATTTCCCTGCCTCAGCTTCCCAAGTTACTGCTCTACCAGGCCTAGAAAAATAACATTTTTATGTCACCATGTATCAGATACAGAAGGCTGAAAGTGTTAGAAACACAAGAATAATACAACAAGGCAGAATAATTATTTCCATGCAGTGGGAAACCTACTTGTACTGAAGCTTTCACAGGCTTATTAGACAAGTGAGAATCCGGAAGACAGTAGCAATGTAGGTAACACCACTGTCTGTGGGAGACCCCGCCTCAACGGAGGACATTGTATAGACTCCAGTCACAGTGCAGTGTCTGGGAACCTGTAACTAAAACCAAAAGGATGAAAATCCTGCTCCATTCCACAGGCAAGATAGCACATTTATTTCTTAGCTTGTGTCTTAGGGTTTACCATTGCTGTGACGAAGCTCCATGACCAAAGCAAGTTCGAGAGGAAAGTGTGAGCCAAACAGGCTTACATTTCCTTATCGCCATTCATCACTGAAGAAAGTCAGGGCAGGAACTCAAACAGGGTGGGAACCTGGAGGCACACTGCTTTACCCGCCTGCTCACATGGCTTGCTCAGCCTGCTTTCTTATAGAACCTAGGATCACCAGCCCAGGGATGGCACTGGCCCACACTGGGCTGAGCTCTCCTCCATCAATCACTAATGAAGAAACGCCCCACAGCTCGATCTTACGGAGTCATTTTCTCAGTTGAGTTTCCTCCCTTCCCATGACTCTAGCTTGTGTCAAACTGGTATAGAAACAGCCAGCACAACATGATTTAGCTATTTCACAGTGTAAACATGTAACCACATAGAAACACGATATCGTACAGCATAAAAAATATACATTCCTGTTTTTAAAATTAGAATTTAAAATATTGGAAAAAGAAAAATAAAACAGCCACATTCTTATTTTGTAATTATTAACTTTCTTGGTTAGAAATTAAGTCATAGAATCCATTCATAACATAGTGATGGTGAGACATTCTCAATCAAATGTCACAGCATGTGGCCAGTGCTGCTTTCCAAAGACATTTGAGGTTTTTATTACAATTATAATCATATGTAGAAATAATTAAAATGCTTACATCTCTTTTAGCGACTAAGTTGCAAAGATGAAGGCAGAAGCAATGCATTTAGTGCCGCTGCTTCTGCAAATAAGCAGAACCAAGTCCCCAGCTAGTTCAGGAGGAAGGCCTGTGGCTGTCAGGAAAGGCTTAAATCTCTGGGGAATCCAAGCCCCAAACAGCAGACTTAGAAATGTGAACCTCTGCAAAACAGACAATGTTAAGGATATACAAATCTGCTTGAAAGGCCCACGTATGATTGCTTCAGATACTCCCTTAAATGTTTGGAGAGCTCAGGAAGCCCTAACAACAGACACTTGTGTACTCATTCTTGCCATATGGACACCCACAGACTTAACAAACACCTACAAAGACCATCTATTTATAGTTTAATTGACTCCACCCTGCCATGTTTGCTTTTTGGAAATTGTAGCCAATATATTTAGACAATTAAAAATGCTTGGAGGAGCTAGAACAGTGGTTCTCAGCCTGTATGTTGTGACCCCATTGAGGGTCACATATCAAATACTTACATTATAATTCATAACAGTAGGAAAATCACAGTTATAAAATAGCAATAAAACAAAAAGTAATTTTATGGTTGGGGGTCACCACAACAGGAGGAACTGTATTAAAAGGTTGCAGCATTAGGAAGATGGAGAACCACTGGGCTAGAGAGCTAGCTCAGCAGACAACATGCCGAGTAAGCATGAAGTCCAGAATTTGATCCCTAGATCCCATGTAAAAAAAAATCAGGATGTAGTGACATGCTTATAGGAAAGGCATAAGTGTGAACATCCCTGGGGCTTACTGGTCAACCAGCCTAGCTTACTTGGTAAGTTCCAGGCTAATAAGGGACTTTGACTCAAAAAAACAGGATGGCCAGTTTCTGAGAAATGACAATAGAGGTTCATATCTGGCCTTCACATCCAATACACACACATGCATACATATCCACCCACATATGTGAATTTACTGGAACATAAATCTTTACCCAGACATACATGCAGACACACACAAATGCACATGAAAGAGGCAGGAAAAATGGAATTTTTAAGAAGGAAGGTAAACATAATTATGTTGAAGGATTTTTTAAATCTACTTAGCTCTTCTAAGAAAACTATCTAAGGGGCTGGAGAGATGGCTCAGCGGTTAAGAGCACTGACTGCTCTTCCAGAGGTCATAGTTCAATTCCCAGCAACCACATGGTGGCTCACAACCATCCATAATGAAATCTGGTGCCCTCTTCTGGCCTGCAGATATACCTGCAGACAGAACACTGTATACATAATAAATAAATCTTAAAAAAAAGAAAACTATCTAAAATGCCACAATAACTAGTACTTTTCCTTTAAGACTGTTCTAATACAATAAAAACTTTCAAGGCTGGTTTTACATGTGTGCATGACAAATATAGTACCTTGATGTTAACATGCTTTGTTAATAACTCTACCAGGCTATTTCCTTCGGGACACAGGTACACAGAAAATTATATGTTTGCAAATATTTGTCCTATTGGGTACTCCCCTGCACCACCCATCTCTGAGGCACCAACACACTTTTCCCAAAAATATCAGTATAACTATGTTGATATCAAGACAGATGTTAAGGCAAAAGCTTTGTTATAGGCCAATAAGATGTAATGATGAAACTTCAATTTTGAGTATGTAAATATATGATATAACATGGCCTTAAAAACTTGTACATACAAAGGAACAGTGTTCAGTAGTCAATACCGACTTTTCAATGCTTTAAAAAATCATATGTGTTCTCTTCCGTAGCATTCTAACAGTTTCTTAACTTTATAGGAATCAATGAATTTTAAATGAGGAAGAGCTAGTTTAGAAGACTAGTAATTTCAAAATGTATTAGGAGGCTAAAAAATTTATACTGTCTATAGCTGGTATAAGAAATAATAATAGAAGAGAAAGATTAGAAATAGACTCAAACAAACAGACCTTTTGATTTTGATAAAGACTCTACAGAAAAGTAGATAAATTATAATCTTTAAAAAAATAGAGAGTGTTTCATAGAGCCCAAGCTGGCTTTGAACTCCTGATCTTCCCTCCATCTTCCTGAGTGTTTAGGATTATAGATGTGTGCTGCCATACTGGGCTGGGCAATTAAAATTGTTTAAATAAATACTACTTGACTATTAGACGTAATTAAGTTTGACCTCTCCCTCATATTACAGAAATATACTTGTGGGTAAATTATAGGCCTGAATATGGTAGTCAGATCAGTAGAGTTCTAGGAAAACAACTTCATGGTTTTTAAGTAATAAAGGATATTTTTTAAACTTGGGCATACAAAGCCCTATTTGTAAAGGAAAAGTATATAAGTAAGATTCTATTAAAATAAATTTCTGTTTATTAAAAGACAATATTGAAAGCATAGAAATAACTTCAGAACAGAAGAAAATGTTTATACTAAGTGATCAAAACCTATACCACATTTATAAATGAAACAGTATCTAATACAGGAGGTAAAATGAACCATGTTCAATCAATAACATACACATGACCAATAACAAGGAGTGTGTTTGATCGTGTGCAGTGTAGAGAAATACAAACTTGATTCAGAGCATGAACATCCATACGATAATAAAATGGTCTGACCATGATATATATGTACAAGAAGCTTACACAGTGCTGGTAGGAATGTAGCTTGACTTAGCCCTCTAGGAAACAGTCCATCACAGTCTTGTGAAGTTGAATATTATATGTAGCCAATACTAATGCTGGAGAAGTTATGTGTACCTTTCATGTGTATGGATCACATGCATGTATATGTACATATACGTGTATATACATGAAATGTGTTCATGTGTGCCTCAGAAAAATACACAAGAGAATTCCTAGAAGGCCCGCCAAGCAAATATCAGAAACACATACAACACAAATGAGTAGGTAGTGATTTTAGAAGAAATAAATAAACAGTAGTATATTCCACTCTAAAACACATACAACAGCAAACATGAGCCCTGAAAGTAAATGGTAAGCAACAGAAGCCAGAACCTGAGGATAAATATGCAAACAGTGCAACATAAAGGAAGTAGGGGAATGTGGGAACCTCTAGAATTCTGAAAATATACTGTTTTCTTCATGGAGGGACGATGATATGGATGTTTACTTTATTATAACCCACTGATATTTAGCTACACTCCATGTCTTTTATTGAATGTGTTACACATCAGAATTGAAAAATACTACATAAAGTAAAGAACTCCTCTTGAAAGGTGAAGCAGCCTTTATTAGACTGAAAGATAAAATAAATTGAAAATATAGACTTATTCAATATGATTTGGGATGAGTGTGGAGGTAGGATAAGGGAAAGTGGAGAATGGGTACAGGAAACATGTTTGTTAAAATGGGAATATGAAAACTGCAAATTAATTAATTAATGTAGTTATTAGTAAGTATAAACTGTAATATTGGGCCGGCAGAGTGGCCGATGGAGTAGCCGGCGGCTTGGCAGAGGAGCAGGCGGCCTGGCCTGAGTGCCTTCACCGGTTGCCTAACTTATCATGGAGAAAAGAGCCCTGGGACCAAAGGTGGCCTACACCACCTATAACCTAAACTCTGTTAATTAATATAAGTTGTTATATTAGGCCGGTAGAATTACCGGCGGCTTGGCGGGAGATTCGCCTGGGCTCAAGGGGAGTCTGGGAATCCAACAGCCCGGGACTGCTTGGACTGAGGGCCTATAAGCTGCCGCAGTCTTTTCCCCAATAATTAAACACACCAAGACCTTTTAATATTTTAACGCTTAGCCCTTAGCTGGGCAGACTCTCAATTAGCTACTCTAAGTCAACCCCAAACCAACATGTGCCTGTGAGTACCTTCCAGACTTCTCCAGAGTCTGTCTCCTTCTGTGTCTCCCGCGGAAAGGAGAGAGAGTCTCTGTGTGTGCGGAATTCCTGCTGATCTGAGGAAGTCCCGCCTTCCTATACTCTTTCTGCCCAGCTAATTGGCCATAAGCAACTTTTATTAACCAATCAAGAGAATGCCTCAGAAGGGGCGCTAACCAGATCTCATCATTGAGTTCAATGTATCAGAAACAATGTTAGACCTTCCCGCAACAGGAATACTGCTGGATTTTAGACTAGGAAACCAGAGCTTATGTCTTCCTGCAATGTCACCTAGAGCAAGTTACACAGTCCATCTGAGCTTGTTCTTCAAGGAATATCTCACACTTTTCTTCTTTGCTGAATTAGTTCAAAGATACACACACTGTCTTGAGGAATAATGAGTAGGAAACACTCTACAGACTGTAAAGTGCTTAGCTTCTGTCAGTGGTGAGCAGATGAAGGAGTATGTGTGTCTCATGCTGTGCAGGACTCCCCTCAGCGGTGCTGCTGCCTCCAGGCGGGCAGTGTGTGCAGATCCCTTCACAGCACAAAGGCTTCTCCTTGCTTGCTCCTGACTTTTATGCAGAAAGAGGATCAGCCTCATCGTCAATGTCAACCTGGGGGATGTTTCTGGTAACCCAGGCTCAAAAGCAAGGCGTATTTGTTAACTAGATAACAAACAGCATGACAACTTGGAGTTAAGTCTGTAGCACTTTCAGTCAGTGTTTATAAACTTGATTGCTCCAGGTTCCACTCTCATCGTGGACTGCAACATATCAGACACCAAGGAGAACACAAACCTGCGCTGCTGGAGAGTCAACAACTCCCTGGTGGATGACTACTACAGAGACTCCAAACGCATCCGAGAAGGAATTGAGTAGGTGCAAGAGTTACTGCATATGTCATTCATATGACATATAATGTCATATGAGCATTAATATGCTGTCCCTATACTGCTTTTGATGGACAGTTCCACCTGCCTTTGCATTTCTGTCCCTGGCTTTGCCTTTTAACGATCACTCTGTGCTGCTTGTGGCCAGGCACCTGGCTCAGGCAAATGCAAAATGCTTATGTTTTCAGCCAAATGAACTTCAGCGAAATATTCACTGTGCCTTAGAGAAATAGCATCCTTATGTACCAACTGCCTCTGAAATCCATCCTATCCCATTCAGTTACATTATGGGTTGCTGGCCTTTAGTGTGGAGTTGGAAGAGCAAAGACCTATGCAGGGTTTCTCATGGAGATGGTGTGCACTACATATTGTTCAAACACAGCTTATGGTGCTATGATTTGTGACATACGTGAAATCAGGACAAATGAGCTTAGTGAGGCTTGCTGTGTGGACACATGAGGATGTAATCTGAGGAAATGAAGATGCCCATAGTGCTGCACATGGGGCTGTGGTTAGCAGAACCACACTTTCTTATGACTGTCCAGAAGAAAATGCATATTTACACCTACAGAATTTCTATATATTGAGTCACTCCCATAAGTATTCTTAGGATAAAATAACAGTCTGGAGAGCTCTGTAGGAAAACAAACAAACAAACAAACAAACAAACAAACAAACAAACAAACATAATATGTCCAGAAAATAAGGTATTCCTTATGTTGGGTAAACTTGGCTCATGTGTTAATGGCTGACTCTCTCTTCTCTAGAACCAATGTTTCTTTGAAGGATCGCATTTTGTACACAGTGAACATAACATTCTTAGAAGTGAAAATGGAGGATTATGATCGCCCTTTCACGTGCCACGCTGGAGTGTCTGCAGCCTACATCATGCTGAAACTTCCAGGTAACGTCCAGTGTGTCACATGCTGCCCAGATCTTTAAAAATGGAATGATGGCCAGGGATGGATTACTAAAGAAACCTATTCTGTGCAACACCCAGATCACCCTTTGCCAATTATATGATAAATATGTGGTTATTTGGATTGTTTTCAGTTTGGGACAAGTAATGACACTATGGAAGTTCCTGGGTATGTGCCATGGTACCCCATGTGGAAGCATTCCTTATGATATATTTTTAAGAATTGCTAAATGAACCCTTGTCACCAACTTCATTATGTAATGCCATATTATTCCATGTGGCGATTGTACCAGTTCATACTCACTCCTTACAAACTAGTCTAAGAATCAAATGAGATAGTTTTGCAAAGCAAACAGAGATGTTTAGTGAGGATTAAAACACTGGGTTACTGTAGTTGGTACTAGTATGGTTTGGGCTATTATTACGTGCTATTTGGATGACTGTGTCAGTTTTCCAAATGATGCCCTTGCCCAGAGAACTTCCTCTGGTCTGGTATAAGTAATTTATCCAAGAATGTCTAAAACCCCACCACCCTCTGACTGGATATTAGTGACGCTTATCTCTTCATCGCCAAGATAGAATAGATACTCTCGGCTTGGCATTCTTGGTGTTTGTTCCTGAGCTATCTCTTCTCACCCACTTCTCATCCATATCCTTTGTCTGCCCTGCAGAGTGCAGTCAGACCAGACCAAAGGAGCACCTTCCAAATGCCCCATATTTTGATGAAGGAGCTGGCTTTATCCAGTGAGGATATGTTTTCTCTTCTAAGAAACAGAGAAGAACTTGAAGACATTCCAGTAGCTTTGGGCAAAAACAAAACAAAACAAAACAAAAAGCTGCTTAGTTAGGTCTGAGAGTGTGACCTAGGGTCAGCCCCAGAGAACAGAGAAAAGCTCACTCTAGCACATACTTTGGGGAATTCCATGATATCTAACTTGGTTTCATTTCTATCTAACTTAACGTGTGAGTTTGACTGTGTTGTTTAGTTACCTAGCCCCAGGATGGCCAATACAGACTCTTTTCACTCTAACTACCTGGAAGCATTATGCTTGGAAGGATTATGAGGGCAAGCCAGGCTCAGAGGGGCTAATGTTGTAACCAATTACCAAGCTAACGCACATCTGTAACATGGGAGTAGGAGGGACTTTTTCCTGTTCGTTTGGACCCTACTTAGGAAACTCTTGGTAAACTTATCTTGGTTTCTCCAAGTGCTCGCTCCACAGCCCCCATCAGTAGCTTTTCGGTTGGTCATTCTAAACCTTGTTTTGTTTACCTCGAGTTCTTAGGAACCTCACCCTCTTACATCTAAACTTTTTGGTTTATTTGTTGGCAGCTTCCTCATTTGACTTCCTCATTCGTTTTTTAAAGATACTTCCAGATTTGATTCTTACTTGGTTCATCTGCAGCAGGATCATTAGAACGTTTCCTAGATGGGCGCTATCTTTCTGTGAAAGTCTTTGCCTTTTCCTTTTATGTATTTTAGCCATCATGTACCCTCCGCTCTCATCTCATGTGAAGGCTGCTTTGCTGATGGCAGTTACTTCAACTCAAATGACAAATCCAATTCTTCTCTTAAGGTTTTATTTTTATGTATGTTTTTCTTGCACGCATATATGTGCACCACATGAATGCCCAGTGCCCAGAAGAGGGCATCAGATCTCCTGGAACTGGAATTGAACCCAGGTCCGTTGGAAGAGCAGCCAGTGCTCTTAACCACTGAGCCATCTCTCCAGCCCAGACAAATCCCATTCTTAATAAGGGTGTCCGGTATATCGAATTTCACATTAATTTCTACTTCAAAGTCCCCACTCATTTAACCTTCTTCACTAACAAGACCATTCCAACGTAGTCATCTTTGAGCCTGTTTACAGAGCACAGCCTGTCAACATGACTCAGCCCAAGGAATGTCAGGCCACACTCTGGTTGGCAAGGGTTCTTTGACTCTCTCTCCTAGTTACAGAGTCATGGAATAGTCACATCATGGTTTATAATTCCAAGATCGCTATCATAGTCTCTGACTCTCCCAGACTAGTTCCTCCCAAAGGGAGAGATGGTGTTGCTCACACAACAGTGATAAGAGCTGGCAAAGGCAAGCAGAGGGAGGACAGGAGGGGCAACTCCATTTCGTACTTAGAAGGCAGAAGACAGACAAAGGTCATAAAGAGGGGGCAGGGCCAGATTGGGCAACAGCCTGCAGATCAGTGTCAACTGGCTGCACTGGGACTTATTCAATGGACTGATTTGGGGTAGGGGTGGTACCAAGTATGTTTTCTGTTTCTGTACTCTGTTGTGCTATTATATCTAAAGATATGCAACAATATGTAGAAAGTCTTAGGCCTTGAGATGTTTACTGTATGTGGCCTTAGAAGGGTTTGATAAGCTCCTTCATGAAGATTACTTAAACTGAAATGCTTGCTCTGGGGGACCCAAACAAAGGTGCCTCCTCCCCACACTCCTTCCCTGCCCCCCCCCCCAGACCCAGCAAACCTTCCAGGGTGAGTGGACAATGAAGGAAGTGGTTGGTGGGTTGGGGGAGGGTTCCCTTTTTCTCTTTCCTCGTTCCCAGGTACCCCTCCTCTGGCACCGCCTGTTTGGGTTGTGGCAAGATAGGAAGCTGAATGGTTCCTCTTGTCCAGGAGCTGTTCTAGAGGCAACCCAGACTTCCTCTCTGGAGTAACTGATTCTTCTCCCAGCTGTCTGCCCACTTGCCTGTCAGAACTGCTCTGCAGCACACTCAGTAGCAGAGCAGACAACAAGCACCGTGTCAGAGACTCTCAGAGAGACACCAGCCCTGACGTCAGGAGCCCTGGGATGGGGCTGGCTGGATGAGGCCTGTCCTGCCACTGGCCTTGTGGGGCCAGCACAGCCGGTTTCTGGGCAGAGGGCCAATGACTTTTTATCGTTTTTACCAGGAGTCCCACTGCTCAGCTCTGAGGGTCTAGGTTTGTAATCGAGAATCTCCATGGGAACCCGGGGGAACATTCCAGATATAGTCGGATAGTACCTCAGAAAGGGACCTGGACTCACATGCTCTGAAACAGTCCCCATGCAACTAGAGCCCCATTGCTCCTGCATCCATACCTAGGGCTTCCTGACTTTCCAAGAGCCCATTACTAAGTTTCACAGTCAAAATTAAATTATCCATCTCCCACACTCATGAGGAAACTTAGAGACATGTGCAAGCATTATTCTCATGTTTCCCACCTGGCTTTGACAGAGTTCTGTACGTACAGGTGACAGAACTAACCGTCTGCCTCTGACTTTTTACTCTCACCTGTAGCTCCAGATTTCCGGGCTTACCTCATAGGAGGGCTTATGGCTTCCCTGATTTTGGTCGTGTCCATTCTGTGGATCTACAACAGCTTTAAGATTGACATCGTGCTTTGGTATAGAAGTGCCTTTCACACTGCCCAGGCTCTAGATGGTAAGTGGTGTGTGTGTGGGGGGAGGGGGAGCCTCAAAATTGCTGTCCACTCATCTGTGTAACCTCTTTAAATGATCATCTCATATTGTTTTAAGTGAGCCTTTCTTCTGATTGGAACACTTAGTGTGAAGTGTCTTCATGTGCTTCAGAGAAATTATTTATCGGTGATTATCAGTCTCCTTTGTCAATAAACTAGAAGGTTGGTAGTGCCCAGGAAACAGCCACTAGGTGGCAGTAGTAGGCGGCAGTGGGCCGTCCTCCTTGATGCACAAGTGTGAGAATGGATCCCATCTTCTGGGTCTGCAAAGTAAGGAAACATCTGCAGGAGCAAAGTCTGTCTGTCAGTATGTGCACTGCACCCCCAAAGCTCACCAGGTTAGACAGTAAGAGAGGAGATGCTCTCCTCGCTTGCTGTAAACCCTGTGCTTGGTACAGGGAGTAATTGACATCTCTAGTTCTCAGAAGAACCCTACCGGAACTTAATTTGAGTTCTCTGCTGGGTGGCTGGGTGAAATTAGAAAGATATTTTCTTCTTTCAGCCGCAGAAGGAGGGTCATAGAGAGGGAGCAGAAGGAAGGGAGGGAAAGGGAAGGAGGCGGGTATGTGGGGTGTGGAGGAATAAGGGGAATAGAAAAAGCCTGTCTCTTGCTTTGATGAAGTAGTCCCCATGCTGGGGCTGAAGGAAGAGCTCACCAGGAGCCTGAGGCACCACCTTCATTGCTAGGAGGTCAAAACTGTCTTCCCCTGTTCAGCCCAGTGCTCTTACTGGTGTCTCTATCCTGTCACAATTTTTTGACACAGAAATGTCTTTGTGTGTTTCAGAGCTGGTATTTCTCTCCATCTAGGTTGTAACACAAAATAATTAAAAAAAATTTTGGTCTCAGAATGAATGTGAGCTAGTAAGGCCCTGAAAAGACAAACAAACAAAAACCATTCAATATGCTTTGATGCCCCTTATTTGCCTATAAAAACTAATAACAACGCAAAAGAAATCTACACAGCTGATGTGTGTAGAGATGACAAAATTCACACATTTTTAGACCAAATATTTTTCTTGATCAGGAGAAAGAGAATGGGGGAACTCAGAGTCCAAACACATTCATGAGCAGCAAATCCACAGAAAATGCCATTCAATTCTAAGCAGCTGTTCGTGAACAAAAATCACCACACAAATTATTGTCTACATGTTGTTTATAAAACACAGATGCTGCAATCCAAATTGTATTTAACTAAATGTCAGAATTCAAGATTGGTTACCCAGAAGCTGGGGTGTGGAGATAAAAATAAAAGGGAAAGGACATAACTTCTCCTAGGTATGGTGGGAGAGAAAGTTTATTTCAGATAAAAGGGAGCACATGGCCAGGGGCAGCAACTTCCAGAAGAGTCCAGAGTGGATATGACCCCAAGTCATGTGAGATAACAGGAGAAGAGAAAGCAGATGCTGACCAAGAGGGGCAGCCTAGGCCAAGAGACTGGCCAAGAGATTCGACAGCAGGATCAGGTAACTAAGATGGATTATACAGGGCAGGGCAGCTGGAAGAAGGGCAGTCCAGCCCCTTGGGTTCTAGAGTTGAGGGTAAGGGACAGGGTATGCCAGCCAACAGGGCCCTGTAACTGGTAGGGACTGGAGGCTGCAGGGAGAGCTTGACTGGCAGCATCTACTTTGATTTGTTAACTAGGCACCTGAGCCATTATCCTGGGTCTGAGACCTAACAAAGATGAGATGGATCCATAGTCATTTCCTGGCCATCTCTCTTGTTAAACAGTAAGACGTGCCTCCGGTTGACTTTGTGTGAGGAGAGGGCTCAGCCCCACAAGACTTGTTTCTTCTGACATAGGAGTGGCTTGCCTTCTAGGTTGACTCAGAGAGCCTGAAATTACTTCATGTGGTCTTTCTGGAAGCTCCAGCCCTTGGTGTTCATGCTTCTGACTCACCGTAACTCCCAGGGCTCTGACTACAGCCTTGACTTAGTTATGGTGTGCACACAGCATGCCAAAGCTGCCTGGTAGAGAGGTTGAGTTTGGCAGCAAGAGACAGAATGAAAAATGACTCACCCAGCAAAACAGGGGAACCCAACAGATGACACATGAGGACCTCACCCTCCCCTAGATCAGCACAGCCTAGACACTGCACAGCCAGAGGGTGGTGGCTTTGGAGACTGGAGCTGATGGGCAGCCAGGGAGCCTCATGTTTGTCTTTGTTGCTATTTTTAATTCTGGAAAACATGTGCTTCAATTTTCCCACATGTCCAGCCACTCAAACTACCCTGTGTAAGAACTTTGAATAATGACTCCGAAACCAGCTTGTGATGAGCCTCTGAGGTTAATCATGAATCCTCCTGATGATTTGGATTCTCTTGAGGGAATTTTCTGGAACATATACAGTATAGTAAATATGGATGTGTAAGAGATAAACATTATGTCCTTCTTGGCACAGTTTACTCTAACCTGGTTCGTCAAGCTTTGCCACACATAGGTAAAGGTACCTGATCTACGAGTCACAATGCGACAGCCATTCGCAAGCCTGGGAGAGTTGTGTTTCTATGCAGGGGGTCCAGGTGCTCTCAGAACTGGCCTGTTTGGTGTTCCGGTATCTGTAAGACTAGAGAGATCAGTCAGTGACAGGTCGGTGGAGAACTAAGTGTGCCACTACTTTTATTTTCTCCAGACTGACTGGCAGTGTGCACATGGAACATAATGGTAAAAACTAAACCAAGGTGTATGGGGAAAAGAAGGGCAGAAGAACAAATTAAGCAGCCTGAGGGTTGATGAGAGGCCATGGTCTCTAAAGGTAACTTTGCTTTCATATCTAAAGCCAAGTCGATTAATTCTGGCTTCTCCCACAAATGTTTCTGTGGTTTGTGAAATACCATAGATCACTCTGGGGCTCATTTCCAAAGACAGCTTCCTGTGGAGAGTCTCCATTTACAGTGGCGATATGGAAGGAATCTGGCCTTTAGTATTCCCATGGTAAACGTGATCATGTATTTTAGTGGCTTTCTTTCTAATGTCTTGTCTGCATGCTAGGGGTAGACACACCAGTCCTCAGGCAACTCAGTAAAGGGTTTAAAGTATCTTTTAAAATTCAAGTTTTATCTGATTTTTCCTCTGCTCTGAATGCCACACACACACACACACACACACACACACACACACACACACACACACAGAGAAAGAGAGAGAGAGAGAGAGAGAGAGAAGAAGAAACAGGCAATTTTCACAAATACTGTATAAAAATGATCTTGTTTGGGTTTCACAAATGGCAATACAGGTGTGCACAGATGCTTTTTATTGAAGGTTAAATGGGCTCAGAAAGCAGAAGCTTGGCCAGCACAGAAACAAATGACCACCTCCGCTTTTGAGAGAAGTGGATATTGGGAGTAGCAACCAGCCCAGTAGAGTTTCCTCAGAACAGCCACTAGAAATTCTAGAAATTCTGGGTGGCAACCAACTCAATCAAAGTCTGCTGCCCTCTGTTGCTGCTTCCTCCGCCGCTGTTCCTGTAACTCTGGTTGGGAAACGCGTGGCCTGAGCAGCTCACGATGCACGACAGCCTTCCATTATGCCTGTGCGCTTTGTGGGCTGTGCAGATGATCAGAGCAGGCTGTCTGAGGCCTCAGCTGGATGACTGGCAGTTACCTTTGGATGTCTTCTTCAGTGCCTCTCCGCAAGGGCATCTCTTGTCAGCATCTCTGGGTAGTCGAGGTGGCTGCCCTGACGTGTGAGGTTGGCTTCCCAGAGACAGGCCAAAGTCTTGATTTCTTGTGTTTCCTAGATCTGATTTTCTTGATGTCAGTTCTACCACACACAGATCTAGAAAACTATCCAGTTCTAAAGGAGCAGAATTACATCACTTCCCTGTGGTGGTGACATCACACACAGCTCTAGAAAACTATCCAGTTCTAAAGGAGCGGAATTACATCACTTCCCTGTGGGGATGTGGCATATTTCTGGAAAAAAAAATGATGAACCAGAAGTGTACTCTCCTTGGAGAATGCACTCTGATGGAGCTCCAGGGGTTGAGGCATGGATAAGTCTGTCCTGGGTTTTTTGATTCACAATCTTATTTGGCCACAACAGGGGAGATGGGCAGGTCAGGTTTAAAAAATTCTGTGCACCTTTGAGAACTCATGCTGCTGTGTGACCCTGTCCTTCAGACACGAGAGGACTTGGGGCTGGAGAGAAGACTCAGAGGTTAGCAGCAGTGCTGCCCTTCCAGAGGACCCTGGTTTGATTCCCAGAACTCACACTGCAGGGGACAAATGTCTATCGTTTACAATTCCAAGAGTCTGATGCCCTATTCTGGGTTTCTTGGGCACTGCATGCACATGGTACACAAACACAGGCAAAACATACACACATATGTAATAAAATAATCATAATATTTTTAAAATTGCAGGGCTGTAACAAACGGGCAAACCTGGACAACAAATAGGTCTTTGAAAATGGTGAAAGCCCAGTGCATGTGGAGGACAAGTCCTTAAACTTTACGTTGCTGCAGGTCTTAGACTGAGGGTTAGTGGCTCCGCCAGCTCAGAGGCCCAGCATACTCAGCAGCCTGGGTTTGGCCTCTGGCATGGAAAGAAAACAAGCTTAGAAAAGAAGACATAAAATTGAGGGCTTTTGTTTGGAGTTTTCAGAACACATGAGGCACATCAATCTCCATCTGTTACGAGTATAGCAAATTGGAGACTTAGGAGAACTTGCGTCCTCAGATGCCTTGTTTTGAAAGAGAACTAGGATTTTGTCAAAAAAAGAAAACACTTGGCAAATGTAATTCCTTTTGTTTTTTACTTAAGCAAAGCCAGTGGAGGGAGAACGAGAAAGATGAGAACAGAGATGCCAGTGGCTGTGCTGGTGTCTGGGGAAGGATAAATAAACTTGGGTACCAATCCAGAAACTGCATTTTCCAAGGAGGATGCCCCCTGCTGTAAACGGTGCACCAGGCAGCCAACACTTCCTGAGGGAAGCAAGTCTACATTGGGTGGGGGGCACACGGACTCAATTTCTTAGTAAACAGTCAAGAAATAAGAGCGTATGAGATCTCCCATTTCTCTGTCTCTTTATTCTTTCACTCTTAAAAAAGAAGTGTTCAACTTTGGAAAGTCTTATATCTAATATTGAATTTTATACAGAGAAAGTTATTTCCTGAAGTCTTGGTCTGGCGACCTTGAAGACGGACCAGGAGCTTCGGCTGTATCTGGTTTGCTTGTCTCCAAACACAAATCAGTCCCTTTTAGTTCCTGCCTATGGTCCCACAGCTGAATCTGCTTATGACCCAGACCCTCCTGGTCCCCACCTTGGGTCTCACTATCCAGCTCTCTTAAGACGTTTGGTTAGTAATGACCGGGTCTTCCCATAGAAGGTTCCACTTAGCTCTCCAGCAGCTTCCCTGCATGGCAGGCTGCAGGGAGGCAGAAACACCTGTGCTGGCTTCTCTTTCTCATCTGTACTAACCTTCTGCTCTCAGACCCTCACTTTTTTTTTCTCTAATCTCTCCCCACTGTTTTACATGCAGGAGCTGTTACATACCCTCTATGAATATTGTTTATCAAGAACTCCAGACAATAGGAAAATTTTCTTTTTTGTGTTCCTTTGGCTGTTGCCAGCTTAAATGTCATATACCATTTTATTATGTGTATGTGAGTGGTGTGCACAGTAAGATAGAGTATCTTGTTCACTGTTGCCCCGGTGAGCACAGTCCTGACTCCCGTGGTTGCTCAGGAAATACTTGTCCATTATGGACACATTGAGCACATGTACTGTAGTGTTGGACCTCTCAATGATACAGGACAGATTAGGAGTCCAGTAAGCTTGTTCTATCAAAATGATGAATTTTCTGGTGTGCTAGATTAGGAGAGACTCAACCCATTTTGCTATGCATAGTTATCATAGGTCTCCATTGTCCACATCTGCAATTAGTGAGGCCCGGGGTACATAGTCTCATCTTCAGCCTCATCACAGGCAGTGGGAGACTTAGGATACAATTAGGAATTGCAGAAATGGTAACACCTGTTTGGTTTATATTTTATTCCCCTGTGGTGAGACTGAGACAAGTCTCTCACAGTTCAACTGTGAGAATGCAGTGTGGGAACAAAGAATGCCAAGTCGCCCAGAGGGGCACATAGGGGTCATTGCAGTGTATCACACTAGTGACCCAGGGTTCACTTTGTTTGCTTGAGGGATCTGGTAGTGTCATTTTGTGAGCTTCTGTCTCTTTTCCTTTTCAGATGAGAAGCTGTATGATGCCTATGTCTTATACCCCAAGAGTCCAAGAGAGAGCCAGGGCTATGATGTGGGTACACTGGTGTTGAAGACCCTGCCTGAGGTGCTGGAGAATCAGTGTGGATATAAGTTATTTATATTTGGCAGGGATGAATTCCCTGGACAAGGTATGTTTTAACCTAGGCATTAGACAACAAATTAAAAAAAAATAAGAGGGACCGTAATCCCAGCACTGATACTGAACCAGGATGAATAGGAATACAGGCCAGTTGGGGTTGTATGTAGAGACCCCATCTCAAGCAGACAACAACAAAAAGGGAAATGGATCTCTCCTCTCCTCTCCTCCCTCTGCTTCCCTCCTCTCCATATGTTACAAATGTTCACCTAACACACAGAACTTCAAAGTCTGTGCACAGGGCCTCCTAGTCTCATTGCCCATTACGTTCAGAAGTTAGGTCTGTAGAAAAAAATGGCTAATTAAACTATTTAACCAGTATTTAGATTATATTTAATTGGTTTGGCGGCAGTTAATCCTTAAGCCGCCATTATAAATGAGCACACACAGACACCACATGGATCTTAACAAGCCTAGGCCTGAATTGTGCAATCCTAGCCCATCTAAGCTAGCTCATAATTCTATTACCCAAATATGACCGCATATATACATATGTCCCCTTGGACTGCCATTCTCCACGATATGCCAATGTTCCTGGCCATGTAGAATGAGGTTCTTTTTCTAACCCATGGTGTGTGTCTTCCTTCTTCCTGCTGCTGGCTGGAATGAACTATATCTTCTGTCTAAAGTGCAGGCTTCTTGTTCCAATCTCAGGAAGTCCCACCTTTCTCCTTCTTTGCCTAATCTCAGGCCCCAGCATTTATTTAACCAATCAGAGACAATGTAACAGACAGCAAACAGGACCAGTTAACATTTAGAATACATCTTTGCTTCATTAGGCTTATAGCTACAACACAATGTTAGGGAATCCTGGTTTCTTTTATGAGTCTCTTCAGGATAGGGATACAGGTAACTCAGTCATGGGAGTAAGCAGCAGTCTTGGTCAAAACTGAAAAATGTCAAGTGGCCCTTCCCTTTACTGTCACTGGGGATGACTATGATACAGTTTCTCATTAAACACTATCATGTTTAAAGCTGATTTTATAAACCATAGTTTATACCAGCTCCTCCTCTGGGTAAGGTACTTTTCCCTTACTGTGATAAAAATATACTGTCCAAAGCAAAGGGGTAAAAGGCTTTACGATCCTTCATGGTGAGGTAGGAATGAGAGGCCAGAGGCCAGCCTGGCAGATCAGGAAGCCCTCTGAGCATATTACACACTTGCATAGGAAGTAGAGAGAGAAAGAGAAGGAAGTGGGCCCGGCTATAAAACCTCAAACTCCAACCCCAATGGTTTACTTTCTCTGTTAAGGTTCCACACCCTGAAGCTTCCATTTTTCCCAAACAGTGCCTCCAGCTGGGGGCCAGTGTTCAAACAAAAGAGCCCATGGGAGATCTCGCATATTCACACTATGGAATCTTCTGTCTAAATAAGATGGATAATTTGTGTTTTCCTTCTGTTTATTAGGCATGTGGTTTAGGTCAGTTCATGAACACACCAGTGTTTGCGTGGATGAAACAGGGATGAATACTTTCCTAACTTGAGAGACCTGGCCTGGGAAATGCTATCACAGGGCCAGTCTTACACAAACTCCCTCATTGTTCTGTCTGCTCTCTGCCTGGGAAGGCCATACAACAAAGTAATTGAATAATAAAATAAGCACCCCTTCTCACTAGAAAAATAGTTTTTAATATTATTTAAAGAATATATATTGGCTACCTGTAGATACTGGTCAGTTTATACAATAGAAATACAAAAATAAGCAAACTGAAAAAGAGCCTGTCCTTAGAGATACCACTCTCTTCTCACCTCTCACGGGAGGCTGCTGGAGGCCAGATGGAATGTGTAGAGTTAATATTTGGTGGGCTCTTCCTTCTTTTCCCCGAGAAACCCTTGTGATGTGCTATCTGGCTTTAACATTAGTGATATTAACCCTGATCACTTAGCTGACTTTAAAGAACACAAAGAAAAGTTCCCTGCTCTTTAAAAATAGATTTCAAAATGTACGTATTACACAGCATACACGAGACTGTCTACTGGTCTAGGAAACAGCACAGTGAGATAGTCTTGGGGGAAAATAGATAACAATAGAAAACAGAACGTAACGTAAACACTAAATGAAACAAACAAGAGGTGATTGACTGATGACTGCCGAGGACCAGAGCACAAACCCTGCACAGAACCGTGGGTAAAGGAACGTCCATCATCTGTGCCCAGTCCTGTCTATTTGGAAGTCCCTTTCCTTTGATTGGTCCCCATTCCTCCCATTTCTGGCAACATTACAGCCCTGCTGTTCTCATGCTGGATCTTCTGAATCTCTCTTCTCAACTCCAGCTGTGGCCAACGTCATTGATGAAAATGTTAAGCTGTGTAGGAGGCTGATTGTCCTCGTGGCCCCAGAATCATCCAGCTTCAGCTTTCTAAAGAGCATGTCAGAAGAACAAATCGCTGTCTACAATGCCCTCATCCAAGATGGCATGAAGGTCATTCTGATTGAGCTGGAGAAGATCAAGGACTACAGCACCATGCCGGAGTCCATCCAGTATATCCGGCAGAAGCATGGGGCCATCCAGTGGAACGGGGACTTTGCAGAGCAGCCACAGTGTGCCAAGACCAAGTTCTGGAAGAAGGTGAGATACCATATGCCACCCAGGAGGTATCCACCACCTTCCCCAGTCCAGCTGCTGAGGCACACACCCTGCAACTGCATGGCAGGCAGATGGAATGCTGCCACAGGGATCATAACTCCCTGACAGAGTTGTGTGTGTGGTGGCTCACAGCTACGTCTTCTTTGAATTGTCTACCCCGGTGGCTTGCTCTTTTGTGCTTGTGAGTGACCTAGTTCTTGCCCTTATCAGTTTTTTGTTATTTGCTTGTTTTGTTTTTGGTTTCTGCTTTTTATTTTGGATGCTTTTAATCAGAGCTGATTCTTTGTTACTCCTGTTTGCTTCTTGGTTCCTGAATGCCCATATACTCTGCTGAACATGGGGTGGCTACAGCACTGGACCTCCATGCTAGTGGGATACAGAAGATGGTCAGAATGACAGATCAGATGGTCGAGATGCTTTTTCTATGCCTGAGATGGGAGGCTGTGCAGTCTGAGGGTGCCAAGTGGGTAGCCTTGGGGAAGGCCATCAAGGACAGGAGCACAATGCCGGTGCTTGTCCAGTGTCCACCAGACTCTGGTCCTCAGGCAGTGTAGACTGTGTTTGAAACTCCTTCATCCTCCTAAGGCAGATAGAGAGCCAACCATGGTACCAGCTTAATGCCTCTGAAAACCACCTAGGTGTCACCCAGACCAATGGGCTCCAAGCTTTGAAAGATATTCTGTCAAAACAAATTAAGAAATAATTTTTCTACTTTTCAAAGATGTTTTGTTTGACAGAATTCTGAGGAACATTCGAGGTATACAGGTTACAGCACTGGTGTGATATGTGAATCTATGTGAGTTTTTGGTTAGTGAGGGCACCCTTCATCATAGGGTGCATTTATGACTGCATGGTCCATCCAGTGATGTAATGCTAAACAGAGCCGCTCACCCTTGTCACCATTTCCCAAGGCCCAACCTGGAAAAAATCAGCTCCAATCTAACTCTGTCAAGTTATAGTTAACACATGTGTGATTGCTTGGGGGAAGTGTGAACAAATGTTACTTAACACAGATAGGGTACTGGACACAGACCATGAAAACACTCCACGTATGTTTAGATTAATGAAACAGGGAGTTTGCTGGGGTTTCTTGCAGGAACAGGAGTGAGGAGTTGGTTGCAAGAGCATGGGTGACTCAAAGGCAATTGCATCATGGGAAAGCTCGCCCAGCATGGTGACAGCTTAAGACAGCTGACTCCCTGGAGCTCTGTGCAGCCACTGAGTGTCCTCTCTTAGCAGCTGTTTCTGCTTCTGTGGCCATGGTGCAGGGTCTTGTGACTTTTTCCTCAGGTTTCTTGGGTACCAAGAACCTACCGGGAAGGGAAATTTGGAGGAGGTAACTGCAAACAAAACAAAACAAAACAAAAACCCGACAGGATGCTTACTGAGGAGGAAGCAGTGGGAGGGACTGCCAGGGCACAGGATGGGAGGACCTGGCAGGAGAGGGAGTGAGAGTGAGAGTTGGGAGAGTGGAAGGCCTCCATCTCCCTGTTGTGAGAGTTCAACAATGCAGCCTAGCATCGTGGCACTCACATCCTGACTTGACATACTTTGTTTAATATTTTTTATTGAAAAATTAATTATGGTAAGATATGTGAACACCACATTCACCATTAGTCGTTTTTAAGTGGACAACTCAAGGTCATTAAATACATTCATGTTGATGCAATCACCATCAGCATTCTCTTCCAAAGCCTTTCAGTTCACTGTAAACTGAATTTCTGTTCTCAGTGAATAAGTACTCTCCATTTGCCTTCTCCCTATCCCCTGGGAATCACCATTCTACTTCCCATCCCTGTGAATCTGACTGTGTAGAAACTTCAACTAAGAGATATCATGCCCTATCTCTCATTTTATGACTGGCTTCCTTCAGATGCAGTAGAATCTTCAAGAGCCCTCGAGGTTCATCCATGAGATTCACTTTTTGTTTTATTATCATCACTAGTCTGTATTTCTCATCTTTTTCTTCTACTTTAAACATTTTTCCCTACTCAAAAGCACACAGAGAAAAGCACATATGCCTCTGGATGCCTGCACCATGATGAGCTCACGCGGGGTTCCTTGAAGCACAAGCTTGTAAATTTTGCCATTCAGTTTCCCTTTGCAACATGGGAATTGTAACTCCTTACAGAGGATTTGTTGGTTCAAGTACAGTAAGGTGTTTGTTGCTTCCAAGAAATGCCTGACTGGTTCTTCCTTCTGTCTCCCTCACCCTCTATGGGTTTTTGCTTCTGGATGATTCCTGGAAATTGCCAGTAATACTGGAGAAACCTAGAGATGGTGGGTGGCGTCGGTGGGTGGGACTGACTAATGGAACTCAGCCTTTCTTGTTTGGAGCCCAGGACATGGTGCTTGCCTAGTGGGTCCTGGACACACCAAGTGGCCCCACTCAGTACAGGTGGTAATGCACCTGCCTGTGTGACTTCCAGGCAGCACAATCTGGACATTTTAGGTGAGTGATCAACAACTGGTCGTTTGGTGAGGACTTGGGGGCATCTACCATTTAGATTTGGTATCTTAGTGCCCTGGTCATTTTCTTCTGAAAGATTCAGGGAGGCGGTGGCTGAGACTGTGTCAGGAGCAGGGAAACGTTCCTCTGTGTCTTCTCCAGGAGGCTCCTTGATGTACTCACACCCACAAGTATTAGGAAATGTATTTCCTAGATGGTATTCATTTGTTTCATTTCTTCTGGTTCCATTTATGGAATATTAGTTGAGCCTGTCAGCAGACAGGAAAGCCAACTTGTCTGAAGAAGATATTTTCTGACAATCCCTGCCTTCCGGGAGACCAATCGTGATGAAGATTTTAGCCTGAATTTTCTTTTTCAGTCAGAAAGCTTTCATCTTGCCTACATGCCTTGATTTTCCTTTTGCTTAAAGTTACTGGAGATGTATTATGAATGGTAAAATGTGAATGTGTTATATCAGCACATTGACATTTTTAATAAAGTATATTTTAATAAAGCACAAAGGCTCCTTTGCTCAAAGGAATTGAGACCTCATGTCTTTGAACGGTGGGCACGTGTTATGGAGTTGAATGCATTCTTGTTTTCAGGCAATTGCTTTGATGTGGGATTTGGGAAAACAGACCCATATTTTAAAGATGGATGAGCCTTGTTCTACAGCCGCAAGCCCCACTCTCTTTGACAGTAGCTCTGCTTTGATAACTTGATAAAAGCCATGGTAACCTTTGAGAACAACCTACATGTGCATACCATCTTGACTATACTTTCAGGAGGTTGATGAGTTTCTTGCATCCTTTCAGTGAGATTTATGCAGGCCCATAGGATCCACACCCGTAAACTGTCTTTTAGTTTTGTATTTATAAAACATGATTTGGCATAATTTTCACAGGAGTCTGAATTGTAGGCCAGTGATCAGGAAGTGAATCATTTGGATTCTTCCTAGGAATTAATTGGGGAAAAAAGGAGCCTTGAATTTTAGTCATGTTTCATCAGTCTCTGGAGACCCCCAACTAAAGTGTCATAACTGAGTTTCAATTCTACTAGGGCATGCCATTCCTCATTTTCTGCAGTGGAGTTGGTCCAGCATCCTTAGGTGGGTGTGTGAAACTGTTTTTCCTAAATGTATATATTTAATGTATATTTAGAAACAGCTTAGCAATAGTAAGAGCAAAATCAAACATTTCTAGTATTATATACTGTCATCAAATATATGTGATTGTGAACTCTCTTTCTTCTCAACAAAACAGCTTATCATTGTGAACACACTTGTCAGGCTGTTGATGCAAGACAAGATGATGCCTCAGCTGACTGTGAGTAGTTGAAAGCTCAGAACACGAGACCACAGAGAAGAGTGCTATTGTGGTGTCTCCTGGTGTGTTCTGAATCTTGTCCTTCTCTGTTCACACTCATGACTGAGTACACAGGAAAAGACAAGGATGCTCACACTCTGTTCCAGCTATCCTAACCTATCTTGGTCTACATGGCAGAGAACCACTGGCTAGTTTACATCTCAGAAGGCATGCCAAACCTCTCAGCTCTGTGACACTGCTGCTGGCTGAAATTATGCAGGTCTTTGAGAGTGACGGGACATCTCTTGATCTCTGGACTTGACCTACAGACTAAGGTGCTGGAGAAACCAGTAGTCATCAAAAGTCAACTTGAGACAGTGACTCTCAAGTGTGTTCCTTTGTGTAGATGAGAAACAAAGACAATGAAAAATGGAGCAGTGGGCAAGCAGGAGCCAGCTTAGTAAGGATAGGGTAGGAGAGGTGAGTGGGAAGCCTCAGTAGTGGGAAGGCTCCTGAGGGAGCTGCCATCACGCTTCTTGCCTGAAGGTTTTTGTTTTTTAAAGTAGGACTCATGTCAGAAACCGGACAAAGATTGATGCAGTTTCTGTCAAAATTAATTAATTCTCTAGGTGTGTCATAGGTGGAGCCAATGGCAGCCCTACATATTCTTTGCATGTCCCCTTGGCCTAACCAGGGAGGTGATCACACGCTGTTTGCCCAAACTGGGGCTAATCCTAAGCCATGTTCACCCTTATTCGTTCTTTCTTGACCTTGGCTAGGTTTGCTAGCCTCTGTTCTTGGCAGAACCTGCTGGCTCTGACTCTTGGCTAGGTGCTCTAGGGGTTACATAACTGTACTTTCTTTTTTCTCACCTTTACTTGACCAGCTGGCAGTTTACTGTGAACCCCTGCCTTTTCTGGAGAACTAGCAACTAACTTTTATCACAGTTACCAATATATCTGCAATTTTCCTTGGGTATATCTTATTTAGCTCCTTGTCCACATGGTAATCTGGAGGGATCTCCTTTCTGGACTAGGTGGAGGCTGTTTAGAAGTCATTCTTGTGGATGATTTGGTCTGTTGCTGCTGCAGCTGTAAAGACATGCTGTGCATGTTCCTCATGGGGGCTTAGGGAGGGTCAGCCAGAGCCTGCCAAAACTGACTGCTGTTTTGCTTCCAGCCTTGTTCTTTCTTTTATCTGGTTAGTGTGGCTACCTTATACTCAGCTGCAAGCCCCATTATTAACCTTCTTCGGCATTCCTGACCTTACTGTTTAAACCACAACACTCCTTTTAGCTTCATTGTTTGCTTTCGATGCTGCAGAACTGCATGACTAATATTGTAAAGACCTAGAAGAATTCCAGAAGTACACAGTTGTGGCCTCTGGTTTCTCTTCACTTATTTCAGCTTTGAGAGTTTATAGATTGTGTGTGTGTGTGTGTGTGTGTGTGTGTGTGTTGTCTTGCCCAGTGGTAAACAAATTAGTAGTACTTGAATGCACATGGGATTTAACATTTAGAACCTAGAATGTTCTGAATACATCTTATGTTTCATAAATGGATGCTTCCAAAGTGCTAAGGAGTCTAAGATGAATGGGGACAGTGAATGAGAATGGATATCAATTATCTCTTGGCACAAATTCCTAGGTTACATATCTCAGACAAAGTTTTAACATAGAGCATGAAGTCAACCAAAGTTCACTTACTGCCTAGGGCCCTGCTTCCTCCCAGGAGTCTTCAGACCCAGGGTCTGTGTGCCTGGTGGTGTGAAGAGCAAGGAGTCTCCAGGTTCAACCCCACCACCTTCACTTACATGGGGTGGGCTGGGAGGGCTGCTGAGATGCTGACTAGGCTCCCTGACTTTCTTCATTTAGTAGCCAGCCTGAAGCAGTAGAAATGGCTTGTCAAATATAATATGGACATGAAAAACGTGTCACTTAGAGATAGATTAGTTATACCTGAAATAACTCTGATGTTTAGGGAAAGCAGTAATTGCAGGATGGGAGCTCAGCTACTCAGTTGGCACTGAATGTTTTGCTGGGGACAGCTGACAGCTTCAAAAAATCCTAAACCCTTCTGTTAGTTTGTTAAAGCCACACACACACACACACACACACACACACACACACACACACACACAC
>CAJQZJ010036435.1:0-21300 GCA_907164525.1 Lophiomys imhausi
AGAGAGAGAGAGAGAGAGAGAGAGAGAGAGAGAGAGAGAGAGAGAGAGAGAGAACACCAGAAGTGGGGTCAGGCTATAAAACCTTAAAATCCACCTCCCCTAGTGACATCCTTTCTCCAGCTTTGCTTCATCTCCTGAAGGTTCTGCAACCTTTCCAAATAGTGGTACCAGTTGGGGACCAAGTGTTCACTGTCATGAGCCTGTGGGGGACATTTCATCTTCAAACCACAATGCAAAGCCCTAGGGTTTTAACTTCATTTTTGTTAGTAAATAGCACATGAATGTTCTTCATTCCTGCTTCAGATGTGATGCTAATTCGGCTAACATGCTATGAGTTTCACTTTCCAATGGGTCTTGTAAAATTCTTAGATATCATAGAAGGTAGTTCCTCCAAAGAGCTCTAGGACTCCCTTTAGTGGACGTATGTGTCCATTTGAGAGCCCGCCCTGGGGGAGTCTGACTCAACAGGAAGTTATTGGCCTTGGGAATGTCACTCATGGTAGGGCATTTGCCTAGCATGTGTGGAGCTCTGGGCCGCACTTGCACTACCGTAACAGACAAACTCAAAAGTCCTTCAGAGCAGCCTCGAAGTGGAGTACGTTCTCCTGGGTTGGGAGACGCTACATGTCCAGAGTGCACTGGTTAGTTTGATCAGTCGCTTAATCTTTAAGTATGTTCCTCTTCTATAAGAAGACGGTGTGGCCCGTGAGGCTGTGGGAAGATGACAGATGAGGTAAGCTCATCTTACCTTGGCCTAATGTGGTCATGCATCTGAGGCAAAGCAAACCTTACTATAACACAGGAGGAGTTAGCAGGTACATGGTGGCTGCTCTTGATGTTCCCTATTGGGGCTCTTGATCTTGTGATACCTATATATCACATTAAAAAACATTTAACAATAAAAATGAGCCAAATCACACTTTTACAAGTTACCTGGGAATGGGCAGAATGTTCAACCTTTCTGTAAATCTTAGTTTCTGGTAATAAGAAGCTAACCCAACCAGGGTTTTTTTTTTTTTTTTTTTTGGCAGCGGGGAGTGGAGGGGTGGTGGGTAGCGGGCGGGGGGAGCTAATAGATCATCTTTGAGTGAATGGTTCTGTTGGGACCCAGTTGCAACTGTCCAAGGTAAGCTCGCAATAGGGTCACCATCTACATAGCTGTATATCCCCAATTTTATACTCATTTCTTTTTCAAAGACTAATTTTATTGAATGAAGATTTACTTTGACCCTACAAGAGTCAGGTAGACCTAACTTTGAGTGGTCATTTATTGAACATGTACTGTCCTATCTGTAGGACGGATGAAACCCAGCCTCCTGTCGTGCTGTGATTTGTTTACCTGCCTGTGGAGAACTGCTGAGCAGTCCGGTCTATTTCTCTTGGTCTCTCCTCAGCCACAGTTCAGCCCATGGAACCGATGTTGGGGAGAAGCAGGGGATTAATTTTTAGAGGCCTCTTGAGAGTTTTCAGCCTATTTAAATAAATTACACCAAGTTGCTTGTCACTTATCAGTAGCTGCTGTGTTGGTGCCACAGTAACTCAGAAGGTCAGGCCCAGCACTGGCTGCCCCAGCTACTACTGCCTTTCCCGATTAGCAACGAGAAGGGAGTCCTGAACCCCCAGGATCTTGTCCACATAGGTGCTGTGGACACATAGAATAAATTCTTGTTCACATTTGTGCCTTCTCAGTAGAGATGTGTGTATTTATACTCATTTCTCCTTCTCTTTTCTCGTGTGTGCGTGTGTGTGTGTGTGTGTGTGTGTGTACACGTCTGTACATATATTTAAGAGTGCAGCTGTACCTGTTTATGTATTTGTGGGGAGGATGGAAGACACAAGTGTGATGTGGTCCACCTGTATGGTGTGTATGGTCCAGCCTTGCTTCAGGTATTCAGTTTGCTGGTTTCCAGCGGCTCCCTTCCTCTTCTCCCACCTCCTGGTGCCCTTCAGGGGCGATCTGGCCAGATCCAATTCAGCGCTGGCATCACTGTGCTCTGTCTAGAGAAAGGCTGAAGAACTCTGTGGGGTTTCTTCTTGCAGGTGAAAGCAAGATTAATCGACCTGTGTTCGTGAGTCCAAAGAACGAGACGGTCCCAGTAGACCCAGGTGAGCAGGCTTCTGGCGGGGCGTTGTGAAGCCATTATTCTGAATTCAGTTTGAAGATAACATGCACCCTCACAACACATATAGCATAAACTGTGGAGGGACAGGGGCACATTGTCCACTGTCAATTATATATTTAAATGATTTTAAGTGGTTTGAATTTATTTGTTAAATTTGTTTCATTTTTTAAAAGTTTTTGCCTCTTACGGCAAAAATCTAGCCATGTCTTACCCTTATTTTCCAATGGAGTCTTATAATCTATGCACACAGCATGGTAAGGTTAAAATATCTAAGAATATGGTATGTAATTTATCTTATTGGCACAGAATTTTTTTATAGTTAGAGCTAATCTTTTAGGCAGAGGGGTAAAACTATATGTGTCAAAAAGATGATAGTTGTTCTAAAAAACGCTTTTCTAAGCTAGTCAGTTTTAAAAAAATATCAAGGATAAAATTCCCTCTTGGTTGCTACAGTAATGAATACCCCTTCCTATCACGTATGAAACAGTCTGAGTGCCCTGGGGAGAGAGAGCTGTGTTAAATGGGTGTGATGGTGTGCACTGTAGTGCAGGAAGGCAAGGCAGCAGGTTTGTGAGCTTGAGGTCAGCCTCCACTACAAATGGGTTCTGTCTTCAGAACAATAAAACAGAAAGAGGATGGGGTGACTCAGTAAAGTGCTTATGGGGACTGAGTTTGATGTGCATCATCCGGGTAAAGAGCTGGGTGTGGAACTGTACATTTGTGACCCTGTGAGCTTTCTGACGAAGGGATGGATCCCACATGTGAGGAGGAGTGAGGGGCCACTGAATGCTAACCTAGGAAAAACGTGTTAATTCACCCACAGTTCAAGAAGTGTAGGTGGGAGTGCTGGCTGCTCTTGCAGAGGACCCAAGTTCAGTTCCCAGCACCCAAACGGCACCTCACAAGGATCACCAGCTCCAGGAGATCCAACGGCCTCCTCTGGCCTCTGTGACCACCAGAGACATATGAGGTGCATGTATGCAAGCAAAACTCCCATGCACATAAAATGAATAAAGCTAGAGAAAACTACAGGTTGGCTGGGTTGTGATGAAGACCATGATGAAGGCCCTCCATTCCTGCTCCACAGCCACTCATGGAAGAAAAAAAAAATGAAGCGAAACCAAGCTTGATTTTTCTTCTCTCAGTAGACAATGCTTAGTGAACACCCATTGCTTTCTGGGGGTTCCTGTGAAGTGGTAGCTGCAATGGCCCCACCGCTGCAGGGTTGGTGGGCTGGTGGAGCCTTACTTGATTGGAGTTTGGATTTGAGGCTGTATCTTCTTGTATCTACATGGACTCAGAAAGAGGAGATGCATGGGTTTGAGTCCCAACACTATGAGGACATCCTGGCTCCAGGTCTTCATTCCATGTAATGCTTGAAGATTTGTGAAAACACTGATCTAAGCATGGTGTCCCTTCAACTGTTAATCATAATGAAATTTTAGAAATTATGTTCAGTGATTACAGTATTGTTAGTGTATAGTTATGAGATCTCAATAGTCTCATACCAACAGGGTGTGTCTGAGGACTGATCTTGGAGGCTGAAGTTCCCAGGCCACAATAGTTACAAAGTAATAGACAATATGATCCCATTCACAGATTGCTGATGTGTGATGAGAAAGAACAGACTGAGATTCATAAAGAAACAGTGACCTTCTCTGAGTGATGAGGGTTATGGGAAATTTCCTCTTTCATTTACTTTTATATACTTTATAAAGTTTTTATTCAATAACCATTTATAAATATTGTTAAGTTGTAATAAAGGCCAATTAGTCTTTGTACTCACAATACATTGCTTTTCAGGATCCATGAAACAACTGATCTGCAATGTCACGGGCCAGTTCACAGATCTCGTCTTCTGGAGGTGGAATGGATCAGACATTGACATGGATGACCCACTCCTAGCTGAAGACTTTCAATTGTGAGTTTGTCAGTCAACTTGCACATTGAGTTCTGAGCCACACCTGCTCTAGTTGTGACTCTAATGCCGAGGGATAGCTGATGGTAAGGTATTGCTAGCTCTTTGCTGCCCACTTTGAGATTTGATAAGTAATATGTTCTAGCATTTGTGAGAACTTCTTTTATTTTGTTGTTGTTAAAAATATGTGTCACTCTACAAATTCCATGCCGGCTAAAAGCCCCTTTCTTAGATTCCATTTTGTTCCGCTATAGCATGGCAGCAAGGTACTATTCATGTGCATTAAACAGTCTGGAAACAGCACATGGAAGGAATCAAGAATCTGTTGTTCTGCCTCAGCCTCCATGGGCTGGATAAAGATCTCCTGCATTTCTGTTAAGTCATCCTTCCTGTCCCTCCATATGTAACATCTTTTGTCCTCTGCCCCAGTTACACACTCCCGTGTAGGCTAGAATGCTTAAGGCTGTGTGTGTGTGTGTGTGTGTGTGTGTGTGTGTGATGTGTATAATGCTTTTTTTCCTTGAAAGCTGGTAATTATATTGATTTCTTTGCTACTGAGTGTTCCTGACCTTGAGGTTATACAACTTCAGATTCATCTTGCCAACAAACTGTTATGCACATGACCGGGGACACTGATTACTTGAGCTGTAATTTATGTTTCAAGTAAAGCACTTAGCTAGGTCTGTAGGTCTCATTCTTTGTGGATTCATCTTACTCACTCTATTTTGTTTACTCCCCTCCTCTCTCTTTTGAACAGTATGAAACACCCTTCAGCCAACAAAAAATATATACTCACTATGGTACTTAATATATCAGAAGTCAGAAGCCAGTTTTATCAGTATCCATTTATCTGTTTTGTCAAGAATACAGGTTATGTAGAGTCAGCGCACATCCAGTTAATACGCCCGGGTAAGTAGCAAGCATCTGCTTGACTTTATACCTGGAGCAGCACAGTGGATTCCAGCACGCTTTCCTTCACTTGGAACATTCCTCCCTCCTCTTCAGCTGCAACTTCACATCCATTTTGCTCCTTGGCCTCAATTCTCTGTTCTTCTAGGAAACTTTTCCATCCTATTGCCTGGTCTAACCCATTTCCCTGCCTCTGGCTGAGTACCACTTTCGAGGCATCATGTATCCTTGGCACAGGACCTCTTCTTAGTTTCTTTGGCTAACATTTCCATAATGATGCCAACCATTTCTCTTACAAATTACTCTTTTCCCCGGGCCAGTCATCACCTATATTTGCTTCATTCTAAGCACCCCCTGAATATTTTTAAGCACATGACCAAACAAGACGGGTGTAGAAGGAAGCCTAAATATCCTGCTTATGACAATGATGTCTGAAGCCAGTGGTTTTCAAGAATTGCTATAGTCAAAAACCTGAAAATGATTGTGAAGTATTGTTTAAATACTCTATAGTTGACTTTAAAAACAGGGTATGTGTGCAAATGTAAATAAAAATAAGTAAATAAATCAGGAAAGTAAAAAATCATTAAGTGTTTAGATTTTTCCTGGGTGCTTCCCATGTCTTGACAGCAAAAAGCACTTTCTTTGCTTCTCCTCTTCTGGATTCTTCTCCCCCTCCTTCCTCTCAGTCTCCCAGTTTTCACACCTCTCTCTTCCACACTTCTCTTCTTTGGGTGAATTGTAAGGAGAGAGCAAAAGAATGTGGCATTGAAAAATGCCACTTCCTTTCTGTACTCCATTTCTTGTTTCTTCCTAACACGCTTCTCTTCTTCAGGGAAGCAGGAGGCTTTTGATTTCTATTGTGTTGTAGCAAATTCTGTCTCTATGGTCCCCAGTGGGTCTCCTCTTTCTGTGTATTAAGCTTTAGGTGGAAATGTAAACGAATGTACCTTAATTTTTGATAGAGTTAGGCTTCATTGCCCAGCTCATTAGTGGCCATTGATATCAATGAGAGTGAACAGACGTAGATCTATCTGGGTGCAGAGAGGTTCCTAAGTACACTTTGTTTTCAGTAAACATATTCAAATTGTTGTGCCAAAAGTTTTCATTCTTTTTGGTTCTAATAATTATTCCCTCTTTTTTGGTTGTAGTCCCTGATTTCAAGAATTACCTCATTGGGACCTTTGTCATCTTAACAGTTACAATTGTATGCTGTGTTTTCATCTATAAAATCTTCAAGGTTGATATTGTGCTTTGGTACCGGGATTCTTGCTCTGATTTTCTTCCTGCAAAAGGTATAATTTTGTATTCCATGAAATGTTTCCTCTGGATAGTTAAAAGGTGATTCACAGCATTTTTATTGAAGGCTTTTAATGATGATATTGGCTGATACAAGAAGAACATTTATTCTTCTTTAGTTTCATAACTGATAAGCCTTGTTGCCACTCATTCCTAAGTTACTACCCTAGCATCCATATTGGCAAGATACACAGGGGTTTAGAGTACCTGTCTGTGAGTTAGTTACCTACAATCCATCGTTAGGGCATTTTCTGTGCTGTATATGCCCTATGGATTCCATGATCCACACTCAAATGAAAGGAAGAGGTTTCCACACCAGAGGAAAGGTTCGTCTTTCTCTTTAATATCACAACATCATATCAAACTAACACAGGAAGAAGAATAAGGGTACTGCAGGTGTGAGATATATGCAGAATAGAGTAAGAAAAGGGTGATAAAGGTGTGGTGGTGTTGAATGTATGTAGGGTAGCATGAAATGCTATGTGAGGGCAACTTTGTGGTATGACACAATAAATAGAAAACATGTAAGAATTGAGGATTTAAAAAGTTATAGTCATGGAGGAGAGAAAAGAAAGAGTAATGGGGTGAGTGTGATCTGAGTACTTTATAAACATATATAAAATATCACAACAAAACTCATAATTTTTTAGAGTTAATGTATATTAATGAAAACAGATGCTGACACTAAAAAATCTCAACATGCAATTTTTGTTGCAGAAAAGTAAAAAACTTTTCTTGACTTTATAGGTAAAGTCAAATGTACAAGTTCAAGGAGAAATAGGAATAATTTGCAAGCTGCTAATGTTAGAAAAGGAGCTGTGGCTGCCTGCATACGAGTCAGCCAGTGGACATCCCAGCAGGGAGAAAGGAGGTGCTTGTGAAGCCCCGCCCTCACTGAGGAGCCATTGTAGCTGCTGGCGCTGGGGACAGTCAGTTTTCTTTGGTGTTATGACCCCTGGTAGGCTGCCTATGGTCCAGAAGATGGCTGTACGCTGATTTGGGTACAAAGAGCAATAACCAGACTCTGAAGGATATAAGTGAAGGGCATGAAGTTAGGAGGGGAAGTGCCCAGAGGAGGGCCTGGGAGGAGTTGGAGGGGAGCAGAGGTAGATATGATCAAAATACACTCCATACATGTGTGAAACTCATAAGGAATGAATAAAATATACTTTTGAAATAGAAGAGGTTATTCATATGTTTTAAAAGTTAATGTTAGTATATATAAAATTCTATTATTTAGATTATATTTTATACATTCAAAAGAATGATATGATAGGTTTTTGTTAATAGCAAAAAGTTACAGTCTGATTATAGGTTTTGTGACTATTTGGCTAGTTACTGTGATAAAATGCCATATCCAAAACCAACTTGGATAGGAAAAGGTGTATTTTACTTCACAGCTTGTAGTCCCTCTCTGGGGAAATCAGGGCAGGAACTCAGGGCAGGAACCTGGAGGCAGGAACTGACGCAGAGGCCATGGAGGGGTGCTGCTTACTGGCTTGCTCCCCATGGCTTGCTCAGCCTGCTTTCTTATGCCATTTGGGACCACCTGCCTGTGGATGCTCCTCCCACAGTGGGCGGAGCCCCCACATCAATTATCAGTCAAGAAGATGCCCCACAGCTAGTCCAGAGGGAGCCTTCTCAGACAAAGCTGCATTTTCTCAAATGACTAGCTCTGTCAGTTTGACAACAGAAACGAATCTGGACACTATTTAAATATATGCGGAAAAAATAAATGCATACATAGAAATGTATGAGAAAGCATATTGTTCTTTAAGATGTGAAGGAGTACGGAGACAAGAACTACCAATTTCTACTATATTGAGTTTGAAGTTCATTAGACGTTTGGTATTGCATTTTCAGTCAGCCATTTGCACCAAGCTGAAACGAATGTTTGCAGTGCTTACTTTCTCAAATTTTTTATTTTTCCATCATGGTTCTAAATGTATTTCATTTCCCCTTTAGCTTCAGATGGAAAGGCCTATGATGCATATATTCTCTATCCCAAGACCTTTGGAGAGGGATCCTCCTCAGACTTAGATACTTTTGTGTTTAAACTGTTGCCTGACGTCTTGGAGGGACAGTTTGGATACAAGCTGTTCATTTATGGAAGGGATGACTATGCTGGGGAAGGTACGTAAACTCTTGTGAAGTTAGTTACTGAGTTTGGATTCTAGAAGGTTAGCACCATTGGGCATATTTGCAGACTTTAAAGAATTTCTTCAATGGTGTATGATATTAATTTTCTCTTGTTGGGTCAATGTTTGATTTTTAATCTTTTGGAAAATTTAATGACTAGTTAGGTCTAATAACCATTCTGCAACTGTTTAAATAAACTAGGAGTATTATAGATCAAATGATTTATTTAAATTTTATTTAGTAAAATTTATTTAAGTTTTTTGACTGAGGCTTTTCCGAGTTCCAAGAGCAAAGTCCATCTTTCGTGGGCCACTTTTTGAGTTGGTCTGTGAATCTCAAGTAAGGCAAGGCAAAAGCAACAGGAGACAGAAAAGAGCCTGGGAAGAACTTTCTAAGTGTTGAGTTCAGGAGAGGACGTCTGGGTGGCAGCTTGACTGACGGCATTATGCTCTGTGTCTTGCAGATTCTATCGATGTCACTAATGAGAATGTAAAGAAAAGCAGGAGGCTGGTTATCATTTTAATGAGAGACATGGGAGGCTTCATCTGGCTGAATCAGTCATCTGAAGAGCAAATAGCGATATATAATGCTCTCATTCAGGAAGGAATTAAAGTTGTCCTGGTTGAGTTGGAGAAAATCCAAGACTATGAGAAAATGCCAGAATCTATTCAATTCATTAAGCAGAAACATGGAGTCATTCACTGGTCAGGGAACTTTAAGGAGAGACCACAGTCTGCAAAGACCAGGTTCTGGAAAACCTTAAGATACCACATGCCAGCCCAACGGCCATCATTGTTGTCTAAACACCACTTACTAACCCTGGACACTAAGGAGAAACTAAAGGCAAAGAGTCACTTACCTCTTGGCTAACATGGCAAAAATGGACCAGGAAATTTGGGATGCCTCCTGTCGTATGATGCTGCAGTTGGGCTGTGCTTCCCAGTAATGGGTACAGTCATAAAACATACCTATGTAGTCCCTTATCCCCAGGTCATCTGGAATAGGATTGCTAAGGGTGTAGGACTTAGTGACAGTAGTGGGCTGGCACAGCTCAGATCAGAGAGCTCGGGAAGCCCCAGGGTAATGGCTGTTCAGGATGCTTCAAGGTTGAGGCAGTGAACCTGAGAAATAAGCTTCGTGGAATAGACACAGTTGTGGGTGGCTTCCTTGAATCCCGTGCAGCCTTCCAGTGGGACTGTGGCTGTCCAAGGAGACTTTAGGGGTGTTTGGCAAAGAAGATGCTCCCCTACATCTCAGTGCAGCTGAGGTTTACTGACACCCTGCTGAGAAAAGCATAAATAGCTTCCTTGCATTTTCCAGAGACCCCAGCCACCAAACTTAGTTTTCAAAGGCTAAGTTTTGTTTTATAGACCTTGAAAACTGTCATTTCCATTCTCCACACTGTCACAAGCTCGGCCTGAGCATTCACCTCCATGCTTGAGACTCTGCTCTTACCTCACCCTGCCCCCTCTCCCAGGGCTGTCACATGTCTGGGGCTCATCATGTGCAGAAGCTGAAGTCTACAGGGCATTGCTCTCCATCTTGTCCCCTGTCCCACCCTCTCCTGTGAGTCTTCTCTTCGCCATCCTGCTGAGTGACTGCGGCCCAACCTCTGGAACTGTTATACCTGCTCTCAGCATACTTCTGGCTTTGCTGCATCTCCCACTTCCTTTGCCTTGAAGTTGCTTTTGCGCTTTCTTCACCTGACAAGGAGTTTGCTGAAGTTTAAAGTTTATTTCAGTGCCGAAATCCCAATGGCCACGCAAGCTGTCAGCCCTCCTGTCATTCCAATGCTGCTGCCTGCTGGTGGTCACTTTAGAAGGCGGTTTCTTCTGCTAGCAGGAATCAATCCTCTCCAAGGGAGAGGTAGTATGTGTGTCTCTGCCCTTTCCCTGCTTTCTGCAATGTGAAGATATGCCATAGATTTGCCAAGATCCTTATTTTAAAGTGTTCTTGGATAATCATATTTAAAATTTTTCCATTATTCTAATTTTGTATAGAAAGACACTTACCTACTGAGTAATGCTACACTTGGAAATCTACTGGACCCAAGCCTTGAACTTTTCTGGCTTCTGTCCCTGTGCCTCCAACATTTTAATTTCAAGTACATCTCTGTCCACTTACCTCAGTGTTTGGGAGGATACACGAGTGTTCTTTAGGAAGCAACTGAATCCAGGAATGTCTTTACAGAAAGAACAAACACAGTCCTTTTCTTTGTTGGGATTCATAAGAACTACCTTTAGAAATTTCAGCATGATGTGTATTCGTTTTCCAATACTGGATCCCTAAAGGTCAACATTTCTTCTCCAACTAAAAATGAAAGCAGAATGGCTCTTGTGGTACAGAAGTGTTTTTTGTTTGTTTTATAATTTGGGGATTGTCTTTGGAATAATCCTAACAGTTCTGGAAGACTGAAAAGCTAAGTTCACATGCCAAGAACAAACCCAGTTTTAAGGGTTGTATGAATGTGGCAACCCTTCTGTCCTTCAGACTTTGAACACCTGCTATGGGTGAGCACAGATTTTTTTTTAAAAGGCATCATCTTCCCTATGTAAAGGTAGACAAAACACACAGTTTGGGATTTTGACTCTACTTTTGACCTCTTTTCTCCGGGATCCAACCTGACCATAGATCACTGGACTGACTGCTGGATTGGAGAAAAAAAAAAAAGGCAGCCAGAAGACTCTGATGGAGTGAGGTCATTCCTGACCCATGATGCTTTAAGTGTTTAATTTTGTTGATTTTTTTTGTCTGTCATCCAGAAAGTGTATTGGTATTTATGTATATTATGTGTGAATTAGAGTTAATGGGAAACTTGCCCAGATAACAAAAAGAGGAAGCAGTAATACCACACATAGTGACACCAGGACCGGAGGGGAAACAGAGTCAAGGGTAAGCCTGTACCGAGGAAGACACTGAGGGAGAAAGTAGGTCATTCCTGGTTCCCAGGGGAGGTTGAAGAAGATGGAACTTCACACATGGGTAGTGGGAACTTCCTGTGACTTCCCCCTTCTCCCCAGAAGTATCTGGCTTAAGTCATCTTTCATGCTTTCTCTGTTACTCAGATTTTACTGCTTTCTGGTGGTGTTTTTAAAAGGCCAGCCAAGTGTTGCAGAATTTTACACATGCAACGATGTATTAATTACCAGTGTTTAAAACTGGTTTAGCAGAATTTATATTTTTCTCTCTCCTGCCTTTTGATTTTTACTTATAATGATAGAAAAAGTATTGAGCCATTTTAATGACATTTTTCATAATTTATATTTATACTGATCAGAATGAAGGGTGTTTTTTATTAAAGAACTTGATTTTTATAATTCCGCAGCAGATGACAAATACTATGTATCACAAACCACAAAATTTGTATACACTGCACATTATGAATCAATTAGACTGAATTTGTTTTCCAGTAAACCCTCCATTGAAAATCTGTTTCTCTGTCTGCCCTTTCTTTGACTTACACATGTTCCAAGTCCTGATATAACAGATGATGCCTTTTGCAGGGTGTTCTGGGGGTTGGGGAATCAAGGTCTGTGCTGGCTAGCTTTATGTCAGCTTGACACAAACTGAGCCATGGGCAAAGAGGGAGCCTCAACGGAGGCAATGCATCCATAACTTAGAGTTGTAGGCCATCCTCTAAAGCGGCTTCTTAATTAGTGATTGATGGGGAAGGGACCAGTCGATTATGGGTGGGGCCACCCTGCGCTGGTGGTCCTGAGTTGTATAAGAAAGCAGGCTGAACAAGCCATGAGGAGGAAGCCAGTAAGCGGCACCCCGCCATGGCCCTGACTTCTTCAGTGATGAGCAGGGATGTGGAAATGTAAACCCAATAAATCCTCTTCTTCCAAAGTTGCTTTGATCGTGGTGTTTATCACAACTATCATAACTCTAATCAAATGGGAAACACTGTGAGCCCGCATTTTCCTTACCTAGACCCATCTGTTCCTTTGTTTATAGAGTAGATAAAGTCTGGGCTCAGGGGCAGATCAATTGTCTAGCATGTGTGAGGCTCTGGGCTTGATGATCAACAGTAAATTGATAGTAAACAAATGTAAATCGTATATTCTGTCACTGTTACCATTATTGTTATTATTATTGCCCCCGCTACCCTTCATGTTTCATGAAAAAGTCCCTGTATTCCCTCTCGAGCAAATGGTCAAGGTGTCTAAAAGGAATGTACTGGAGCTGTACTTTAGTGTTCCTAGAGTGTTCTTAGTTTTGTTGAATAAACCACTCAGTAAAGAGTTAAAATGTAGGGACATAAGAAGTCTGGCATCTAGAAATCTTATTTTTCCTAAATTTCTCACCAAAAGGAAGCAATGTTCCAGCGTGTTTTTATTCTTTGACCAATTAATGCTTTTTAAGCAATGTTAATAACCCTGTTAATAAGTCATGAATAGCCTTTCTGCTGATTTTGAACTAGCTCCTCTTGGAGGAAGAGGTCTCTGGAATTATTTCCCCACAAGACTGTCAGCTGCTTAAAAAGATCCGAGTTATGGATTCCTGACCAGTCGTAATGCTGAACGACAACAGAACATTATGGCTCTTTATTGCTCATTATGGCTCTGGCTGCTTTGAGTCCCAGCTTTGCCCTCTGTAGTAAGAGAGGTCACACATGGAGCACTTCCATCCAGTACCTGGGGCAGAAACTCCAAATATATCTTCTTAATTTTAGCAGTCAGTGAATGGTCCATTGAAAAGGTTTTTCACTTTTATTGGGACTCAGAGCTGAGACCTGGAACAAGCGCCTGAGCCTCCAGGTTCTCCCAGCATGCCTCAGTCCCTACCTGTTAAGCATGCTGGCACACTCCGCCCTCTAGGCTGAACTCCCCTCCCCTAGAAAGCCCTTTCCTATATAATCTGAACACATTGGGCTTTCTAGCTCTTTCCTCTCCCTCTCTGCCTGCGCACTTCCTGTCTTTCTCTACCTCCCCACAAGAGCTGTATCCAATAAACCTGCCTTTACATAGTCTAATCTGGCTTGGATTGCACAATTTGGCCGGCAGAAAATGCACCTTTAACAGAATAATTCACTAAAATAAAATGCAGAAATGAGTCACTACAGCAACAAGAATGCATGGGAGAGGAAATCATATACAAGAAACAGCATGCAAGATGTGACGCGAGAGGCATGGGAGAAGAAACGGTATACAAGAAACTACATGTAAGAGTAGACATGGGACAGGAATTTGGGGGTGTGACAATACTTATTTCATGAACAGATTTAAGTCCTTTCTGCATGTAGGAGGGGGAGATGGGTGTTTGCATGTGTGAGCACACGCCCAGGTAAGTTTTGGAGAAGGAAAACATTACAGGAAGTGGGTGACACTATTTTAAAAGGAACACAGTCTTTCAAACAAAAGCATGCTCCTCCTACCACAGACTGTTCAGGAGGCCGCTGAGGAAGGCTTGGTGGTTCCAGAGTCTAATTCCTGTCTGTTCATTCATCTTACACCCTCTGAGACAGAGCTGCTAGACCAGTCGGGCCTGTATTGCTAGACTGTGGGCTGGAGGAGCCTGCTGACTCCTGCTGTGTGCGCAGTCAGGTGGGAGCCCTGTTTACTCAACCTTTTGAAGGCCCTTTTACCTAGAAGGGATTGACGGTGTCATTTGAGCTTTGTTTCCTGGTCTAGGAAGAGTCTAGGGGCTTCTTGGTTTACTGACTCCCCTGATCACCGGCCTGGCCTGTTTCCAGGGTTCCAGCTCACGGAGGACCCGCCTCTCTCTGCTTTTGCCCCGTACTTATTTCTGACTGGCTCCTGACCTTTTTTTTTTTTTTTATTTTTAGTTTTTCCCTTCAGCCATCTTAAGTGTCCTTCTTAGCCTGAGTCAGATTGCAGCACCCTGTTTACCTTGAGATAAACTGTGGACGGCAGCAGTCTCATTTGGACACTTTTCATTGCTAACAGTTTCCCCATTCTGCTTCATTGCCTCTCAAGTCCTGTGTTTCCCTTACATTTAGATTTATGGGCTAACATCCAGACTCTAAATTGCATTGCAAAAGCTGAACACCAAGGAAACAAAATGGTCAATCAGCAATTGGGCTAATAATTTAATAGGCAGATTTCAAACAAGGAAACACAAATGGACAATAAATATATATTTTTAAGTGATCAGTATCCCTAGTCATGGGGAAATGCTAATTAAAACTACTCTAAGATGCAGTCTCTCACCTCAATCAGAATGGCTGTTATTAACAAAGGTGATAATGAAGAGGAACCTTATTCACCACCAGTGGGAGTGCAACTTAATACAGTCATTGGAGAAATCAGTACTGAGGTGGTTCCTATGAGCCAGCTATTTCATTCCTGAGCACTGGGCCAGAGGATTCCATACCTTTCTGCAGAGATATTTGCACCCCAGTGTTTATTGTTACTCTATTCACTATAGCCAGGAAATGGAACCAACCTAGTTGTCCATCAACAGATGGATGAGTAATAAAAATGTGCTTCATATTTTAAAAAAAGGGGGTGAGACCCTACTCAGCTCTAAAGAAAAATTAAGTCACAAAAATTTCAGGAAAGTGGGTGTACTTAAATATTAAGCAAGGTCATCCAATCTCAGAAAGAAAGAAACCATGTTCTCCCTCAAATATAGATCCTCGCTTTTAATATACACAAGTTTATATAAATCTATTAATATGTACACACATATATAAACAAGCTGCCCATGGCTATAGGGTATTATGTAATGAGATCATTAAAGGGTAAATATCATGTTATAAGGAAGGGCTGAATCAGATATGGGACACATGAGTCATGGAAGAGAATGTAAGGCTAACTTTGTTTAGTTTTACTATGTCATGGGTTTTTCATTTTTTATGTTGGCTAAGCACATAAAATGCCATTGATATGAAGGTGTAAACTCCACATTGAAGTCCCAGTTTCAGAATGGCCTCTCTAACTGTACAGAGGTGGTCACTGAGATGGATAGACTTTGGGTCTAGACAATCACTCCTGTGAGCAGCTATGTAAATCTAGCTGTGAGGTTTTTTTTTTTTTTCCAAGTTCTTCACAATAAAGTGATTAAAAAAGTAAACCCAGTCTCGTATCCTTTTCTAGATTTTAAAGCAGAGGAAACATGTCTGCTGTCAAGCATATGTTGATATTTTAGGAGTTTTAAACTTGTGTCTGACAGGAAAAGTAAGAAGGAAAAGACTTGGATCCACCGGGAGGGAAGGCTATGAAGAATGTGTCAAGTGCTGGCCTTTGGATGCTTGTGCGGCCCTGTGTGTTTGGCAGCATCAGGCACAGGCAGGCAGGAGCAGCACCTGCTGCTGCCCTTGCACAGGCTTCAGGCGTCTTTCCTTTTGCCAGCATGGCGGCTCTTGTGCAGACTGGACATCAGGATTCCTTGTCCCTTGGCATCAGCCAGCGTTAGAGCTACCAGGCCTAGGTGTCTGACATCCTCTTTGGCCTTGAAAGCCTGAGAGCTTTCTGGAATTCTCCAGACCCAAGGCCTTCAGTTTGTCTTCTCTGCCTCTTTACAGTACTCTGTCCTCTGTCAATTCCACTGTTCGTCTTTTCTCTCCAGCCACCCTTCCTCCTTCCCTGGCTGCTGTCTTGAACTTAGGGTATAACACAGTTGTTTTTAAAAACAGAGTTAAGATAGGTGTGTGTGTGTGTGTATGTGTGTGTGTGTGTGTGTGTGTGTATGAGGTGTGTGTATGTGTGTGTGTGGTGTGTATGTGTGTGTGTGTGGTGTGTGGTATTAGGTGTATGTGTGTGTGTGGATATGAGGTGAGTGTATGTGTGTATGTATGTATATGTGAGTGTGTGTAGGTATGTTTGTGTGTGTGTGTGTGTGTGTGTGTGTGTGTGTGTTTGTACTTATGTGCATGTGCCCAAACAAGTTTTAGGGAAGGGGAGAATTACAGTAAATGTAACCTCTCCCTCTGTTCAGCAGTGACACAGCCAGGCACTTGTCCACTTCTGCAGTTGACCTGCAGTCCAACCACGAGCTCAGAACTGATCTTCCTATGAGGCAGCCAGCTGCTGTGCCTTTTTCAGAGAGGGACTACTCAGGAGGAGCCTTTTATTGAGTTAGTGTTGCAACTGAAGGGAAGCGGGAGGGTGTTCCATCAACTTACCATGCGAGTCTAAACAGAATGCTTAGATAGCTGGAGAAGGGTGTTTGTACCAATCACAGCACAGCACATGCAAATGGAGGATGACTGTACAGACATTGCTCACTCCTATACCAGCCATGGCAATCCCTATACTAGGCCACCAGGGTTTATGGTCCTTCTCTGGTCTGGGTAGAAGAGGATGCAGCAATCTTTGGAGTTCACTGAGGCCCAATGGAGCAATAAATCTAATACAAATTATTTGAAACTTCAGGCTGAGTCTACATCTTCAGGAGTCAGCACACTCAGTGGAGATCTTAAGGAGCTTCCTTGAAGTGTCTACGGAGAATTCAAACTGGCCAGTGTGGTCCTAACTATAGTCAGGCTGGCTCTGTAACTGACAGTCTATTTCCTGAAGGCAGCCAGAGCAGCAAGATTAGCTGTAGCAGATCAGATAGTCAGATTTTCTTTTCCTTAAGGTCTTCACTCACCTACAGGAGACTCACCAGGAGTGCTTACAGTGTTTACAATGAGATCTTAAAGAATCCAGGATTAACACTGATAGCTATTTTTAACAGATCTAGCTGGCTCTTTAACAATATTTAACACCTGCCCAGTGTCAGAGCAGGTAGTGGGTTCCTTTTAACTTCTCAGCATGATAAAGGGTCTTGTATCCCCTACTGAATGTTTTGACTGTAACCTTTGGAGTAGGTTTTGTCAGAGGCCATTGACAATGGTTAGGGGCACAACCTAGGCATAGAGAAATTAGGTTGTGCTATTGTGAGTAGGAAAAAGACTTGTCCAGCATGTGCAGGCTCTCTTCCTCCACCTAAGACAACAAACACTGGGAGAGAAAAGACATTAGTCAATGGCCATGGCAATTCCTATGAGTAGATTGTATTAGAAATAATCTTTGCATAATGAACTAGAAAAATCCCCTTTGTATTATAGAAGCAATTTTGTTTGAAAAGGGCAGAAATCTCTGAAATATGTAAGGAAGAAAAAGTCACCTGTAACTTCACAACCTGAAGTTATTTATTAATATTGTACAGCCATCCAATCAATGTGACTTAGATGATATATGCAGCTTAATTTCCTAAATTTTAAAAACATAGGGATTAGGGGGGTTGCTCAGTGGCTAGTGTTTGTCATGCAAACTTGACAACCTGAGTTCAACACTGGAGTCCATGTAAAAGCTGGACGTGTTGATGGACATCTGTAATCCCAGTGCTCCTAAAGGAAACAGGACATGGAGATAGGAGAACCCCCTGGAAGCTCCAGGGCCTGCTAGCCTGGCTTATGTAATGCAAAAAATATCAAGAGAGGTCCTGCTTCAAAATGAGGTACATGACGTGAGATGGATCAACAGGTAAAGGTACTTTCTGTAAACCAGATGACCTGAGTTCAATCCCTGGAATCCATGTAAACATGACAGGGAGGAACCCGCCCCACAGAGTCCTCTGATCTCCATATATGTGTCTTGGCACATGTGCCCTTTGTCCGACAGCACGCACATGCACATGCACACACACACTCCTATATGTACACATACATATGTATACACATCCATTTACACACAAAAACTTAGTACAATCTTTTTTCATGCTATCTTATTTGAAGAATGCTCTACAAGTTGTTATTAAGGCTGACAAATGCTTCCTATTAAAGCTTTTCTATTTCCTTTGGTTATCTAGATCCCCCCTCCCCCGTTTTTAAATGGGCAGAGCCAAAACACCCTTCCCAAAATAGTTTTGTTCCCCTCCCTGATAATTTGCTTGATGTGGTTGCAGAAGGACGTGAACTCTTCAAGTTCTTGGCTAACTACATTCCATGGAGACTGCACTGCTCTCTCACATGCAGGGCAGCAGTGGGAATGAACACGCATCTGGAAATTGTTGGGAAACTGATAGTCAAAACCTCTGATATGAACTTTTTTGCCGTTAAGTATTAATATGTCTAATAGCTTTACTTAGAAGTACCCGGACTTTGGGACAGCCTTTCTTCCCAGTTCCCAGCGCTCGTTAATGAGAAGCATGTTGAGACTTGACACAGGTAACTAGTTGCTAACCACCCACTTATTCCAGATGACACTGACAGAGGATAAATGTAAACTCTTTTATTTTCGTTAAGGAAATATGTTCCAGCTAGTTTGAAAATGTGGCCCAGGAGCGTCAAGGGTGAGAAAGGATTTAGGGTGTTCATGTGGAAGCCGAGTGAATTGAGGTGCTGGGTGGAACCAAAGTAAGCCATTGCTTCTGGGCCCTGTGAACATGAGCGCCACCTGGAGAGTGTCCAAACAGATGGCTCCTTGCTCTCCAGGCTTGAAGGCCCAGGGGACATCAACTAGCAGGCGAGCATCCTGAAGCCTTGTTTGCACCCCTAACTCTGGTTTCTTGTTCTGGAGAGAAGGGTGATCGAGGAATCGTGCACAGCCATCTGAAAAACAAGGTTCCTCTTTCTTCAGACCCAGAGAATGAAACAAGAGTCCCTAACTGAAGGCACACAGTGAGGCTTCCTTTTTTTTTTTTTTTTTTTTTTTAACAAGGGGAAAGGATTTGCTAATACACTTTAGTTTGCAGTGGGATCTCTTGGGGGCAGTAGATGTTCCTTCAAGCACAAGCCAAAGGACTCCTGAACGCCTGAATGTGCATGGGTGTGGATGTGAATATGGCACCGTATCTATTAACTTCCGAAACTCTCTAGTGCTGGTATTGTACCAGGCAGTGCCCCATTTAGAATCAAACATTTACCACTCTATCTAACATATATCCAGACTTTAGGCTCTACTCCAATGTATGGCTTGTGGCTCTCTAAGTTTCATATAAGTTAGACTGAAATTGAGAAAGAGTTGAGACATTGTTATAAACCAACAATATGTCTGTATATGTTCATCTCTACTGTCACTGGCAAACCCCAGTCTTGTCACCTATTTCTTAGACTGCTCAGGAACCTCCTAACTGGACCCAGTAATCTTACTTCTTATTAAGAGTTCTTCATGAGGCATTTTCTTGATTTATTGAGGTGCATGTTTGGAAAACACTTAAGTGTGCAAACCAATGTCACAAGCATATAGATCAAACCAGAAAGACCTGCAAGGGAGAATCTTCCTCAGGTATCTGTTGAGAACTTGACGACTGAGGTCCTGATGGATGGAGAAGGACACAGCGACTCCTCTAAACCAGGAACATGCTTGGCAGAGACAGTACTGGCCTGGAGCCAGGGCCTTGGGGGAGCAGTGGCTTCAGATCCAGACAACCCAACTCTTCCCACTGTATGGAGCTATTGGTTATCGGTTCCAAGGCCATTGTATGCTCGGTCTATAATGTTCTTGAGATGCCCGGTTTTCCCTTTGTGCAGCATTGTTTTATTAGGTTCCTGCTGGCTTTGTCCCATTGTACAATAGCTTCTTCTGACTTCCCCATTTCTCCCCTGGAAATAGTATATAAAATGCTGTATTTTTTAATAAGCTTGCTTGTCATGAGTTGTAGCTTGTATAAGACCTCCCAATCCCAAAGGTTTTTTATTTTCTGTCTCTTCTATCCTCTATGGATCTCCTGGTCCTTTCTCTCAGGATCTCATTAACTGAAGCGTGATGTTCTAGTCTTGGTCCCAACCTCCACTACCCGGGCCACAAGGGGACACACTATCCCTGTGCTCAGTAGCATATACTGACTTTACCTGGTTTGAATATTATATCTACTCCTTTTCTCGCTCCTATTTCCCCCGCCATTCCTTCCCAACTTTATGTGCTCCTTGCTTTTGAAACCCATGGAATCCACTTAATGCTCAGCCCTTTTGGTGATCTTTGGTTGTAGGGATAACAATGAAACAATGAGTGTGAGATTATATTTTTCCTGATTTAAATATTCTAATATCCTTTAATTCTTCCTATACTCAACTCAGCCATCATGGTGTTGTTCTCTGGCCCCATGTGTTCTAGCCCTCATCTACTTCCACACCTTTCTACACCCAACTATCCCATTTTCTGTATGGTGATCACAGTGCCTTCATTTCAGCTTTTTAGAACTCCCCAAACTCTGTCCTTCAGAGATTTTGTACTAGTTTTTCATTCTACAGGAGATGGCTAAGCAATTAAAAGTGTGATCGACGGCTGCTGAGACCAGAGTTTGGTTCCCAGAACCTCCAGGTAGCTCACATCCACCTGTAATCTCAGCTCCAAGGGATCTGACACTATCTCTTGGACCCTATGATCACCTGAAGTCACATGAATACACCTGGTACAAATGTACACACAGAATTAAAAAAAAAAAACCCTTAAAAAGTAAAAAAAAAAAAAAAAAAAAAAAAGAGCTCTTCTCCCAGACATCTACCTGCTGGGCTCCAGGCCACGCACTGTTCATGAGAAAGGCTATTACTTATGACGCCCTTTTTATCTTTCAACTTAGTTGGTATCATATATGCCTCTTAATAGTTGAATATCTTTTTAAAAATGTATTTACCAGAAATTAATGACTGCAGGCTGGAGAAGGGCCCGTCTCTCTAAGCTCTGTTTCCAACACTCAGAGCATCATCGGGCACATTGGCAAGAACACAGGGCAATGAAATCCTTCTCTAGAGAATGCTATCCTGGAATCACCTAGAGGTTTGCCAATGCAGATGAAATCACACTTACCCAATAATCCTGGAACTGCTCTCAAACATGTAAGAAGTCATTACCAGAATTGTCACAGCAACGCTATTTATAATAAATAGCGAAATGTAAATTTGCAACAATCAAAATGGTGAAAGAAAAGGGAAGCATAGGTTGCGCATGCTCATACAGTGGGATATTGTATGGTTGCACATGCTCATACAGTGGGATATTGTATGGTTGCGCATGCTCATACAGT
>CAJQZJ010036442.1:0-31172 GCA_907164525.1 Lophiomys imhausi
GAAGGGCCCTGAATCTTTGCAACAGCTATATATTTAAATTAAAATTAATTTATTCATTATACAAGACAAGGTTTTGCTATGATGGTAAGCCTGGCCTTGAATTTGGGGATCTCTCATTTTGCTTCCTGGGGTATGATTGTTACATATGTAGGGACTGCCTTGTCCAGCTCTACCTCTGTTTTAAGTCTTCTCCAAGACTCCATATTGAAGATTCTGAGAAATTTAGAGACTGACTGTACACAGTCAAAAAAGAAAATACTCCGCCTTTCCAGGAATCATTAGGCATCTACCCTGAATCGATGTCTCAATTAAATATTCCTGAGGGGAAACATGGCTGTTGAGGTCAAGTACAATCACATTACTGTGATTGGATGACAGGAAGCCTCTAGCCTCAATTGGGCTCCTTGATCCACAGACATGTACTTAAGGTGTACCTACCTGCTGGCTGTATTGCCTATGCTGGGAAACTCAAGGAACTGCACACTCACTCTCTGACTGTACAATACCAGTCACTGGGGGTAAGTCATGAGACCCTTGTCTTCTCTCCAAAGGTGATAACATCAGTGCTGTACCCGAGAGAGCACTGCAGACCTCAAGATCACCATCGAAGACCTCAGAAAAGCACACACCACTTCTTGCTCTAACTCATCCTACCTGGAATGCTCATACGTCAGTTGGGACCTGGGGAATGAGTGTGGATGATCCTGCGGTGACTCACCGCATGGTGATTCCAATCACAGCTGCTCCCCAGCTGTAGCTGTGGTGTCTCCACTGGATCATGTACACACAGTGTGAGGCACTTAGGAAAGCTCCAGGTCACCTGCTCTGTGCCCTCTTTCTCCAGTTAGTAAGAGCAAAACTATTAGCTTCTTTGTGGCGGGGCCAGCAACACACCTTTGCAGTCTTGCATCATCATTGTAGACACAGCCAGTCCGGCTTTGTGCACTGACAGGCTGTGCACAAACCGTGATGGCCCTTTTCTAAACCTCGTACCACTCTGCATACCACACTGCAGACCTTATGCACTTTCCATGATATGAACAGAGAGTGGCAAGTGCCTTCGATAGTGGAGTAATTAGGCTCCCGCCAGAAGACATATATAGACTATGATTCTTAGATACAAGACACAGAGGCTGCTCCTGGGAAAGAAATAGAGTTTGTAATGGAGCATGACCATAAATAAGTCTACATCATGTCATTAAGTGTTAGGTGTGCCTTGGGAAAGTAGCTTAACTTTACAGCAAACCTGACTGAGTGGTACTCAAACATCTTACTTTTTCTACTTATGGTGATAAAATACTCTAATAAAAGCAACTTAAAGGGGAAAGAGTTTGTTTTGGCTCACAGTTCAAGGTACAACCCACCAGGGTCAGGGGAAATCAGAGTAACAGGATCTTGAGGAAGCTGGCCACATTTCACCAAGAAGGAGAGAGCCGTGAATACATATATGCTAGAACTCAACTCCTTTCCTCTAAACAGTCTAGGATCCCCTCCGTAGGGATGGTCACGACAGTTAAGATGATATTCCCACATAAATTAACATAATTAAGGTAATCTCCCTGATGGGCATGCCCAGAGGTCCATCTTCTAGGTGATTTTGGAGCCTGTCAAGTTGACAATTAGCACTAACCTTGTCACAGGGAGGCTGATCATCCTTGGACATGTCTGCTGTGTGCTTCAGGAGCCAGACACTAGAAAGATCTATTTATGTAGGACCTACAGTTAGAGAAACTAATGTGACAGGAGCCTAGTTTTAGAGAACCATGTGCCCCCAATGCTTGGAGCGATCAGCACACCAGAATCAGAAAGACTAGGCCATCCTTCCCAATATTACAATATTCCATCCCTCCCTCTGCTGAGGAAGCTCAACAATGTTTGGGTGTCACTGGAGAACCATTTCAAGGCAATGAGAAAGAATCTCAAAATGTGTCTGAGATTTTTTATCTAATTTGCAAGCTACAAAATTAGACCACTCCAGTTTCAGAGATACACTGAGAATACATGGACATCAGACTCACATTCAAAGAATTTTCTTTTCCTTTCTCTTTTTACTTATAGCAGAACTGCCAAGACTCATGTGGCTTGGGTACCAGAACTTGGGCTAGGGGCAGAGAAGGAGTGATGAAAAGACAGACACACAGACATATGTACAACAAAGCTGGGATCTGATGGGGTTTTGCTAACACTGATGATACTTTAGGAGCCTGGAACTTCAGCATGTTTATTAGGTACAGCAAGGAGGATGGGTTAGTTAGTCTCTATAGGAGCTGTCTGAAGGTGGGCAGTCTCAGGTTGTAAACACCTAGATGGAGGAAGCCACAGTCATTGATCTTTGCACACACACACACACACACACACACACACACACACACACACACACACACACATCAATCATCCATGAGTATTTGGTCTGTACAGGAAGTTATCTAGATGGTCATGGTGGCACATCTCTGTGTGTCTCTCTGTTGTATGAACTGTGTGTGTGAATGAGTGGGTAGTGTATGCCTGTGAGTGGTGTGATTGCCTGCCCCTCACAAAGGGCTTCACTCTGTATTTATTGGACAGCACAGACAAGGATCACATGAGGGAAGAATGGGACACTTTACCGAAACCTTTAGCCGAGTTTTAAAGGGATTAACTCTTCTAAGATAATCAGCATTACCTCCAGTGAGACGGATTGTCCAGGCAGCAGGTTACAGCTCTCTGATTTGCCTGATAGAGTCTGTTTCCTTTTCTCACCTGCATGTGCATGAACCTGTTGAGTGATACCTAGCTCTGGTCACCAGTGTAGCTCCATCCCCAGCTTGTAGAGAAGATTTTGGGACGTTGCCTTCAACTTCTGTATTTGCTGCTTTCAGCAAATGATACACATGCATTACCTGAGTCAGGGGCATGGAACAGTATATAACTTAGGTTTATAGTTATACATTAATTTAGGTTATAAAAGTGGACCACATGGGAAATCCAAACAAGTAAAGTTGTCTGCTACATTGTTTTTTTAAAGACAGGTCAAACAATTTGAATACACAGTAGGGTAGCAATCTTTAGTCTTCAGTGACTGCAAGGTGTGTTATTAACTCTGGAGGTGGGGTCCACCAAAAGTTGCAGTCTCTTAGATTGTAAGAGATATTGTTAGAATATCGGATTACCACATCCAAACAAGTTTGGGTCCTTGGGAAGGAAGTGATAATTGAGATTATGGTATCCAGAGAGTGGGAACGTTACTTGGAGGATACAGAGCATCCAATGAGTATACTGGCTTGTCTAAAGCTATAGGATTCTCAGCTTTAGGGCTATGAAGAGGGATATGCTGCTTCTGTAGTATTCAGAACCAACCACAGAGCCTCCTATTACTGTAGTTCCCACTTGAAACAAGCAAGAAGACTCTGTTATTGTTTGTTGTTGGCTTAAGGCAGCCAACATGTCAGCTGAATTGTGAAGGTGTAAAGAACGTTGATCAGCAGGCTGGAATGACAGCATATTGGGTGAAGTACTTGCTACACAAGTATGAGGATCTGAGCTCAGGTCCCCAACACTCATATAAAAATATTCCAGTGCAGTGACATGGCTGTAACTGGATCACGGGAGCAGGAAGGAGAAAGACTGATCTCACAGCTGCACTGGACAGCCAGTCGAGCCGAAACGGTGAGCCCCAGATTCAGTACGAGAGCCAGTCGAGCCGAAACGGTGAGCCCCAGATTCGGTAAGAGAGCCAGTCGAGCCAAAACGGTGAGCCCCAGATTCAGTAAGAGAGCCTGTCGAGCCGAAACGGTGAGCCCCAGATTCAGTACGAGAGCCTGTCTCAAAAAATAAGGTGGAAATTGATAGAGGAAGATGCTCCATGCCAAATTATGAATTCCCACATGCTCATACATGAGTGAGTGTGCCCACATTTACATGTGTACACACTTGTACACTCAAACAATGTGTGAACATGTGCATGTGACACACACATACACAGAAGGAGGGAGAAGAGAGAGAGAGAGAGAGGAGAGAGAGAGAGAAGGAGGGAAAAGAGAGAGAGAAGGAGGGAGAGAGGGAGGGAGGGAGAGAGAGAAGGAGGTAGAAGAGAGAGAGAGAAGGAGGGAGAGAGGGAGGGAGAGAGAGAGAGCGCTTATTTTTATGAGAGGTGCTACATGTGTAGTGGCTCATCCTCTACCTTGAGGATGCATCTCAATGCTGTTCACACTGTAGTAGAACCACAAGAAGCCTTACTATGGTCTCTGTCCCCTGAGAGCTTCTGGCTGACTTCAACTCTTCCACTTTGCATACGTCTCCCTGTGGCATTCTGCACTGGAGTACTCATGAATACTAGACACCATAAGCAAACAACACAAACACAGTGGCTTACAGTGATCCCCTCTGGAATTTCAAAGCAGTTAGATTTCTGAGAACTACATTGCACTAGGACAGAGAACAGAAGGCCCTGAGGTAGGGCTGCAAAGGTTTCCTGTTGCTCCTACTAGTAAGAAGGAGGTGACTTCTGTCTTTACCAGCTGGTCTTGGAAAAAGGGCATCAGGCGGATGAATGAGTGACTGCTTCCCATATGCCATGGGCTCTGTTTACATGATTCAATGAAGACATTACAGCCGGGGATCAGCTGCAATTGTAGTCACCTTCTGAGTAATTTTAGGATCACCTCTAGTCATTCTGCAAGACCCATCTGACTTTTGAGCACTCCAGTCAGGTGAGTATAATCAGAATATGATGTGTCTTTCATAATCGCCCTGAGTTTTACAGTGTCCTGAGGGATGCAGTGTGACTTCCACCTTACTATCTTGGCAAGAAAGAGAAAGCCTAAGGTTCTTCTCTATGGCCCATCTTAACCACAGTCAGTCTCATTTTGTGGTCAGAGTCTGTGTGGGGTTCTTTGAGTCTCAGTGTATCTGTTACAGGACACATCCCAGCAAAAAGGCCATAAGAAACAAATGTGTTTGTGGACCAAGAAGCCTTCTTGAAGTTTGTCTTGGTTTGTCCTCTAACCACTGCAGGAGTCACAGCAGCAATATAAATATCCACTCACAATGGATGGTCAGTGATCCTTGGGGGAAGCAGTACTTTCTTTTTTCTGTGTAGGGTCCATTTGACAAATGGCTGTAGGTTTCTGGTGGGCTTGGAACCATTTGACAGAGGATTTAAGACATTTACATGGAATGAGCCAAGAGGCTGAAGCAGGAAAATGGGAAGTTTGATGCCATCCAGGGAAACATAAGAAGACCATGACTTAAAGAATAAAGTAAATGTAAATTAGATTTGTAGTTAGTAGGAAGAATCACAATCCATCTTCAAGAAGAGCTGACCTTCACGTCTTCAATCCCGAGGCTCCTATCTTTGAATTAACTTGGATTTGGAAATGACATGAGAGACTCACTGCTTCATTTTGTTGATTTACATAATGTCACTAAATTTTGCATCAGTTTTCTCTTTTTATTCTGTTTTATGTGTATAGGTGTTTTTCCTTTGTGTATAGCTGTGTACTATGTAAGTGGAAGAAATAGGGGAAGATGTTTTGATGTCATAAGTGCCCTCCCACCTCTATAATAAAGGTCCCTGGGGCTGGAGAGATGGCTCAACATTTAAGAGCAGTGGCTGTTCTTCCAAAGGACCAGGGTTCAAATCCCAGCACCCACATGGTGTTTCACAACTGTTTGTATTGGCCGGGCATGGTGGTGCATGCTTTTAATCTCAGCATTCAGGAGGCAGAGGCAGGCAGATCTCCGTGAGTTCCAGGACAGCCTGGTCTACCGAGTGAGTTCCAGGCCACAGAGAAACCCTGTCTCAAAAAAAAATCAAATAATAATAATAATAATAATAATAATAATAATAATAATAAATTTCCCTTTGTTTAGAAGGAACATTCTGGAGGATGTAATCATATGGCTGATCTTGCAGATTGCAGGTCTGAATTACAGTCTAATAGTTTCATGAACTTTTGAAAATTCTCCTGGGAAAATTCTAGCATGTCAACTTAGTGAAATGAAGGCTGCCCACTGTATGTATAAGTTCATCAACCACATCTTTTGGTTCCTAAGATGGCAGCATTCTTCTCTGGGGACTCAAAATGTTCCCTGCTTCTTTCCCTCTACACTATATCACCCTCAGTGTTCACAGCTGAAAACAGCAAAAATCAGTAACTGTCTGCTTTTCTTGGATAGGACCCTGGACAGAGCCTCACTGGTTGCTTTTGACTCAGGGTCTTCTTAGCTCCAATCCAGAGTCAACTAGAGAAGCATCAGGGGTCTACTGGCAATCTCTAAATCAGTGGTTCTCAACATTCCTAATGATGCAACCCTTTAATGCAGTTCCTCATGCTGTGGTGAACCCCAACCATAAAATTATTTTCATTACTACTTCATAACTATAATGTTGCTACTGTTATAAATTGTAATGTAAATATCTGTGTTTTCTCTTTTTTTAAAAGGTACTTGTCACCAAGCCTGATAACTTGAAAATTTTTTAATAATTTATTTTTTATTTCTTCAAGTTACATCTCAATCACAATCCCCTCCCTACTCCCCCCTCCAGTCCCACCCTTCCACCCTCCTCCCCCTCAACCCCCCATCCTCTTCCCTTCTTTTTTTTTTTTAGTTTAAGGTATTTCTTTTTTCCCCCCAACAGATCTTCCTTTCAGTCCAAAAAATGGTTCTTTTTCTTATAACTATAAATACAATACAAAACAACAGAAATAAATAGGCCACAATTATAAGAGTTATATGGCTTAGCATACATTCCCAATGTCCAGTCCATATGTATTTGGCACCTGACTTTAACATTCTACTATCTAACCATCTCCATGAGTTTAAAGTTCTATATCTAACTCAGCTTTCAAACTAACTTGCATCACAATTTTAAAAACATCTTCTTAGATCCAGAACACCCTCTTAATTCCTAAACAACTCAAAATTTTCTTTTTTTTTGGTTTTTCGAGACAGGGTTTCTCTGTTTAACAGCTCTGGTTGTCCTGGACTCGCTTTGTAGACCAGGCTGGCCTCGAACTTGCAAAGATCCGCCTGCCTCTGCCTCCCAAGTGCTGGGATTAAAGGTGTGCGCCACCACCGCCCGGCAACAACTCAAAATTTAACTATGAGACTCTAACTATCTATTCTTCAACCACCTCAGAGACCTGAGAGGGATAAATATATCTGATTATATAGGAAGTGCAGAGCCCACAGCTTCCAAAACTAAGAAATGACATACCAGTGGCTGCCTGGACAGTTCCCATTTTCTCTCCATACATTACAGCATCAATCTTCAGTCATTTGGCCCCGTTTCTCTGACAGACATTGATTTTAGAGCAGGAATTATGAAGGACTTGCCTACCCTGTCTTGGCAGAGCTAGGCTGTCAACTTACCTGCTTCCAAGTTTTGTCCTTTTTTGGACAGCATTCTGTCTACACTTGAAGCAAGGGGTTTTTCTTGCCAAGAGATAGGCTTGCTAGTAATTCAACCATCTCCCACTGGAGATTCATTGATGCTCATCTTCTACTTGGAGTAGAATAGGGGGTGCTGTCAGGGCTGACATGTCTTGATATCAAAGAATCTTAAGTTAAGAAAACATCTTTGAATGCTATAATCCGTAGATCTCTTGAGGTTTTTGAAGACGCCCTATCTATCTCATATTTAGATAAGCAAATATTGCTTGTCTCTTAGCAACTTGATTTCTGATTAGCTTAGAAAATTAGTTTAGACTGTCATAGTACCTATCAAAATGACAAGCTTGCATGACTATTAGTTTGCATTTCTTAATTATGTTTATGACAGTTGGTAGCAAAAGGCCAAAACTTCACATTTTATTTTTAAGCATTACAAGGTACAATACCTTTAAAAAGTGTCACCCTTAATTTTGTATCAATATACAAAGATCAATACCAATGTGGCCAAATACAATCTTAATTTTGCATTAATATACAAAGCCCAATACCAATATAGTATTAATTTTGTATCAATATACAAAGGTATAAGGGCATATTCAATAATCTGTCCTTTTTTCTTGATCTTTCCTATATTATGTCTATGTCCCACTTTTTCTCAAGTCTGTGCACTCCTACATAGGAGAGAAAGAAGGATACAGAAAAGAAAAAGAGAGAAGTCCCTGGGTCTAACCTCCAAAACCCATTCAACAAGACCATTTAACAGCTTGTAATCTCTTCCCCTAAATAACAAGATTTTCTATAATCCATCAAATGACCAAAGGGGGGAAAAACACCCTCCCCACCTTCTGGGGATAAGACAGCACCCTCTTAAAATGACTTCCTGCTGATTTGGGATGTAGTAAACCTGTTTGGGGCCCAAATAAGAATGGAAAAATAGTTAAAAAATGTTAATAGAATCATTTGATGTTCAGTCCTTTTGTGCTCAGCTAAGCCAAATGTCCTAAGAAGTTCATAGACAGAAGCTGATCTTAAGAGCTTTACTGAAGTTCTGGCTGGAGCAGTCTGTGGAGCTGAACGATCTTAGCGATTTTGAGTTGTTGTGGTTATAGACTTTTGAGGAAACAGCTATTGAGGAAGTCTGCAAGGCTGGATCATCTGAGCTACTTGTCTTCTTTGGTGTCTGATCTGTTTTCTTCTGAGGTTTCCGTTGTCTAGTTGTCCCTGGATTCCTTGAATGGATGCTTTAAATCTCCTGGAAAGATAAGAACAGAGCCCTGCCCTAATCCTAACTCTGGGACAATTACCTTTTTTTTGGGGGGGGGTCAGGTAATATTTTTCCTGGAGCAAATTTGTTTTTTTGACAATATATAAAGTATTATCTTTTAATTCATATTAAAGAAGAAATTATTTTGATATTTTGGAGCTAAACAAACCTTTAGTGTATATATTTTGGGATCTCAAAGGACAATTAGTTTGAATTTCAGCATGCCCTTTGTAAGTAGCTTTTAAACTTAAATTCTTCCAAATCCTATGTGCCTGTCTCTGCATTCTAAGTATTGGGATCAAAGACATGTGGTTCCCAACTGATGGGATTAAAGATGAGCTCCTCCACCCCTGGATCAAAGTTTTTCTCTATTTAGAGCTTGTTTTGTGTCAGTCTGATCTTGAGCTCTGAGATCTGCCTGTTTCTGTCTATAGTGTGTTGGGTTTAAGGGTGTATTCTTCTCGAATAATGGGATTAAGGGTGTGCACATCACCAACCTGTTCCTTGTAACTCTAGAATTTATAAGACAACTAACTCTATAGTGATCCTCCTGTCTCTGCTAGAGTTAAACACATGGGCTAACACCACGCATTTCATTTATTTTACCTTAGCTCCAAGTGTTTTCAACTCTTGGAGGTTTAGAAAACCAGGTTGAACAGCAGTAACCTTTAATTTATTTACAGTATTTTAAGCCTGATACCTGCTTTTTAATGCCAAATCATGAAAATATCCTATACATCTACAAAAAAAAAACCAAAACAAAACAAAAACAAAAAAAAACTTTTAAGCTGCTATCAAGTTTGTTTAATCTATGTGGCCACCTGCAGTCTAACATTCTAATCTGAAATTAAGGCCATTTTCCTTTTGTGCCAGCAAGGCAAGAATACCTTTGGTAAATTATAGTTTGAAAATTTTATATTGTATTTTTATTATATTTTTTAAGCTTATTAACTCTTTTCTTAAAAAAGTATTATTTACTTCTAGAACATAGTTTCCTCCCTCCTCCCCTCTTGGCTCCTCCCTCCCTCCCTCCCTCCCTCCTTGTTCCTCTACTTGGTACTCTCCTTCTCCTCAGATGAGGTGGACTCACATATCATACTCCCTCAGATCTTGTGTCATGTGAGGACCAAGAGTTTCTACTTGTACTGGAGCTTGATAAGGCTCACCATCTAGGGTGTAGTGTTCCACTAACCTGCAGCAGATTCCATGACTCTCTGGTGGGTAAAATTTTCCCTAGGATAGATATGCTAGGTTCCTATCTATTTGGGTGTGTGGGTTGTAGGATAGTTATCCTCTGATGTATGGTTAATATCTATTTGTAAGGGAATACATACCATGTTTATCTTTCTGGGACTGTGTCAGCTCACTTAGGATGAGCTTTTCTAGCTCCATCCATTTGGTTTCGAATTGCATGATTTCCTCATTTCTGATAGCTGTGTAGTATTCCATTGTGTAAATGTACCACAGTTTTTTTTTTTTTTATCTATTCTTCAGTTGAAGGACATCTGGGTTGTTTCCATTTTCTGGCTATTGCAAATAAAGCTGCTATGAACATTGTTGAGGCAATGTCCTTGTGGTTTCGTTTCACATCTTTTGGATATATGCCCAAGAGGGGTATGGCTGGGTCTTGAGGTAGAATTATTCCCAATTTTCTAAGATATCTCCAGATTGATTTCCAAAGTGGTTGCACAAGTTTGCAGTCCCACCAGCAATGGGGGAGTGTTTCTCTTTCTCCACATCCTTGCCAGCATGTGCTATCATTTGAGTTTTTGATCTTAGCCATTCTGACAGGTCTGAGATGGAATCTCAGAGTTGTTTTAAGTTGCATTTCCCTGATGACCAAAGATGTTGAATATTTCCTCAAATGCCTCTCGGCCTTTAGAGATTCCTCTTCTGTGAATTCTTGGTTTAGCTCTGTACCCCATTTATTGATGGGGTTATTTGACTTTTTGGTGTTTAATTTCTTCAGTTCTTTATATATTTTGGATATTAGCCCTCTGTCAGATGTTGGGTTGGTGAAGATTCTTTCCCAGTCTGTAGTCTTCCGTTTTGTTCTAAGGACAGTGTCCTTTGTCTTACAGAAGCTTTGACTTGAAAATTTTAAAAAAGATTTTATTTATTTATTATATACACAGTGTTCTGTTTGCATGTATGCCTGCAGGCCAGAAGAGGGCACTAGATCCCATTATAGATGGTTGTGAGCCACCATATGGTTGCTAGGAATTGAACTCAGGACTTGTGGGAGAGCAGTCAGTGCTCTTAACCTCTGAGCCATCTCTCCAGCTCAATATCTGTCTTTTCTGATGGCCTTTGTAACTAGGCATTTTGGCTACTTATTGGGTTCTCAGATCTATCACCCTTCTCTACCCCAATCATTTCCAACCCTCCAACACTAGGTAGTCAAAAGAGAAAGTTAGAGGAAAGGGGGGCATAGATCTCCTTAGATGACTACCTGTTGATTAGGGGCATTGAGTTCCTTGGGCCAAGTCCCAACCAGCAACAGCAATCCAACATCCAGCAATTCAGCAATCCAATGAACAGCAGCAGCAGGGGCAGCAGCAGCCACCACTTTTCTTAGGGTGCTGGCATTTTTCTTCTTTCTTAAGAGACCCCAGACTTCCAAACATAAACTATCTTCAGCTGGCAGAATCACGCACAAGACAAATCATAGCTGCTGTGAACAATCTGAAGCAGTCCCATATCCCAAACCTGGGATTAAAACAAAAACATATTCACATAACATAGCTGGGTTTTTAAAGAAACCAAAATTCTCATTACAGGTTTTAGGTGACCTCTGTGAAAGAGTTGTTTGACCTCCCAAAGGGGCACAACCCACAGGTTGAGAACAGCTGATCTAAAGTTTCTAGTACTTTCCTTAATAGAGCAGCAAGGTACAATAGTGTGCAACTTCAAGGGATTCAATATTTCTCCCTTGGTATCAGAGTTGCTGTAGGGGATGAAACAAGCTATCCCTGCATGTTCCAGTGCTTTATCCACATAGAGAAGAAACAGAACAAGGTCAGTGAGGGTACTGTGTTTTGATGTTGAGCAGATCAGGTTAGGGAGTAGAGAACAGATAGGTAAGGAAGGGGCACATATGACTGCTCCCTCCCTCCACTGTGTTCTTCCTCTTCCACCTTACATGACTTCATTCCATTTTCCCAACCTCCTGGAGATCTGGCTGTGGACTGGCATCCTCTTCCAGTCAGTCCTCTCTCTACTGGGAGTCCATTTGCTAATCAAGGTGGTCAATGCTGGGTGTGATGAAAGACTGACATGCCTTGGGGACAAGATGTCAAGGTACCACTGCTGCTGGGTAAGAGCATGTCCAAGCTGCGATCTGATACAATCAGTTCACAAGGGGATGCTTTCAATGTTAAGAACAATTTTAAAGAGGTGGAGAAACACACCATGGTGATTCTTTGAAGGTTATAAGGCACCTGGATTTGTGGGTGAGAGGTACAATGAAGTCTTCTTAAGGGACAGGTTTCCCTCAGATCTCTCTGAACAAACAGGAGTGCCATGATTCCTTTGGTTCCCATCGAACTCTTCATTGCTGCCATGTGTCTTCTGATCCTGGGATCCAACGTGTGGGTTCTCATACACCATCTCCTCAATATTGAAATGCCTCCTTCCATCCTACACCCCGTGAAGTTATGGATTCTGCACTACTTTTTTCATCTGACAGTGACATGGGTAAATGACTATGTCCTCTGAGGGTAGACAGAACTTAAGCATCAGGAAAGTGTTTTGCAAAAATCACAGTTTAACAAGCCAATGTGTGCTGCTCAGTAGTGATATCTCAGATCTTATGTGTTCTAGACAATGGCCAAAACTTTGCCCATTTAACAGCATCTTCAACAAATGGTGCTGGTCCAACTGGATGTCCATTTGTAAAAGAATGAAATTAGACCCATTCTTATCACCTTGTACAAAACCTAAGTCCAAGTGGATCGAAGACCTTAACATAAAACAGGACACACTAAATCTACTAGAAGAGAAAGTGGGGAAAACCTTCGAACTCATCCGCACAGGTGACAACTTCTTTAACAGAACGCCAACAGCTCAGGCTCTAAGACCAACAATCAATAAATGGGACCTCATGAAACTGAAAAGCTTCTGTAAGGCAAAAGACACTGTCATTTGAATAAAATGGCAACCTACAGATTGGGAAAAAATCTTCATCAACCCCACATCTGACAGAGGGCTAATATCCAAAATTTGCAAAGAACTCAAGAAATTAAATGCCAAGAAACCAAATAATTCAATTTAAAAATGGGGAACAGAGCTAAACAGAGAATTTACAAAGGAGGAATCCCTAATGGCTGAGAGACACTTGAAGAAATGCTCAGCATCCTTAATCATCACAGAAATGCAACCCAAGATGACTCTGAGATTCCATCTCACGCCTGTCAGAATGGCCAAGATCAAAAACTCAAATAACACCACATGCTGGCGAGGTTGTGAAGAAAGGGGAACACTCCTCCATTGCTGGTGGGAGTGCAAGCTTGTACAACCACTATGGAAATCAGTCTGGCGATATCTTAGAAAACTTGGAATAGCTCTACTTCGAGACCCAGCCATATCACTTCTGGGTATGCATCCAAATGATTCCTCATCAAACCACAAGGAAGTTTCCTCATCTATGTTTGTAGCAGCCTTGTCTTTAATAGAAACTGGAAACAACCCAGATGTCCCTCAACCAAGGAATAAATTAAAAAAAAACCTGTGGTACATCTACACAGTGGAATACTACTCAGCAACCAGAAACAATGAAATCATGCAATTTGCAGCCAAATGGATGGAACTAGAGAAGCTCATCCTGAGTGAGCTAACCCAGATTCAGAAGGATGCCCATGGCATCTATTCACTTATAATCAGATTTTAACCTTATAGTACAGGATAACTATACTGCAACCAATGCACCAAAGGGAACATAAACATAGACTTTGTTACCTGTCAATGAGACACTTTGCCCTAGTGGTGCTGCCTTGTAGGCCCTCAGTGTATGAGAAGGCTCTTGGCCCTCATATGACTACTAAACTGGGGCAGGGGACTGTTATGTAGGGACACTCCACTCCAGAGGAGTGGGTTGGAAGGGATAGGGGGTAGAGGGTGGGAGGGTGGGACTGGGAGGGGTGGAGAGAGGATACTGTGATGGAGATGTAACCTGAAGTAATAAATAAATATTAAAAAAAATCTATGCCCATTTACTGATCTCAGTGTCCTATCTTTCCACTTTCCATGCAGGGGTTGAGTTAGTAATGGAGAAGTTTATGGAATCTATTTCTTATAAGAAATAATCTTGGGTTTTGTATGTTTTGAATTGGCAAATGGGTAGTTCATAATGACCCTGCCTAGGGTAACATGAGTCTTTCAGTCCATACCAACCTGGTTAAAACATATAGTTTTGTTCTTTGGTAAGAGCAGTGTTCTGGGGTCCAGCATGGCTGACAACACTCAGTATAGATTTTGTTTTTTATCATTTTGGATGGTTGGAACCAGTAGTCATAAACCACAAAACTCGGTTTATTATCTCCTAGACAAGAGTTGGAGGTAACCAGTGAAAACTTAGTCTATTATATAGATGTCTGTGGGAGACAAAAGATGTCTTCTACTTTTTGTCTCTTCTGAGGCCTTCAGACAAAGGACAGAAAAACTGAGGACCAATTTTGTTTCTATTAATAGCCTTATGAGATCTATGAATCATGAGAATCTTAAACCAAGGGTTAGACTAGAGGGCTTTTATACCATTTATGAAAGATTAATAAAGTTGTAGAGAAATAAGGGGAGAAAAGAGTTTCAGGCTTTGAGTACAGTCACCTGTGACCTAGGGGCATATGTGTTTGGGAACAGAGAGTCCATTATGTCTGCAACAATAAGTGGAGGAAAGGATGAAGTTAACTTCAGGAAGGCTCTGGACAGGGACCATGTCAGACACTGGGGCTCTTCTAAGATAATCAGCATTACCTCCAGTGAGACGGATTGTCCAGGCAGCAGGTTACAGCTCTCTGATTTGCCTGATAGAGTCTGTTTCCTTTTCTCACCTGCATGTGCATGAACCTGTTGAGTGATACCTAGCTCTGGTCACCAGTGTAGCTCCATCCCCAGCTTGTAGAGTCGCAGCAGAGTTCACAGAGTCATTATTATGAGATTTTAGTGACTACCACATTCCAGCCTCACCTTTTGCCTCTTAGGAATCAAGTTGCCATGGCATAATTTCTTTTACACCACTGAGAAAATCCTCACAGTATTAAGCCCTTTTTTATCACATGCAAATGGGAGCTTTGTGTAAAGCCATCAGCTGAGACAGGCAGAAGGGGCAAGACCAACTGAGTAAAAGAAATGACATCCTGGGGGCTGGAGAGATGGCTCAGCGGTTAAGAGCACTGGCTGCTCTTCCAGAGGTCATGCCTTCATGAGTTCAATTCCCAGCAACCACATGGTGGCTCACAACCATCCATAATGAAATCTGGTGCCCTCTTCTGGCCTGCAGATATACCTGCAGACAGAACACTGTATACATAATAAATAAATCTTAAAAAAAAAAAAAAGAAAAGAAAAGAAATGACATCCTACCCCTGGTGTGGTGGCACAGGCCTTTAATACCAGCACTTGGAAGGCAGAGGCAGGTGCATCTCTGTGAGTTCGAGGACAGCATGGTTTACAAAGCAAGTCCAGGACAGTCAGGGCTTCACAGAGAAACCTTGTTTTGAAAAACCAAAAAAAAGAAAGAAAGAAAGAAAGAAGGAAGGAAGGAAGGAAGGAAGGAAGGAAGGAAGGAAAGAGAGAGAGAAATAAAGGAAGGAAGAAAGAAAGAAAGGAAGGAAGGAAGGAAGGAAGGAAGGAAGGAAGGAAGGAAGGAAGAAAGAAAGAAATGACATCCTAACAACAGCAAAATTGTCTTCTTGGTGGATTGAGTTCTCCCCCTCCCCCAGGAGGGAGTCTATACAGCTGTAGTCAGGTCAGGGACTCTTCAGGACTTGGTTTATGTCACCAAAAAGAACTTCAGGATGAGTCAACCTGAAGCAAACTTGGAATTTTTAAGCAAAGGGGAAATGCACACACACACACACACACACACACACACACACACACACAGAGAGAGAGAGAGAGAGAGAGAGAGAGAGAGAGAGAGAGAAGGGAATCCAATACGTGCATGAAAAAAGAAAAATATTCCTAAGTGTTTATGACTACATAAATTTTATGTAGCTACTGTATACATGACTGGGGCATTTGAAGTACGTTCTTTACACTTGTAATCTACCACTAAAGACAAGGCAGGGTGTGATGATGTAGTTATGAACTGAAGTTTCTCTCTTTAATGAGATATGTGTGATGGCTGATGTAGGCACATTAGTGACTTGCATATGAGAAAGGAGTGTTGTTAGCATAAAAAGAGAATAGGGACCTAGTCATGGCTTTGTCTATTTCTATATTTTTTGGGCAACTATATGCCACATATCCACCAGCACAGTATTGTTATATAAAAAGTTACTGCCCTAAAAATTGCATGTGGTTCACTTATTCATCACCCATTCCCTTCTGTATTTCTATTTCTTTCAGGAAACCAACCCCTTGACAACCACTGGAAAAAAGACATGCCTCCCACATCCAACCCAAATAATTTTAACCAGGCTGGATATGTGTATTTCGTTGGCCATTCAAATAATCTTTCTGTGCTGGTGAACTGTAGTGGATTTCTCAGCCAGTATTAGGATGTTTGACTCTCAGCCAGTTAGAGACAAAGACCAGATCCAGAGGAATGTTGTTCTTTTTAAATCTCATTTGTTGCCCCTTAATTTTCCCCTGCCTTTCTTTGCCACCTTTCCCTCTTCAGAGACTTTCTATCCCTTAATCTAAAGAGGCAAGATGGCTCAGTTGGTAAAATGCATGAACGTGAACACCCAAGTTTGGATCCTCACCAATCACATGAAAAGCTGAGCACAGGTGTGTGCACTTGTATTCCCAGCACTGGGAGGTGGAGGCAGGAGGATCCCTGGAGCTGACTGACTAGCTAGTTAGTGAAACTGATGAGTTCCAGGTTCAGGGAAAGACCCTATCTCAAAAAATAAGGTAGACAGCCAGGGCTATTACACAGAGAAAACCTGTCTCGAAATTCCCAATCCTCCCAAATATAAGGTAGAGAGTAATTTAGAAAGATGTTAGCATTGGCCTCTGGCTGCACACAGGTGAACATGCAACTTCAGGCATGCATACACATGTACACAGACACAGGAACACATGTACAAACACACGCACATGAAGTTGGCCAATTTTCTACAATTCTTCTAGCTGGACAGGGATGAGGATCATGTCTACTCAGGGATCAAATTTCTCAACTTGCTTTATTTAAGGGGTTCTGAGCCTGGGGATCAAGAGGATCATTGCCTGATGAGAATCTGGAAGAAATGACATCATTACTTGAGAAATCGTATTGCGTTATAAGGAAAACACACAGCAGATTGTTCTAATTAATCCTGGTTTAAGACCAAAAATAGAAGGCTAACTTCCACCGTCAGATGTCTGAGAACCTTGTTACTAATAAACTATTAAAACTTAATGCAGAACCTGGCACCAGCTCGATTTGAACTGTAAGCCATGGATACTTAAGACACACCCCCTGAGTTTGGAGGTATGGAATGATTGCAGAGCCCTCCACTTTGAGCTCAAAGCCTCCCCTGGTGATCTTCATATGTCAAGAGCCACATAGTTTTGAAAGATGACTGTCCTTGTTATAACTTCTGCCTTTAAGGATGAGACCACAGGCTGGGGAGACAGATCAGTTTATAATGTGCTCACTGTGCAAGCATGAAGACCTAGGCTTGATTCCAAATACTTGATTCCCAGGGCCATGTAAAAAGCTGTACATGGTGGCCTTTGCTTACAATCCCAGTGCTAGGAAAGTTAGGCAGTAGGTCCCTGGGACTGGCTGCTGAGACCACCTGACTTCCTTGAGTATGTTCCAGGCCAGTGAGAGACTTTTGTTTCAAAAAAGCAAGGTGGACTGTGTCTTCTGAAAAACAAACTCTGAGGTTTTCTTCTGGCCTTACACAAAGGCATCCACGAGAGCGAGCATGCGTGTACACACACACACACACACACACACACACACACACAGAGAGGAAGAGAGAGAGAGAGAGAGAGAGAGAGAGAGAGATCTTGCAAAGAACTCTGTATAGTTAAGGAGTTACTATATATGTAAGAAAGACAGAAGCTAAATGATCAGGCTAGTGAAAACAGATCTTGTCCATCTATGCTGTAAAATGGTAAGAGTTGCAGGACAGAAGAATTTCCATCCAGTGTCCTTGAACCCAAGGACATCTTCACATGTATCTTTTCATCAATCCTGGCTACAATTATGGCCAAAGATTATTACCACAAAGTCATCAGTGCCATTAAGAACCCATCTGACTTGGAATCTCCAAGTCCAAGATTGGCCAGGAGCCAGTCAGGGGAAGGGACATGTGCAGGTACACACAACGGTCAGCAGAGGGCAGAAAATCTCTTGGAGCTTGAATTACAGTCTGATGTGGGTACTAGAAACACAACTTTTGTGAGGGCAAACAAGAGTTTTTATTTGTTTGTTTTTAAAGATTTATTTGTTGAGGCAGAGGCAGGCGGATCTTTGTGAGTTCGAGGCCAGCCTGGTCTCCAAAGCGAGTCCAGGACAGCCAGAGATATTCAGAGAAACCCTGTCTTGAAAAACCAAAAAAAAAAAAAAAAAGATTTATTTGTTTATTATGTATACAGTGTTGTGTGTGCATGTATGCCTACATAAGATCTCATTATAGATGGTCATGAGCCACCACGTGGTTGCTGGAAATTGAACTCAGAACCTCTGGAAGAGCAGCCAGTGCGTGCTCTTAACCTCTGAGCCATCTCTCCAGCCCTTCCCCCCTTTTTTGGTATTTCAAGACAGGATTTCTCTGTGTAACAGAGCCCTGGACTGTCCTGAACTTGCTTTGTAAATGAAGGTGGCCTCGCATTCACAGAGATTCTCCTGCCTCTGCCTCCCAAGTGCTGGGATTAAAGATATGCACCACTATGTCCAGGGAAATAAGAACTCTTAAAGCTGAGCTATCTCTTCAGCTCTAAGATTTTCTTCACTATTGTAATCCACTTGTAGCTAGTAACACAAATCCATCCTCATTCCCAGGTGGAAATTTCTTTAAGAGTCAAATGAATGATTCTTTTGTTTCAGACAAAATTGAATCAGTTGCCTGAGCAGGCCTGCTGTAATGGTTACCCTAAGCTGAAAAAAATCCTTTATATGGTTTATATAGTTGAAATTTAGGGAACTGCATATGAAAGGTACATAAATGGGACTTAGACTATGCTTGGGAGTTTATTTCTTTTTTTTTTCCTTTAGAAGCTTGTCTTTATTACATATAATCAATCTATAGGGGATTTAAAAATATTTATTACTTCAGGTTACATCTCCATCACAGTGCCCTCTTTCCACCCCTCCCAGTCCCACCCTCCCACCCTCTACCCCTTATCCCTTCCATCCCACTCCTCTGGAGTGGAGTGTCCCTACATAACAGTCCCTCACCCCAGTTCAGCAGTCACATGAGGGCCAAGAGCTTCCTCATACACTGGGGGCCTACAAGGCAGCACCACTAGGGAGTTTTCTTCTATTTAAGAAAAATGTTAGACCATTTACTTTTCAATTTACAAAAATAATCTAAGTGAAAAATTATACTGCAGTTTGCAGTCCCATTTTGAAGCTAATTTCCCCTATTTTTTCCTTTATCTCATTACCAACTTACACTGTAGAAAAGCATTAATTTACTCTTCCTTGAGGCATCTGTTTTAAAGTGGTCCAGTTATGTAAAATCAGAACTAAAGATGAGTTCTCATGAGTAGAAGATTGATTGCCCATAGTTACCTTAGTGTTGCCTTTGTATTTGCTTGTGTGTTTAAAAGAAAGAAGTTAAAGCAAATATTAAAAAAGAATTCAAGGAAGATTTTTTTTTTTTTATGGATGAAACATCACTGCCTTACTTTCATCTACTGGGGACTTGGCTTGGGTGCTTAAATTTCCTCCAAGTGTCCCTGGATATCTAGTGAATATGTGAGCCACAGATTGTCTCTTAAGAATAGTCTTAAAGTAATGGTTAGATTCACACAGTAGCTGTGTCTGAACCTTTTGTGAAATGAGGTCTTGTGGAGTCTATGTTCATCTGTTTCAGACTGAGATCCTACTGTTTATAAGACCTTTGAAGAGATTGTGTGAATTCCCTGTTAGGATCATAAACAGGAATAATGTTAGAGAGTAAATCTTATCTTGAGCCATTTTTGGAGCCATGACAAAGAAGGAGGAGCCCTTCTTTTTACTCTTTGAATGCACAGAAAATAATGTACCTTTCAAAAGATAGAATCAATCAGAAAGAGGATGAATTTTCTGATATTGTAAATGCCGCCAATGAGAAGGGTGCCCATGGTGCCTAGTTTTCACAATGATCGGAGATTCTTTGAAGGTTGCTGAGGGAGAATTGTTAATAGTATTACTCAACTATGGATCTTATGTCACACATTATCAACTTGTTGGGAAAGACGTACCCACTAGCACTGTAGTGGCATGCCAGTCACAGGTAGTCGATAACCTCCTGATTGGATCTGATGCCCACTCCACAGGAGATAACGCATATCTGGTACTGCAAAATCTGGCCAAAAGCCAGTGGGTGTCGAGGTTAAAAGCCGTGCTGAGTAAGCTAACATTTCGTCTTGCTAAATAGATATGGCAGATGCACCAAATTCTTTTCTATAACTATATTTGTCCCTAAGCATTAGTTTATCTTTGACCAGAAATGCTTCTTTTTTCAGTGGTTAAAACTGGCTATAGAGACTCATGACTGGTCAGAGTACTGAGAATAAGTGACTGTCGAGTGCTCAGTCATACATGAGACATCGATATCACCCTATTCAAAGCTTAGGGACCATTGTAGAAGGAGGATTGGAAAGAATGTAAGAACCAGAAGTGGAAGAAACACTCTTGAACTCACAGAAGCTCCGACAAGATCGCCGCAAGATTGGGTCTGTCAGTATAGACGGATGAGGGTCTAACAAGGCTCTACCTCTTGTGAGGTTGTTAATGGTTGATGGGGAAGGGAAAAGGCATTTTTTAAGTGACATAGCCAGAAGTGAGTTGCTCCTTTAAATAACTCCTCACTCGTGTTCCTGTAAGTATGTAACCGAACTTTTAAATTATTATTTAACATTTATTTATTACTAAATGCACTTATAACAAACACCAACAATTTCTTAACTATTAATCCTATAAATTCCTACAACCCCTTTAACCTATCCACTAAACCTATTGATAATTATAACAACTACTTTCATAACCTTTTAGAATGATACAGTCTCTGGGGCAGGTCCTCAGTCGTCAGGAACACAGTCTTTGTTGTAGATTCTTTAACACACTTAGCAGTACTTTTTCTGGATCTCTCAGATGCAGGTTCGTCAGGGTAAGTTGGTTATTGTAGTCTCACCTAAATAAGGCTTCATGCTTTCTTCTCTGTGGGAGATCCCAGCCGTCTGCAGGCCAACTTAATTCTTTTGAATCAGGAACTCAGCTGCTCTGCCTCAGTCCTTAAAGACAGGCACAATTTCCTTTAGGCCACTGATCGGACAGATCAAACCCCTCCAGGCAAAAGCTGAGCCACAGGGTTTAGTCCTTGGCCTTTTGGTGTCTTGCTCAGGCTTTCTTTGCTCACCAGCTTCTTTCTGCTTCAGGGAGAGAGCTGGCCATCAATGGCCAGCCCTTTTTTCAGCAGAACTCTTGGAGCTCTCTAGCATCAGGGGCCTCTTCTCTTCTGGGCTCCACGCACTGTCCTCAGATAGGAGGAACTCTGTTTCAGCTTAATTTGGGCTGTGCCCACTTAGCAGCTGAAAACAATGTCAGGCCAGATACTTTGTTATTTCAAGTCTATTGAGTCTTTTCTGTTTTTCCTGACTTCAACCTTGTTTTTCAGTCTATTAAGTCTTTCCTGTTTTTGCTGACTTCATGCTGATAATGCTCTCAGTCCCCGAATTAAGAGACAGTATCAGAAACTCCTATATATTTTCTAAATCTAATTTATCTAACCCCTACATAAGTACATCTAATGATATTCACTGAGTCACAAAGAAACATAAAAGAAAGAAAGTAGGAATTGGGAAGAAGGTGATCAGTAGGAGTAGGCAATGGTAATAACACAGAATAAAAATATTATATACAAGTATTAAATGCCTTAATGGAAACTATTTTGTCTATAATTAATATATACTACATGATTTATAGATTTTTTTTAGTTAATTTTTTTAGGCTTTTGACAATTTATATCATTTCTATCCCTATCCCTTCCTGCTTCAGCTCCTCTTATGGCCCCCACACCCTCTCAAATTCATGGTGTGTGTGTGTATGTGTGTGTGTGTGTGTGTGTATCCTAGAGAGTCCATTTAGGGTTGCTCACGTGTATGTGTGTTTAGTGCTGACCAGTCGGGATTGGATAACCTATCAGGGAGTTCATCTCTGGAGAAAACTGATTCTCCCGGTCTCATCAGTCATTGATTGTCTGTAGGTCTTCACTTATGTAGAACCTTGTGAAATCCCAACACCCTACACATTGACTTGTCAATTGCTGTTGTCATTTTGTAGATCTTGTTTAGGCAATCATATTGTTGAGATTCATGGGTACAGCTTCCCTGACATGTCTAGAAGATCATGTCTGGGGTCCTCTGCCTTTTTCAATCTTTTCACTCCTTCTCTCCCACATTTCCCCCTGTGCCTTCAGTTTAGGGGTTGTGTTGTAGACGTACCAACTTGGTCGACACTTAGCCTTCACATATTCTCTGCATTTTGGCCAACTGTGGCTCCTGTAATGGTCTCTGTGTGTTGCAAAAAGAGGTTTCTTTGATGAGGAATGAGAGCTACATTTATCTGTCAGCATAAGGATAAGTATTTAGAATACAGTGAGGAATTATATTTGTTTAGGAAAACAGCAGTAATAGGTTCTCCTCTAAGGGCTATGACCTCTCCAACTATGGAGAACTGCCTAGGTTTACATCAAATACCAAATTCCTCCTATTGAGTGGCCTTAAGTCCAATTAGGCAGCTGTTTTTTTTAATTATTTTTATTTATTTTATGTATATGAGTTGCTCTATCTGCATGTACACCTGCAGCCAGAAGAGGGCATCAGATCACATTGTGGATGGCTGTGAGCCACCACGTGGTTACTGGGAATTGAACTTGGGACCTTTGGAAGAGCACTAGCCAGTGCTCTTAACCGCTGAGCCATCTCTCCAGCCCCAGGCAGCTGTTATTTATCCACAAGATTAAGAGAACCACTACTGCACCATTGGAGATATCTTGCCAGGCCAGTCATTGCTGTGACTTATAGGCTTCACAGATGGGTAGGACTACTAATTGCTTTTCTCTCTTATTGGTTTGCATAACATGTTCTGATATTATGAGAGCTAATCCTTGAGGAGGAAGCATCTGGGTCACTTCCAACTTGATTCCTTCAAGTTCGGTGGTGCCCTCAGCAATACGGTGATACCTTCAAGTTCTGGAAGATAATCAAAGACAATGGCAGTATTGTTATATTGTTTACACTTATATTGGCAATAGTTTATATTGTTTGTAGAGTTTCTTAGACTTCCCTGACCTGCAACTTAAAGTGATTATTTCCCATGCCTGGTTCTAGACTTTGTGTTTGATAATGCATGATGCTTACAGAGAAAATTATCACCCCATATGGAGCAATTTCATTTAGGCAGGGACTAGAGTTATAGATGGTTGTGAGCTACCATGTGAGTGTTGGAAACCAAACTTAGATCCCCTGTAAGAGCAACAAGTACTCTTAACTGCTGATCCAGTATCCTGGTTTAAAACATTTTTTTTTTTTTTTGGAGACAGGCTCTCACTATATAGACCTGAGCAACTTGCTATAGAGACCAGGATAGTCTCAAAACCACAGAGATCCACCCTGCCTCTGCCTCTCAAGTGTTAGTACTAAAAGCATGCACTACCACACCCAGCTTAAAAAAATTTTTAAAACAAAGTTACTCTAGTCACAGAGGACATTTTCTTCCTGAGATACACATATAAGAAATATTTTAAAAAATGAATTGATTCTCCCACAAAACCTTTGACCCATAATTTACTCTGCATTCAAGACTTACAGGGATAAAGATGGAGCAGTGATTAAGGGAATGGCCAACCAATGACTGGCATAACTTGAGACCCACCCCATGGGAGAGAGCCAACTTCTGACACTATTAATGACACTCTGCTATGCTTGTAGACAGGAACCTAGCTTAACTATATTCTGAGAGACTCCTCCCAGCAGTGGAGTGAAACAGATGCTGAGACACACAGGAAACATTACGTGGAGTCTTGTAGAAGAGTGAGAAGAAGAACAGAGGGATCCAGAGGGAACAACAACTTCACAAGAAGACCAACAGTGTCAACTAACCTAGGTCCCTGAGGGCCTACAGAGACTGAAACACCAATCAAAACACATATATGGTCTGGACCTTTTTCCCCTACACATATGTAGCTGATAGGCACCTTGGTCTTCATGTAGATCCCCTAGCAAGTGGAGAGGAGACTGTCCCTGACATGGACTCTATTGCCTGCTTGTGGTTCACCTTACCCCTAGCTGGGATGCCTTGTCTGGCCTCAGTGGAAGAGGATGCTCTTAGTCCTGATGGGACTTGAAGAGCTGGGGTGGATTGATGTGGGGTGGGTGGGTCCTCTTTTCTCAGAGGGAGGGAAAGAGGGAAAGGGGAAGGAGGTTGGGGGTGGTAATAGGTAGAGAGGAGAAAGTGGACAGCGATCAGGATGTAAAATGAATACATTTTAAAAATGAAGCTGGTGTGGTGGTGCATACCTTTAATTCCAGCACTCAGGAGGCAGAAGCAGGAGGATCTCTGTGAGTTCAAGGCCAGCTTGGTCTACAGAGTGAGTTCCAGGACAGCCAGGGCTTTGTTATACAGAGAACCCCCGTCTCAAAAAAACCGAAAAAAAAAAAAAGAAAGTCAATAATTCTCATCATACCTGTTACATAAAGAGGTGAAAGCAGTCATAAATCAGATGGTTGGAGTAAAGAGACCTCCTCCCACCTCACCTTTTTTCCCTTCTCATGCCCTCTTAATTTTCTGTGTCTTTCTATCCACCTCTCCACCAGGGGATAATATTGGAGAAGCTGAAAATTTGCTCCTTGCCCATATTTTTTCAGTTTCTACACAATGCAGTGGCCATAAAGAGGAACTATAATAGCGCAGTGTCTGATCTGTGTTTTGGGGGAAGTATCCACCTCTCCACCAGGGGATAATATTGGAGAAGCTGAGAATTTGCTCCTTGCCCATATTTTTTCAGTTTCTACACAATGCAGTGGCCATAAAGAGGAACTATAATAGCGCAGTGTCTGATCTGTGTTTTGGGGGAAGTCCCCGTGAGGCTGTTCCAGCCCAAGATAGCTTCTCCCAGTCCCGGGAGAGACATCACCTTCTACCACGGAGGGGGTGGAGTGATAGGCAGCTTGGGTAAGAAGCATTCCTGGGGCCTGAGGCAGGTGGAATCTCAAGTGCTACATAACTTCAACTACATTCCCAGAAGGTCCTTTCAGGCTGGAGTCAAAGCAAGCATTAGTTGAGGGTCCTTCTCTAGCGAACAGATGAAGGTTGACAGTCACATCTGTGCCAATGTCTCAGTTTGACGTGAACAGCAATGTCCAAGCAAATCTTCCAGCGTAAGGGGTATGAATGATTCATTTCCTTTTTCTTCCCTCCCCTTCCCTCTCTTCTCCTTCCATCCCTTCCTCTCCCTTCGACAGACAATTACCATCTTATCCACTCTGTCCCACAGTAATGTCAATCCTACACATTTTACTTAGCTGAGACCACTGTGTCTGCTCCCTCCACTCCATACCCCAGTAATAGTGTCACAGTTCCATTTTTACCCCTTTGGGTTGATCCTTTCCCTGAATCAGAGAGGGAACTTTGAAGACAACAGCTTGCGACCTGCTGCTGTTTATCTTTAGCCTCTCCTATACCCCTCGGTAACCTTTCTGAACTGGTCACCTGTGCCTTATCCTGAGGTTACTTTGTTAAGTTCCACCCACTGTCCTATCTTATGGAAACGTCTGTGGTTTGTGATAGACCCCTACCACCTTGCCTATCATTTTTACTTTAAAAAAAATTAATTCATGAGTAAATGGATGTTCAGACAAATTACTGCATAAAAGGAGACATTGGGGAATGGACCAGTAGATGTGTAGTTGGTGGGTGGTTGGAAGGATGCTTGCATGCATGATGTTTAAATTTTCCCCATGAGAGGGAAATTCCTCCCCTCCCTTCTCCCTAACTCATAAGGTCACTGACTGCCACCTGGTGGTGGAGACACCCATGGTGGGTCTACAGCTGGAGGCATTGCCATAGTGCCCTCTCTCAGTCACAAACTAGGAATGGCTCCCATCTAGGGGACCCATTTATGTCCAAGTGGATTCTCCTGCATCAAAGCCTACTAGGATAGCACTTCACCCCAAGTGGCCTGTCCCTGTAGTAAAAGCAATGATGGGTCAGCAGATTTTTATTGACCACACACTTAGCCTCAGACCCTCGCTAGGCTCAAGGAACAACACTGGAGAACAAGAAGACCCAGTCCCTGACCTATGAACCTGTGAGTTAAAGGAGGAGGCTGGACCATTCAGGAGAACACAAAAAAGATGGTTTCAGATGTGAATAACATGTAGGCAAAGCTATTTGTATACATAAAATAAAAATAAATTTTAAAAATACTACCTGTCTGAAGACCAAGGTTCCTACTGGACCCTTGCTTCAGCACTCAGTGATTCTTTTTTTTTTTTTTAAGATTTATTTATTATGTATACAGTGTTCTGTCTGCAGGTATATCTGCAGGCCAGAAGAGGGCACCAGATTTCATTATGGATGGTTGTGAGCCACCATGTGGTTGCTGGGAATTGAACTCATGACCTCTGGAAGAGCAGCAAGTGCTCCTAACCGCTGAGCCATCTCTCCAGCCCCACTCAGTGATTCTTTACCTGCCTTATTCGTGTACTAGCCCATGTGAAGTCTACAAGGGAGGGGCTTAAGTGAGAACCTCTCAACCAGGACCAACTTGAGACTCTGGAGAGAAAGAAAGTTGTCAGGGTGACCGGCTAGGGACTGGACCTGGGCAGTTCAGCCCAGGTCCAGGTTAGTAGAGGTCTTTCCTTTGGCTACATTTAAACTCTTCTGGAGTTTAACTTTTAAAAACTTAAACTTTTGAAGTCATACCCAGGGCCTCCCTGAGGGAGGCTGCTTCAGGGAGGCCCTCTGGGATGGGACCAGGGCATCTCTACTGTAAAAAGTTGTCAGCAGGCCAAGACTGTGTGTGAAGAACCTTGAACACAGAAGCTGAGACTTGGCCTGAGACTGTCACCTAAGCCTCTGTGTCTGCTCTTTCATGCCCTTCTCCATTGTGCTAATGTCACAGGTGCCCACTCCAGAGCTCTCTCAACACTGGAATTATCTCGTATCATTTCAAAAAATACTTGTTTTATGCTGTCCCCCCACCCAACCCCTGCAATCATACTGATCTGATGGGTCCAGGCAACCAGGGCAGAAGATGCATACTGACTGCCCAGCGCCTCTGCATACTGAATGCGGGGCTCGTCAGAGGAGTGTTTGAAGCCTGGCAGTGGTGGCGCATGCCTTTAATCCCGGCACTTGGGAGGCAGAGGCAGGCGGATCTCTGAGTTTGATGCCAACTTGTTCTATAGAGTAAGTTCCAGAACAGCCAGGGCTACACAAAGAGACTCTGTCTTGAAAAAACAGACAAGCAAGCAAACAAACAAAAACAGAGGAATACTTATTTGATAAACTGGGCCAGGCAGCACTAGGCACTAATGATAAAAGATGTTCCATCTAGAACTTCAGATGAATCAACCTACAGCTTAGAAGGTCCCATTCATGGATGTTGGAGAGAGTACTCAGTGGTAAAGATCACTTTCTGCAGAGAACCCAGGTTTGGTTCTCAGAACCCACAAGGGTGCCTCACAATCCCCTGTAGCTCCAGCTCCAGGCAGTCTGACATTTTCTCCTGGTCTCTGCAGGGCAGGCATCCATATGACATACAATCACACCAATATGGAAATAATACACGAACATAATAAAAATTTTAAAATCTATCTTAAAATGCACTACCCAGCCATTATTTATCTTCTGGTTAATCAGTACTAATATGCAAAATCATTAATACTCTCATGTTGTCAATCCTATCTTCCCAGTCTCAGATTTGTCCATTTCAGGTCCTTAATTATTCTTGGCCTTCTGTTTCCCAACCCTGCAGAAGTTGAGACCCCTGCCCACTCAAGCTCAGACACTAAGAAGCTTGAGACAAGTGTCTAACTTTGCCCAGGTAGAGCTTGGTGAGGTCACTACAGAGGAGGCAAGAATAGGGACAGACAGAGGACCTTGACTTCACAGGTGACTTCCTGGGGCTGTGGTGGACACCCCGTGAGCTAAGTTTTACGTGGTCTTCTCTTTGAGATATGGACCATGGCCTGTGCAGTTTCTTGGCTCAGGAGACAGACTCAGTCCTTCTGGGAGTAGGGACTTTTGGTTTTTTTTTTTGTTTTTGTTTTTTTTTTTGTGATGACTTCTACCTGAAAAATAAAACTGAAGTCGCAGGGCCTGCCGGTAAGACTGGGGGTCTTTGGCTGGGGGCTCAAGGATTAAGAAATCAAGAAATAAGGAAATTAAGAAATTAAGGCTAAAAAAAAAAAAAGAAATTAAGACTGAGTAAGAATAAATGAAGACGAAGCATGGGATCAGGAGGACTGTTGTTAACTCTCACAATAGTAACCTCGTTTATTATGCAGCTGTTTCAAGCTGTTTCAGCAAACAGGTTATGTTCAGTACAGAGACGTCTGATTCAGTTTCCATAGCAACGCAATAACAAAGGCAGAGCAAACTGTTCTATTGATTACCATTAACAATCAATCAACTAGAATATGATATCCTCCCTTTCTGTTCCCAGAGGACTCAGTAGTCTGAGATACAATAGAAACAGGGAACCATCCTCCCCTTCTGTTCCCAGAGGACTCAGTAGCCTGAGATACAATAGACACAAGGAACTTGGCATGTAAAAAAATGCATTTACGTCAAAGGGCTCAAGGAAGCATGTTATCAGAACTTACTGACATTGTATAGAGAATGTGAAGTCTTCCAAGTAAGTCAGGCTGAGCAAGTGAAGCCAGCCATTACTAGCCTGAGAAGGTGAAGTCAGCCATTACCAGGCTAGGAAAAAGATCTCTCAAGGCAGCTTTTGTAAAATTCACATGTCTATCTACACTGAAGGGAGAAAGGATTTATTTGGCTCCTAGATTCAAAGGTTTCAGTCTATGGTCTGCTTGCTTCATTGCTATGGCTCTGTGGTGAGGTGAAGCATCGTGGCAGCAGAAGCACTTGGCAGAAGGTAGCTGGTCACCCCATAGAGTTCAGGAAGCAGAAAGAGAGAGACTGGAGTGGTTAAGATAGGGTTCTCTTCAAGGTACAAGCTCAGTGAGTGGCCTTCAATCATCTCCCAACAAAGCCATCAAACTCTAACCCCATCAGTGAATCCATCCATCAATGCAGTCAAAGCCTTCTCAATGACTGGACCTTCCAGCTGAGGACCAAGCCTTCACAACAATTTTTGTGTAGGGGATACTGCATATGAAAAATGTAACCTTTCCTCTTTGGGTACCAAAGGCTTATGGTGGTTATCTCATAATGCAAAATACATCCAGATCATCCCCAAAAGTCCACAATTTCCTAATAGTTCCGGAGCTTTTCAAGGGCTCATGTACAAAGTCTTCTCTGAAACGGGCCAATTCTTAGCTTTGAGTCTCTATAAATTTTTAAATGAAAGGTTTATGCTTCTGATGTACAAATGTACAGTGCAAACATTGTCACTCCAAAAGGGAAGAAGTGGGGAAAAGAGAAAGGAGCAAAGGGTTCAAAGTAAGACTGAAACACAGTCGGGCAAAATGATAAATCCCACAACCCCTTGCTCAGGAAGTGTGCCCCTGGGGGTGTGATGTGAACTCCAATGGGTTTTTGCAGTCCTGTTATCCTTGCCTGCAGCAGCCCTCCCAGCTCCTCTGTTGGGGGCACTTCTATTTACTGGCTACAGCATTCTTCATTTCACATACTTCATGTAGCCATTCCACATTCCTGCCATCACCACCTTCTTTTTTCAACCACATCTCTGAAATTTTCCAAATCTCTCAAAAAAAAAAAAAAAAAAACTCCTAAGCTCTCATAGCAACGACTCTACATCTCTAGTATTATTTTGTGTTAGTTCTTTTTTTTTCCATCAATGTGATAAATAAATGAGAAATGACTGAAGGGAAGAAGGTGTGGTTCAGTTCTGGTCTCAGAGGCATTAGTCTGGGACAATCCTGCTCCATTGCTGTGGGCCACTGAAGACTCACAAAGGGAGGCATTCAAAGGTACACTTTCAGTCAGACACATTGGCATGTTGTCTTTCCTCTTTCCTCTTTGGTTATGGAAAGCTTCCTGACTACCATCACCCTACTGCTATTCAGGATTGTCTGAATGCCTCAATCCATTTCCTGAAGTCCCTGAAAGCCTGGAGGGTGGACCCCTCCCGGGTTGTGGTCTGTGGAGACAGCATTGGAGGTACAGTGGTGGACATCATTGCCCAGACCTTATTGGGCAGACCAGATCTTCCTCAGATCCGGGCTCAAGTCCTGATTTATCCAGCCCTTCAGACAATCAATTTCCAGTTACCATCACATCTGCAGAACCAAAATGTCCCATTCCTCACCAGAAACTTCATGTTGAACTCTGTTTTTAGGTATCTAACCACTGACATCTCCTGGAGAGATGCCACATTTGACAGGAGCTTATGATTCCCCAGACCTCTGGATAAAATACAGGAAGTGGCTTGGCTCTGACAATCTTCCCCAAAGGTTCAGGAATAAAATTCAGCTATCTGAGTTTACTGGACCTTTTAACAAGGCAGCCTATCTAGAAGCCAAACATTTTCTGGATATAGGAATTCCACTCTTTGTAGCAGATAACGAGGTCATTGCCCAGCTTCTGGAGGCATTGCTGGTGAGCATGCACTTCCACATTTTCCGAGATGACATCTTTCTTTTCAAGAAGCTTTTGGAAGCCCAGGGGCTCCCTGTGACATGATACAATGTGGAGGATGGCTTTCATGGATGCTTAGTCTTGTTTGACAAGAAGATTTTCTCTTTCCCTTGTTCCTGGAGTGTCATAAATGCTATCATGAATTTCTCAAAGGACATTTGAAGGTCTATGCACGGAATGAGTGGTAGAACCCTTGCCTGTGATACATAAGGCTCTGAATTAAATATCTAGTGCCGCAGACTGACAGAGAGTGCAAGAGAAAGACACACACAAACACACACACAGATAAAGCAGTGGATAGAGACAGGCATCTAGATGATGATGATAGATAGATGGATGGATGGATGGATGGATGTGTGGGTGGGTGTGGGTGGATGG